>CM062602.1:8553990-8998982 GCA_031470985.1 Agastache rugosa
TTTGAAGACGGTGCTTCGACTTTGTTTGTCTCCTCAAGTAGTTTGGAGTTCGAGTTTGAAGAAAGTAGATGCATCTTCTTTTATCTCTGCATCTTTTTACGTGCCTCACTTGTGGCGGAGCAAGAGCTTTGACAAGAGACTGCTCTTAAAGACTCTCGGCTTTATCAACGTCTCGTCCGAGTTCTAAGCGAGCTTTCTCATGGATTCCCCAGGTTCCTTTGACGGGATCTTGTTGGCAGCGTTGATTCCAGCATTCCGGGGAGTTGTGTGTCTCGTTCTCTCTTTTATTTTGAGAGAAACGGTGAGGAGGGAGGAGGTGCTTGTTCCTTTAACATTCACAGGAAGAATTCTGCAGCTTACTTGGTAAATGTTCTTGAGCTTTGCGGTCACCTTTGCGTTAGGACCGGATACTGTCGATGAGGCTTCATTTTCTCCTGGAACTCCGAATCTTCTTGTGGTTCTGAGGAGTTAAGCAACTCTCATAGTGAAGCTTTGACGGACTCTTCATGTTGATCGGCTTACGGGAGATATCTTTCTAGATTCCATATTCTTCTTTACACGTAACTTTTGTTAGTACAACAAATAATACCAATTGATGAAAGAAGAAAGAGTGCCGAAAAACCTTTTAGGGTTAATGAAAATGTTTGCGTATCTCTTCTAGCATATTTTATATCAATTTTCTTGATGAATGGACGATCAAGATTTATAGATTGATAAGAAGATCTACGGTAAGGAGTGATTAACTTGTAGCCATCATGCGAGTTAATGCGCATCTGACGAGAATGAGTAGTTGTATGTAATGAAGTTGCAAACCTCTCGGTGATCATCGTAGTCGAGTGATACCTCGGTTATGAATAGAGCATGTTGAGGTGATACGTCTTTCCGAAATTTGATTCCTCCTCGAATTTGAATAATCCATCAACTTAGGTGTCTGGTGAGCTTGATTCTTTCTCGAGTGGTAGGTTTTTAGGTTGGTTCGAATTCAGTGGAGTCTGTAGCACTTCCATTTCGGTGGATGTAGCTTCATGCAGGTTGAGTAATCCAATGTAATCCGCACAACATCTTGAATCTTGATTCTATCGAGCGACTTTGTGAGTATATCGGCCGTTGTATGTACGTGTGAATTTTCTCAACAATCACATCCCTTCTTTTCCACGCTGATCTACGATGAAGTGATGGCGCACGTCCACATGTTTTCATCTTGTGTGATGTACTAGATTTTCTCATATATGCAATCGCACTTGAGCTATCTGACGGAAATTGGAACTTGTCCGGTTTTCACTTCATAGTCATCCGGCTAATGTTTCAACCGAGAGAATTTGTGAGCGGCAGCTTCACGGTGCCATATATTCTTACTTGTTGTGGAGGATTGCGACGCAGCGTTTGCTTCTTTGAAAACCACGATATCAACTTGTTTCCTAAGGCCCGACATGTTCACGAAGTTGATTTTACGTCCATCCGATCTCCAGTGAAGTACGAGTGTTGAATATCGTCCAGTATCCATTAATAGATTGTCTTCAGTGGATACCACATATGATCAACATTCGAGTTCCTTTGAGAAATTTGAGAATGTTCTTCGGCTAGCTGCATGTGTGCTTCCTTTGGATCAACTTGAAATCCGGCACACGCTCCCATTGCCGAAAGAGATGCTCTGGACAGTAACCAGTAAATTTTGTTAGATATAGCGAGGGAACCTATTATCCCTCTTGTATTTGCTTTTGAATCAAGCTGACTTCCCTTCGGTTCAGGGTTCAATCTTCCGGTTGGTTTTCATCGGAATCTTCTTGTTACTGCTTCGCCAGATTGAACTCCATACTTTGCAATCAAGTCTTTCATGTACTTAGATTGATTTATAAAAATCCCTTCTGTCTTGATTGCATGACTTGAAGTCTAGGAAGAAGCTCATTTCTCCCCATCATAGACATTTGGAGGCCCCCGCATGTTAACATTATCTCTCCAAATCTTTGTCGAAAGAAAGTTGATCTTGATCCGAAGATGATGTCGTCTACATAGATTTGAACAACCGGGATGTCTTCTCCCAACTTGATGGTGAAGAGTGTTACGTCTCTTCTTTTGAGCCGCTTCTTGAATCCTTTGGATACAAGGAAATTTGATAGAGTATCATACCAAGCTTCGAGGTGCTTGTTTCCAAACCATAAAAAGCGTCTTGCTTTAGCTTGTAGACTTTATTTCCTTCTACTTCCAAATCACGGGGGTTGTTCAACATAGACATCTTCTTTGATTTCTCCATTTAAGAATGCACACTTCACATCCTTTTGATAGACTTTGAATTAGTGATGTCTTGCATAGGCCAAAGACCGAAATAATATGATTGCTTCCAATCGTGCTTCGGGAGCAAAATGATTCATCGAAGTCAATCATGCTTCTTCTTATGTGTATCCCCTTGGCAACTAGTCGAGCTTTGTTTTGAAGTGATGACTCCAAGGAGTATCCGAGTTTGTTCTTGAAGATCCATTTGAAGTCCTATGACTTTGACTCCTTCGAGTGCATCGACCCAATTCCCCGGTACGCCTTGATTTACGAGGAATTCATTCGGCTCTTCTTGCATAGCATTTGTCCGGGAGAACACCAATGCTCTTTAAAGCTTACTAGAATTGTTTGAGGCTGCTGGAACTTGAGCTACATAACACGCCATTAAAGTTGTGTCTTCATCATAGGCCGTCGGTTCTAGCTACTACTTAGAGTTGAGGGCGTAATCGGTATCCATTCTTCTTGATGATCCGTTGTAGCTTGTGCGGCGTGAGCTTCGAAGTTTTGACTTGGTACGATGGTTCTCCCAATGATTGGCGATGATGGATGATCTTCAATCCGTCTTATTTCTTTTTATGAATTTCTTCTTCCAGTTTGATTGATGCTAGAAGTGGCAAGATTTCATACGAAACTTGGAGTTGCTTTGGAGTTAAGTCTTGAGAAAGAGACTTTCGTTCCTGGATTGAGTTTTGAGGTGACTTCACGTACAGAAGCTCTGCTTGGAGATAGAGTTTGAGGATTCGGTGTCCGGATTTTCAAGCTTGATGGCATTCCCCTTAATTTGGCGTTGGAGGTTCCTTTTTGATTTCTAGTGGTGGAGCTTCCCGATTGATTTGAGGTTTTTCCTCGGCTCATCATCCCATATTAATGGTTCGGCAGTTACGATTCGATTCTCTTGAGCTCTTGTCTGAATCTGCCTTGAAGATTCTTCTTCATTTCTTCGTTTGATAGAATCTCTATATTCGAATGATGATTCGTCAAAGGTAACATGTGGAGTTACTTCGACCGTTTGAGTTCTTCTGTTGAAGACTGTGTATGCTTTACTCACAGCAGAGTAACCAAGGAATACTCCTCGGTCAGTCTTCGCGTCGAACGTCTTGAGCTGTGTTTTTTCATTGTTTAGGATATGACATTTGGATCCGAAGACCTTGAAATATCCAATGTATGGTATTCTGTTATTCCATAGCTCATACGGCGTCTTTCCTTACCTTGATGTGAGTAGAGAGCGATTCTGAGTGAAGCAAGTTGTGTTGATTGCCTCGGCCCAGAATTTCTTTGGAATGACAGAGCTGGCTAGCATTGAGGTAGCTGCTTCTTTGAGTGTTCTGTTTCTTCTCTCTGCTACACCATTCTGCTGAGGTGTGCGTGTTGCTGAGGTTTGATGTTGAACTCCGTTCTTCTCGCAGTATTCATAAATAGTTTCATTTAGAAACTCCGTTCCTCGATCTGATCTGATTGACATTATCTTGCACTCCTTCTGAGTTGGCAATCTTTCCAGCAGGATTGGCAGATTAGTCCTTGTTTCGCTCTTCTGGTACAGGAATGACACTCATGTGAATCTTGAGAAGTCATCCACTACGACCAGAGTATATTTTCTGCCGTTGAAACTTGCTGGTGTAACTGGACCAAAAAGATCCATGTGAAGGAGTTGAAGAACTCGATCAGTTGACTGAACTGGCTTGAGAGAGAATGAAATTCTTGTTTGTTTTCCTTGTTGACACGCGCTGCACATATGACTTTTGTCATATACTTGATCTGGAATTCCATTAGCAAGCTGGTTTCTAGCCAGTTTGTTGATTGTCTTAAAGTTGAGATGATTCAGCTGTCTGTGCCACAGCCAGCTGACTTCATTGCTGCTTACAAGACAAGTCTCAGGAGGGCTGCTGTTCCAATCAGAGAAATACATATTTCCTTCTCTTTTCCCTCTTAGTAGTATCTGCTTAGTTTTCCTGTGCTTCACTGTGTATCCCTGTGCATCAAACTTGACAGAAAAACCGTTGTCGCAGAATTGGCTAATGGAAAGAAAGTTATGTTGCAGTCCTTGTACATAAGAAACATTTGGGATTATAACATTTTTAGTTTTATATAAACCATAACCTTTGGTTAGACCTTTGGAGTTGTCACCAAATGTTACTAGTGGGCCTGGACGCTCGATATACTTCTAGAGTAGATGCTTTAAGTGCGTCATGTGCTTGGAACATCCACTGTCCAAGTACCATAGCATTCTCATCGACTCCTCAATGATGCGTCGTTCCCTTGCAACCTATAAAAAAGATCAAAATTTAGGTACCCGGTTTTAATTGGGTCTTTGTGGGTTTTACAGAGATCCTTTTACGACCCAGATCTGCTTGATGACTCGAATTGGGTCATTTGATCTGATGATCCTTCCAGCTGAGTCGATATACACATTCTTTGTGTTCTTCGGTTGTTGCTGGTGGGGTCTTGATCTCAGTATCTTCCCAGTTTGATGTCTTTGTTGATGTCCTGATCTTTTTCGGTATCCAACTGAGACGTTCCTTTGTCTCTGCTGTCTCTTGTGATATCTCGGCTGGTACTCGCATGGTGATCATATGAGTGATATCCAGCTGGATATCTTCTTTGATATCTCGGTTGATATATTTCGACATGCTGTTGTGGTTGCTGGTGTCTGAAATGTCCAGCCTGCTGTCTTTGTTGAGTTTGAGCACGTTGCTGTCTGATCTGTGCTTGAGGCTGTCTCATAGCTGGCCTTTTTGATGCTCGTGTCTTCAACGGTTGTTCTTTGAGGATTCTTTGGAATTGGGTTTTCTTTTGCTCTTACAAACATTACCTTTGTTCCACTAGTGGAAGCAATGTTTGTGGCATCCTTCGATTCATTGTAACCCAGTCCTGCTTTGAGTGCTGTTGGACGTTGTGCACTTATGATTTCGTCCATTGTTGCTGTAGCTTTGATGAGAGCTACCATCTTCTTAGATAGTACCTCTTCGGAACTTTTCAGCTCTAAAATATCAGCTGACTTCTTTTCCGATTCAGCTGTGGCATTTTCCAATTCTTCCATCAGGTGTTTCTTTTCGTAGTAGAAGTCCTTCATCAGCTGATCTTGTTTCACCATTTTGTCTTTTAGTGAAATAACTTTTTCTTTGAGCTGTGTTGTATCAGCTTCTTCTGATACCTTTTTATTTTCTAGTTCCATCTTCAGCTCGGCATTCTCACACATTATGACGTCAAGGATCTCTTAAAGCTCCTTGGAATCGTTCATAACCTTCTCTACTAAACTCCAATCAGGTAGCCCTGATTCTAAAACCTGTGTAGAGTGTACGTGTGATGGTGAGGGATTAGATAGATTTTGAGTTCTTGACATTTCCTCATCTTCATCGAATCCGTCTGTCTGTCCCATGAAGCATGTATCCCATTCAGATTCATCATGAGCCATCATGAGTCTGAAAATGGCATGTTATCATCCATTTTGTTGCACTCCGACTCCTCGTCGGCGATGTAGGCTCTCCTTCTGTCAGATGCCTTAGCTTTCAGTTGGTCTTTATCTTTCTTTGATAGCTTCGGACAGTCTAGCCTGTAGTGTCCCGGTTCCTTGCAGTTGAAGCACTTCGTCTGCTGGTTTGTCAGCTGACTTCTCATCAGCTGCTGTGTACTTGTCTCTGTAAGTTCTTGCGAACTTCTTGTACTTGCCCTTGCTGATGTTGAGTCTGTTGTAGTTTTTGACCAGCATGGCTATCTCTTCAAGTAGCTCTTCCTTGCTCATGTCTTTCTTGTCCTTCTTTGATGACTCAGCTGACTGTATGTATGTGGATTTTTCAGAGTTGGCTCTGAACGCAATCTCCTTTGGCGCAGGTGTCAACTCTCCATCATTCTGATTGTTTGAAGATTCTATCATGGTAATCTTCAAGTTGTATTCGTTGGCTTTGAGCAAGGAGAATAATCTTTCAGTTGAAAGATCACCTAAGTCACTTCGACTTTGGTGTACCACCTTGTATGTGTTCCATTAAACTGTGAGCGCTGAAAGGACTTTTAGGTTCTTTTCTCGCTGGGTGTATTTTCCAGTTTTGATGGTTTCAATCTCTACCACGATGTTAGAGAATCTGAGTTCCATCCCTTCGATGGACTCATTGACAAGCTGCTTGAAGTTATCAAACTTCTGGCAGGCGATTGTAAATTTATTTTCTTTTATTTCTTCCGACCCTTCGCATAGCTTGGCTAGGGTTTCCCACATCTCCTTTGCGGTGTTGCAGTTGATGATCTTGCTGAGGTAGGTGTTGGAGACTGTTGACGAGATGGTGTTCCTCGCAAAGCTATCTAATCCAGCTTGCTTCCTTTCTTCTGAGGTATGTTCATTTTTTGGCTTCGGAATGATCTGATATATTGGCTGTCCACGATCTTGAGTTGGAACAAGCTCGTTTCCTTGTTTGTAGATGATGATGGGTCCGTCTGTGATGACGTCCCACATCATGTCATGATACGCACAAAGAAAGCTTTTTAATCTGAACTTCCAGATTGCATAATCGTCGATCGAGAAGGTGGGAAGGTTCCTGTTAAGATAGGAATCCATGGAGATATGCACAGTATGAAATAATATGAGTTTTTCAAAAGAGGATCTGTGCAGTTGATCTCTAACAGATTGTCAAGAGAAATCTCTTGATTCAGAAACAGCAGTTTTTTGAACCACTATTCTGATACCAATTGATGGTCCCTGAGCTGGGTCTTTGGTATAGAGGGGGGGTGAATACACCAAAGAGATATCTCTGAAAATGTTTTCAAGTTAAAAATAGAGTTGGTGAGCTCAGTTATGAATCCAACTGAGGAATGTCAGCTGGGCTAATAACTCAGCTGGCGGTGCGGAAAGTGGTGGTTTGAAAACTTAGCTCGATTGCTTAGAAAAACTCAGCTTGAAAATATTCTTTGCGTTTTCGACTTAGTCAAGTTATGAAGGTTTATAGTCAAAACACGATCTTTGAGTAGCGGTGAGTATGCGAATTTAAAAAAATACGGTTGATTTGGGATCACACGACGAGAGAACTTTTAAGGTTGAAAACTTGTGCTGTGTTAATGCAATTAGTTCTTTAAATATAAAACGCAGAGAATAAATAAAGCAATAATGAACTCGGAATTTTAACGTGGTTCGGAGTAACCCCTCCTACGTCCACGACCAGATTAACTGGTAATTCACTTCCACTTGGTTTCCAAGTACCAAGCAACTTCACAACTCTAACCTTAGAAATGTTCCAACGGTTGCGGGCCATCAAGCCTAATCTTTCAGTTTACGGGTACTGAAAAAAAACCTTACAATCACTTGAATTTCGCGCTTCAAGCAAGCATAACCTTGACCTAACCTTTCTGGGTAAAGAGGGGTTTGGTTTGGGGTTCCAACTATGAACGAGTTCTTACAATGAAGAACATAGAGTTAGATGAACTCGTTCAAGATCTAGGCTTAAGATATACAATGATTTCTGCCTAGGAATCAGACGAAAAATTGGGCAGTTTCTGGACTAGAAACAGATAAAGTGTTCTTTGAACTATTTAGAACTGCTTGTAAGCTTTGAAGGCTTGATAATTTCAGAGAATGAAAGCTTGTAGAGAGTTTTTCGTTTTTGATCCTGAGGTTGAAGACGGGTTTATATAGGTAGAGATTCATGACTAGCCGTTGGAGGAGCCGTTTGAATCTTACCTACTCTTCTCAAATTCGATATCTGCCGTTGGGCGTTTCTACACCTGCCTTCATTAGAGTCACATCCTAGGTTCTGAAGTCTAGGATGCTGATTTGGCAATCCCTCATTGGTCGAGGTATATTGACTTCCTCTGACACCGAGATCTCTGCCTTTGGAGCTGCCTTTTGAATTCAGAGATGGATTGGGTAAACTGACTTGAATTGATGTCTTCAGAGTTAGTTCCTTTTGTTCTCGCACAGTGGACCCATTGTGTCTTGAACTCGCTCAGCTTGATCCTGCTCCGTCTTGAACTCAGCTTAGCTGGAAAACTCAGTTGATAGCGGCTCGCCGTAAACACGTTGGATCTTCACTGCTGTCTTCTTGCTCCCCGCCTGGTCTTCCACTTCTGAACCTGTAAACTTAGAAAATCTATAGCTCAAACAGGCGAGCTGCAAAACACAACTTAGGTTGATGCGATCATCTACTCGGTTGGAGAACAGTTGGGTTTTGGTATCAAATCAAAACTTTATAATTTTCCCAATATCATGGGACCCACCGGCTTGGTCATCTAAATTCTAAGTCGGGCTGCGACAGAAGCCCAATGAATTTATTAATAATTATATGTTATATTTTGAGCATGGGTCTTGGACCATTTGTGATTGATAATAGGACTGACCAATTTAATTAGTCAAGGTTACTTGATCCTAATTATTTAATTAACTAATTACTTATTAATTAATTAATTAATCATCCCTTATTAATTAATTAAATATTCTTTTAATACTTAAATAATTCCTCATTAATTAATTAGATATTCTTAAATGGTTCATTAATTATTCTAAGTTCAATAATTGATTTTCTTAAATGATTATGTAAGAATTATGTGTAAATTTGTATTACTAAAAGTCTTTGAAAAATAATCGAAGGTTAGTATGACATGTTATACGTGAATAAATGTACTACATTGATATTATGAAACTATGGACTTAAATGTTTAAGTGACATATGTTATACTTGATGATTATTGATGCACATGACATGATCTTGATTGAATTATGAGACACATTATGAGTAGCATGAACAACTTGCACTTAAATATCGTTATGTGTGATATGTATACATTAGCTAGTATGATCTATGTGTAAACATGACATGACATTTCATAGCACGACATGGTTTTTATTTTGGGAGTTATTAAGGTTTTAATGCGTGACATGGTCTTCAGATCTTCATATCGATTTTAAAGCTAAATCATAAGGTGATGCATTGATGACATTTTATAAGTGATTAAAGTCGGGAATAGGTTGACCTAGGATGTAAGAACCTAAGCTAAGATAAACTATATGCTTGCAAAACCTAAGTATTTAAGACAATCTTGTAGGACCAAGCAAGCAGTAAGAATACTTCGAAGGACCTTGTCAGTGTCACAGATTCGATGTGGGTGTTCCTATTTTCAAACTGTGGGATTATAACTCCCACGGAGGTAACCTTTAAGGTTATTAAACCCCAAATGTTTTTATGAAAATGTGATATGCATGCTAAAATGTTTTACACTCAATTACTTGTGGTTTACCTATTGTGGGCAATCAGTTGACATTCTCATATTACGATCGGCCTTGAGCTCCGATCAAGCTAAGGTAGTGTACACAAGAACTTACGACGGTTCAGTTAGAGGGAGTGGCTCCCCTCCAATTGATCCGGGTTGGTAACACAAGAATGTGAGTTTTTAAGGTTACGTGCACATTATAATTATTTTGCATATATAAAGAGTTCAATATTTTCTCTTCAAAACCCCCTTTATATATGATGATAGCATGCATTATCTTTACGAAAATATTTTACGAAAAATGTTTTCCAAAGGGGCAAGAATCCACTGAGTACCTAGTACTCAGCCCAAAATCTTTTATTTTAAAAAGCAGGATGAGCGCGGGCAAGATGGAGGTATGACGGCGTCCGAAGTTGCTTGGGTGACGATCTCTTAGATCGTCATCTTCAAAATGCTTAGTGTTAGTGGTGGTTCCATCCAAATCCTTGTAATTACCCACCACTCGAAAAGTCGAAGCCACTTTTTTTCATTTTGTACCGACTATTCTATCTCGGATAGCCAATGACGAATGCTTCCGCCATGCAGGGCCGAAGTCCTCATACTTCGACCCTAGTCAGTTTTTAGCTTGGGCAAGTTGATTATTGAACCACATTTCCTTTCGAAACTTAATCCATGTTTATCATCAAGCATGTTAGTTATTCTTTTTTTCATTGTCAATGTCACGTCACTGTTATGTTGTTTCACCGTGGCGCTCCGGCCGATCCACATAGGCCCGGGTGGCGGGTCGCCACAAACCATCTGGTCAAGAAGTTGACGAACGGGCCTGGAACCTCTCTTGTGTTTGCTAATACAGGTTCCTGGCCCATCTGGCTCCGACAACCGGTTTCTACTGGCTTTTTGACTCTTCTCAACGACCTCAGGACGATCCCAATACTCACACAAACCATCCCACATCTCTTCATTGATATATGCCGGCTTATCTGAGCGCTCTCCCTTCAAATAATTAATCCAGCCGTTGTATCTTTGACGTACCTTTGGACTCCCATCGCTTGTACACCTGAGTTTCCCACTCAGGTTCCCACGAGTAATATTTCTGTTTAAAAAAATTTACAAGATTCAATAGTTAGATAAAAAAAAAGTTAATTAATCAATAAATATGAAATATTAATTGTTATTTACCTTAAATTCATTAAAGTACTTATCTTTCACCTCTTTTGATGTCAACTTCCAATTGAAGCCTGTGGGAATCTCTACCCTCTTAAAAATTGGGCAATGTTGCCATTATCTAGTAATTCCCTGTAGAGAGAAGCAATTAATATTTAAGAAATTATAATAAATCAATAAATTAATTATAAATAATTAATACTAACCCATTAGGCCCAAGCCAAAAAGCAACCCTCGCTGGAACGCCTCGTGACGGTGCACTAGACCCAATCTCGTCCACTAGTGTCTCAGGTACCGTCTGTGAGGAGGACGAACTACGGCGGCGGCTCGAAGACATATCTGCATTATTAAGTAACATACAATACAAGAAATCCAACTTGAATTAATATATATATATAGATATATATATATATATATTAATAAGAAAAATAAGTTAACAAATAAAATGTCTCAAAAAAATAAGTTAACAAATATTTCTACTCATGATCATCATCACTACTACTTAAAAAAATGTCTCAAAAAAACAAAAAATTAAAAATTAGTGTACGCTACTACTCATCATCATCATCATCATCACTGCTTTCATCATCAGACGAAAATATTTCTTCGTCATTAGATTCACCCTCGTTCTCATCGATTTCTACCATCCCACCTCTTGGATGATGAACTGTTGTAGTGTCATCATCCTCATTAGTAGTGTCACTACCCCTCTGTGTCAAAACCACGTTATCTTCTTGGAAAGGTTCATCTAATGTTGAAGCTGATGTCGTGACTTGTTCAGGTAATTCTACATTAGATCTTGCTTTGATTTTACACACTTCCCACCAAGACTTCTTAGCTTGATTCATGCTAGGATAAGAACAATAGCATACCTGAGTGGCTTGGTGTGCTAGAACAAATGGATCGTACTTTTTGTATCTACGGGTGTGGTTAATTGAAACAAACTTGAATTCTGGATGCACTGAAGTCCCCAAAGGTGACATGTCAAACCATTCACATCTAAACAAACTAATTGTTTTCTTAGGATGACCAGGAAACTTCAGCACATAGACTTCCAACAAGCGGCCATAATAGTCTTGCACATCGCTGCCATAAACTGAGCCTTTTATGCATACTCCACTGTTCATAGTCTTCTTATCTAAAGCATGATCTATCGTATGAAACCTATATCCATTAACATAATATCCAGAATATGTATCAACCCCTAATAATGGCCTTTCTGCAAGATCCTTGATATTTCGGTTCACCGATGTAGAAGGACGTCTAACCTGTGATAGTTAGATGATTAGCATTGTTTAAATATATACAAGTTACGTACACTAAAATATATTTAAACTTACATATTCTTTGAACCAACTGGCGAACTCCTCATCAAACTTTTTATCTAAATCGGTTCCTGATATTAAAGGCAGTTTTTCTCGCACTTCATCATGAAACAATCTTCAAAAGTTACCCATTGGTTTTAGTTAATAATATGTAAGCAATTCATAATATTTATTGAACATGCATGTTCATACTCACTTCACATATGTGTCTGTAACCTCGATGCAATTGGATAGAATATACAGATGTGTTGCATTGTTCTCTTTATTATCCAAGTATCTTTTTGTCTTTGTTCCAAGAGGACGTCCTACGCCTTTAAAAATGGACATCAAATCAGGATCGTCATCAGCTCCCCCATCATCATTACGAGGCACGACCCTCAACTTTGTGGTCACATTATCCTCAAAATAATAGGAACCAAACGTTGATGCTTCTTCCATTATGTAAGCATTGCTGATGGAGCCTTCAAATCTTGCTTTATTTTTTACATTATTTTTCAATGTTCTCAATTACCTTTCAAATGGATACATCCATCGATATTGAACCGGACCAGCAATGCGAGCTTCTTCAGCTAAATGGATTGGTAAGTGCTCCATTGAATCAAAAAATTGGGCGGGAAGATACGCTCAAGCTTACACAAAAAATCAAACAAGAATTGGGCAACATAACCCCTCTATCTTAACTACCAAGTGCTCAACTCTACCGGCTATGTTAACCATAATGGTTCTAAACGTCTATATCTACCCCCAATGTAAATGTCTTTAATTTAGATGTAATTAATTTCTATCCCAAAGGGAGTAGATCCTTAAGAAATTAATTACATCTTTCACCAATAAAGTTCTAAGTTCATCCCCAACATATAATGATAAATAATTACATCAATATATTGAAATAAACTTTAACATCACATTGTTGGTTCTTAAGATGTAATTAATTTTTATCCCAAAGGGAGTAGATCCTTAAGAAATTAATTACATCTTTCCACAATAATATATATCCAAAGACATACAAAACTTCACAATAACTTATAAACTCATAAATTTCATGCTCTTATGCTTCGATCACAAAAATTTAAAAACATATAACCAACTCATTCATGTCTTGAATGATATGCATACTACAAATTATAACATGGACAAAAAACATACTACAAATATATACATACTTCAACATGGACAAATATATATACATACTACAACATATAACATAGGCACTTAACAAAGCAAAAAAATATTTAATTTGTTCCAAATAAACTCATAATCCTAAATCCTAATTAATTTGAAGTACCTAATTACCTAATTAAATTGAACACTTACTTTTTAGGTTAATTTCAAGATGTCATTTTATTATTATTATTATTATTATTATTATTATTATTATTATTAGATTGAAAAAAACACAAAAAAACCTAAGTAAATTGAGAAACTGACTTGGAAGAAGGGGAGGGCAGCAGTGGTGCAATGGCAGGGGAGGGGTGAGATTGGCCGACGGCGGAATTCGGTGACAGCAATAGATTCGGTGGCGGCAACTGAGGTGGTGGCGGAGGAGGAAATTGGCCGGAAAACATAGAGTGAGTGAGAGAGAAACAAAAGGGGCAAGAGAGAATGAAAAGAGAGAGAGACTTACTGGCCGGCGGCGACGGGAAGGAGGAGCGACGGCAGAGCGACGGCGGAGCAGTGGCGACGCTGTTCAAACGGAAACGGTCAGAGAGAGAGAGAGAGCGAGAGAGAGAGAGAGAGCGAGAGAGAGAGAGATAGAGTGCACGAGAGGATTTACCCGAAGATGACAACGGGACGGCAGAGCGAAGGCGAAACGGCGGCAGAACGGTGACGACACTGTGGATAGAGACAACGAGAAAGAGTCAGAGAGAGAGAGAGCGAGAGAGAGAGAGAGATAGCGAGAGGACTTACCAGGGAGCACGACGACGCACTACAAGAAACGCGCTCATAGATAACGGATATTATCCGTTATCTATGCACCAAAAAGACCGATATATATAGTGGTGTTAACTTGAATCTTGATAAACCTCTTATTAAAATACATCCCTCCAGTCACCAAAAGATTACTTGTTTTCCATTTTCATAATCTCTTTTAGGATTGAACAGATATTTCACTTAAGAAATACACTCTAGTATCATGAAAATAGCATTATAGATCTATACACAATGTAAAAACACACACTATAAACATCATTTGTAGTAAAGAAATTCGACTACTCGGACACCCATATTCATAGCTGAATCATTTTGTCACATATATATGTAGCACAAATGGTTTTCTATATACAAACAACTAATTCCTAATTGTTAATTAATGGCTCACTACAAGATATATAACAGTTTATATATTCATATGTATCTCTCTTTGCTTTCAATTAATCACCATCTCATTTCCCAATTCAGCTCCACTCTCTTTCATTATTCTTCTCTGCTTCGCTTATACCTTACACAAACATTCTTCTTTAACAAAAACCTCTTTCATTAGCAATTTAGCAGTCATGACCATGAACTTCCATAGCAATATTGTAACAATGTGACTCATCTAAAAGACAAAAATCTGTACCTAAAAGACACAAGTTTGAGTACAGACAAGGTATGTATACAGATACATTAAATTATGAAATAACCTCACCAATGGTGTGGTTCCTGCATAAACCCCACCAAAGTAGAGAGAACTGCTGGAATAACCATTCGAAAGCTTGCAAAATAGTAAAGCAACAAGAATCTGACCCAAATCAAACCCTACTCTGACCCAAATTCGAGCAATAATTTGACCCAAATTCGAACCCTAATCTGACCCAAATTTGACCCCTAATTCTAGCCAAACCGAGCCCTAAATCTGTTAAAAATCAAACTTAATTCAATTTAGGGACTTAGGGTTACCAATTTAAGCCCTAATCGATGGTGGAGGCAGGTCGGAAGGAGCAGTTGGAGTCAGACGGAGCGGCGGCCGACGGCCAACGTGCTGGCGAGTTGAAAAATTAGGGCAGAGGACTGTGGAGGCGGGGACGAGGGATGTGAGATGTGCAAGTGCGATGGGAAGCGGAAGGCAGGATCGCGTAGGCGCGGTGAGGTCTGGAGGTGAGCGACGGGGACGGCCAGACCGGCGGTACGGTGGCGGCAGCTGCGAGTGGTGAGTGATGAGGTGGTGAGATGGTGTGAAAATAAGAGAAAGCGAGAGAAATGGAGAGAGAGAGAGAGTCTGATGGGTGGCTGTAGAATTAGGTTAGAATTAGGGGAGGAATTTTTATATATTTTTATTAAAAAAATAATCCCTCATATATAATGAAAATCTTAACGATCGGGAAAATCGTTATATATGTCATTAATACATAACACTCAAACATAACGGAATAACCATTACCGTTATAATTGTAAATAGATAACACTACATACGTAACGGATATTTAAAAAAGTGTTATCTTTTCAAAAAATGCGCTCATACGTATCGGTTTTTAGAAAACTCCGTTATCTATGCAGTGTTATGTATGAGAACTTTTCTTGTAGTGATGGCAGCGGCATGACGACGACAGCGGCGGGAGTAGGAGAGGGAGGGAATTAGGGCAAAGAGAGAAACGACGACAGCGGCGGGACGACGACAGCACGACGACGGCGGCGGCGGAACGATGACGGTGGCGGGAGTAGGAGAGGGAGGGAATTAGGGCAAAGAGAGAAGTGAAGGGGAAGGGACGCGTACGCTGGACTAATTGAATTTTACCGACGGATTGTATCCGTCGGTAACATTTGACCCGCCTAAATTTACCGACGGATACAACATCCATTGGTATTTACCGCCAGAACCATTCGTCGATAAATTTTGTTTTCGTTATGTGTAAATTTACTGACGGAAACTTCCGTCACTAAATATAAATTTAAAAAATTAAAAAAAAATTATAAAATTACGCCTGAAACGACCCTGTAGTCGAGTCACCATCTAACTTGATCTCTACGACACCCTCAATTCTCACGGACTTTGTGAACTAATCACCGCTCGAGAGTCGAGCGTACACAAGTCAAGATTAGTCAATATCGATATTGTATCTCGCGATCTTCTCGTTTCTCTCGATTCTCACATACATTGTTTACTAATCACAGCCATTATTCGAGAAACGAGTCAGTATCATAATTCTAGAAACAAGGCTCGCAACCTATATATATTAATCGGGTGAAGATTAATTACTCAGATTTATCTAACTCGATCGATCTTTGTTTCCCTCGACTTTCACGGACGTTATTAACTAATCACCGCCATTAATCGAGAAACAATTAGCGTACATCGAGTACAAGAAAGTCAACTACTTGGTAATCTTATTGATTCCCTCGATCAACACGGAACATTGTTAAAGTCGTTAACTATAGAATTTCAATTTACGGTTTAGGGTTTACCAACGGATATGAAAACCGTCATTATTAACCTATTTACCAACGGATTACCGACGGATAATCCGTTGGTAAAATTTTATTTTAAATAAATTTTAAATTTTACCGACGGATTAACGTCCGTCACAAATACTCCCTCATAAATCCGTTGGTAAATCCGTCACTATATAAGTAGAAAAATTAAATTGAAAATATTTAAATGAATTTTACCAACGGATTCAAAATCCGTTGGTAAAAGTAATTATTTTTTATTTTGATTTTTTTTAACAACTTTACTGACGGATACCAATCCGTCACTAAATTTCCGTCACTAATCCGTTGGTAAATCCGTCACTAAATCCATAAATAAAAAAAAATTAAATCGGAAAAAATTAAAACATTTACTGACGGATAAAAATCCGTCGGTAAATTTATTTTTATATTTTTTAAATAAATAATGAACTTTACCAACGGATATTTCCGTTGGTAAGTTTAACAAAGGAAAATCCGTCGGTAAATCCGTTAGTATTTACGGCGCGAATTATCCTGCCAAATGTCAGTCAGAAATCCATCGGTAAATATTTTTTAGCCGACCCGCTTTTTTTCCATCACTAATCCCTCGCTATTTACTGAGGGATTTTGAATCCGTCAGTAATTCCGTTGGTAAATCTTGGTTTTTTTTTTTAGTGTCATAAGAAACATATTATATGATCTTTTGTGATCTATAACACACCATATAATCTATAATATTGAGATAAATGGACATTAATATAATTATGCAACAATAATAATTTGGATAGGAAAATCATAGTGAATATAAGGAATCAATGTATACAAGTATAAAGGCTTGCTTTCAGTATACAATCCTTCAATTCTCCCACTTATACTAAAGCAAACTTTTAGTATACAATGAGACTGATAAAATTGATAATAGTAATAATATCCATCTAACTATTACACGTTTGGTATAGTGGCACGTTGATGAAATTTGAGAAATAGTCAATTCTCGCATTGAAAAATAGATCTCATTGTATATTTGTAAAATATTTGAAAAATTCGAATACTAAATTACTAGTTCAAAATATTATGGCGGCACTTTTTTTATAAAAGCATCAATAGTGAGTACATAAATTATAATTAAGTTTGATTATTATGTCTAAAGTTTCTACTAGCACCTTTAGTTTTCCAAATAGATCGGGTTTCTTAATAATTTTTCTAAATAATAGATAAATCTCTCGATTAAAAGAAATTAAAAGTTTTAGATTTAAGCTTTACAAATATTTATATCTAATGAAAATTATTTAATGAGAAGTTTGTTGAGGCTTTTTCCTAATGAGAAATGAGTTTCAGATGACACTCAGGAATATAATTTCTTTTAATAGGTAATTAATTATTTTTCCCAAGTAATTGTGCAGAAGGCAATTTACATAAATCTTTTCTGTAGTTCTGGAACTTCCCACTCATTAATATGTTTTGTCCCATCAGTATTGATTAATGAATAAAACAAGTTGGTAAATTTATTTTTTGATATATATAGAAAATTCCATAATTTATTTCTTTAAGGTCTTTTTAAGACCGTATATTGTGTCTATATTTTTAATATTGTTTAATGTTTCAGGTATTCTATAATATATTTTTTTTTTAGTATTTTCATAATTCTTAAACACACTTTTTTTTACCTCTTCTCCAGAAAACTCTGCAGAGGGATGGTTTGATGGTCCTGAGATGAGTTACTGGGAAGGAGGGGTGAATACACAAGTTAAAATTATTTCGATTTATTAAGACTTGTAAGAGTGATCAGTTATAAATCTCACTGGTTGTTACAAGAACTGGTCAGTTAGACTAATACCACCCCTGGAAGCTACCACCCCTTGTACTGGCACCATTGCTTAATCTAGTGACATGTGTAAATTATAGTTTACTTAAGTCCGGTTGATAAATTTCCATAAGAATTCTATAATATTTGAGTAAACTATAGTATGATTGATGAATTTCTATAAGAATTGTAATATAATTAAGTAAACTCTAATCCGATTCATGTATATTCATAAAAAATATTAATTGTTAGAGAAATTTTTTTAGGGGAAAATTGTAACGACCCGGCTTCCAGATTGATGGTTGGCCCCACAAACCATCACGAGTCCTTTCTAGCGTGCTTTGTCCTCACTCACACGCTTCCTGAGAAAACTTCCCAAGAGGTCACCCATCATAGAATTGCTCCAAGTCAAGCACGCTTAACTTTGGAGTTCTTCCACAATGAGCCCCAGAAAAGAAGATGCATCTTGATGGTACAAGTAGCCCAATCAATTCCTTTAAGCTCTCCTCGAATATGTCTTCCCATTCCGACATATTCTTGGAATCCCTCTCATTCGGGTGTTTCGGTTCATTCCTACCCCTTCCGCTTGAAGTCTTATCGGAGCCGCTCCTTGTCCGTGCCTCTGCACCGGCGATCACTCCGTACTTCTGCCCCGGGCTTCACAGGCCCACCAGCTTCCGCTTGGTTCATCCCCGAACCAACACCGTACTAGGAGAGGTTCGCCTCTGATACCATTTGTAACGACCCAACTTCCGGACTGACGGCTGGCCCTACAAACCATCATGAGTCCTTTCTAGCGTGCTTTGTCTTCACTCACACGCTTCCTGAGAAAACTTCCCAGGAGGTCACCCATCATAGAATTGCTCCAAGTCAAGCACGCTTAACCTTGGAGTTCTTCCACAATGAGCCCCAGAAAAGAAGATGCATCTTGATGGTATAAGTAGCCCAATCAATTCCTTTAAGCTCTCCTCGAATATACCGTCCCATTCCGACATATTCTTGGAATCCCTCTCATTCGGGTGTGTTTCGATTCGTTCCTGCCCTCTCCGCTTTGAAGTCTTATCGGAGCTGCTCCTTGTCCGTGCCTCTGCACCGGCGATCACTCCTTGTCTGTAGTTCTGGAACTTCCCACTCATTAATATGTTTTGTCCCATCAGTATTGATTAATGAATAAAACAAGTTGGTAAATTTATTTTTTCATATATATAGAAAATTCCATAATTTATTTCTTTAACGTCATTTTAAGACCGTATATTGTATCTATATTTTTAATATTGTTTAATGTTTCAGGTATTCTATAATATATGTTTTTTTTACTATTTTCAAAATTCTTAAAAACACTTTTTTTTACCTCTTCTCCAGAAAACTCTGCAGAGGGATGGTTTGATGGTCCTGAGACGAGTTACTGGGGGTGAATACACAAGTTAAAATTATTTCGATTTATTAAGACTTGTAAGAGTGATCAGTTATAAATCTCACTGGTTGTTACAAGAACTGGTCAGTTAGACTAATAACTAATGTTGTGCGGAAGTTGGTGGATGAAAACTTAACTGGTCAATGTCAAAAAACTTAACTTAAAACTTATTCTTGAAGTTTTCTTTTAGTCAGTTTTAGTGCAAGGTTTTATCAAATAGATTTGAGCTGACTATTGTTAAAGACTGAACTGAAGGATCACTACAGTCGCAAGAGTTTGAATGCTTAATTATGAGATGCGTGAAAAAACAGTTATTTGAGCAGTGTAGATACATATAAGGCAATAAAGAACACAGAATTTTAACGTGGTTCGAAGCTAACTCTCCTACGTCAACGGTGAATCCCTTAACTCGGATTCCTTGTTTTATAGTTGCAAAGATAACTTCTCAATCAACTTCTTTTAACTGAGACACAGGTTACAAGGCTATGACCTTACTTCTTCTTTCTTCTTATAAACTTCTTCCTTACAAGGGTAGGGGTTTGTCGAAGGGTTTTTCCATCTATGAACTAGCTTTTACAGAGAGGTGAAGGCTTGTCAAATATACGCTAAGATATTACTAGGTTGCCTAGAGACTGAAATATGGCTGAAGTAGCTTGCAGAGTGTGTGTTCTTGCTTGTGCGTGTATTAGCTCGTGAATTAGTAACCTTTAATGTGTTGTGAAGGTTGTATTTATAGGGATTGATCGTAAATTAGCCGTTGGAGAAGCCGGTCACACATCTCTTCCTATGTGTCTTCGAAATTCTTCCCGTTGGAGAATTATCCTTTCTTTCCACTTTTGGTAACTGCATGCTTCCAGGTATTCTGGTACGACTCTGCAGATTCGGTAGAAAGAGTAGTTGTGTTGTCGATCTCTGATTGGTCCACGTTAGCTAAGTTGTACTTCCTTAGATTCAGTTTCATTATCAGTCAATCGACTCAATTAACGCGTCAGTCTCCGGAATGATCAGTCATTCCTTGACCGATTTTATCTTCACTCCATCTTTGAAAATCTTCTAAGTGTCAAACCATCAGTTACACTAATATAGAAATATTAGCTCCTTAACACTTAAGCTGAAATAAAATTTTAAGACTAACTGTTCTACTAACTCATGGAGGGTCAGTTGAGTTTTGATATCAAGTCAAAACTTTTCTTTAAGAATTTTTCCAACATGGTTCATGTTTTGAACTTCTTCTTCTTTGATTACTTGCTTATTTCTTTAAACACTAATGTAGTAAAGCATTGTTCCCATGCGCTTTTTGGTTAATGTAGTTGTTTTCCCCTTAATTTCGTCTTTAAATTTGTGTAAAATATGTGTTGTTGTATTATTTATACCCTGATTCGTATTCTATTGCACTTTATTGTGAAATATTGCAGATTGCGAGAGCGATTATTGTATTTGTTGGTTTTAGTGATGTCGGAAGCCACATCAGTCGCCATTAACAAAGTGCTACGGAGCAAATCTTCTATACTTAATTTTTTGTTTTCTTTTCTTTTTCTACATGATTCTTCTTTGCATGTTGTGTTTGGTCATGTTTCTCCACGATTTGTTGTTTCCTTTGTTTAGCACTCCCTCCGACCCATTGAACTTGTCTTTCTTTTCTTTTTGGGTTGTCTCACTAAAGTTGTCTTGTTTTCATATAAGGAAACAATTAACTCTTCAAAAGTGGTGAGACTTACCAACTTTCTAACTTTTTACTCTTTCCCTTAATATCCGTGCTCAATAGTAACAAGACATGTTCAGTGTGATGAAGAGAGTATAATTTAATGATTGGTTAGCCATTATAAAAAAAAACAAAAAAAATTAGTGTGTTTCTTATTATTGATTTTCATTCCATATTAATTCCTAGGTTTTGCTTAGTTTTGTATGTTTTAATTTGTATCAAATATTTGGTTTATTATTTCTACTTTATTTCCACTCACGTGATGTGCATTTTGTTTTTTAGTATTAAAGCCTAATGTGCACAGTCCAGTATAATTAAGGTGGCAATCCTTAATTAATGACACTTTTTCTATTCACATTTAGCATTTACAAAATACTAAATTTTAGGTGTCTAAACCTTTAATAATTTATCTTCCCAGTTCCCACGTCATGCAAGTGTAAACTTGATTCCTAACTTTCAAATGAATATAACCTAGTGATATTTATGTAGAAACCATTGTATTAATTTAAGTATTTATCAGGCAAAAACCGTCTAGTTTTTAAAAATCTCATTCAACGTCTAGAACAAACCCTCTTCTGCTGTAATATATAAAAGAAATTTTATTGATCATAATTGTAAAAAACTGCAAAGCAAAGTGTATAAAATCTTCTGCAAGAGAAATATATGTGAATAAGTCTACAAAAGCCCAAATGTATATGTTTTGGTTGGTCGCACTTTCAAATGAGAATAGATATATGTACAATCTAGATGACCCAAAGGCCCAAATTCCTTCTACTTCAAGATATATATTTAAATCTAATGAGAAATTGCGGTGTAAAATCAGAAATATGTGAGCAAACCAAAAGACACTACAAAAAAACTCTCTTTTGCCGACGGATTTTTCCGTCTGTAAAACTAACGAATCCGTTGGTAAACAGCTTACCGACGGATTTATCAACGCATTTATGCCGTCCTTAAATACGTCGACGGTAAAGATTTACCGACAGATTTATTTTCGTCGGTAAATTTAAAGACGGATTACCGACGGAAATTCCGTCGGTGACAATCTGTTTTTTGTATTCTGTTGGTTGGAAATAGCGACGAAATACCGACGGATTATCCATCGGTAATTACCGAAGGTAATTTTCGAAGAATCGAATCACATATTACCGACGGACAATCCGTCGGTAATTACCGACGGATAAATATCTGTCGATAAGTTTCGAAGAATCGAAACACACATTACCGACGGATTTTGGTCCGTCGGTAATGTTTTTAACATTATTTTTTTAAAAATTATATTATATATATATTTATTTATTTTTGCAATATTTTTGTCGAATTAAAATTTCCAACAAAAAACCAAACATCAGGCAAAATAATTAATTTGCATTAAAAGCTTATTGTCATATATCAAATAATATCATGTTCGACAGATATAAATGTAAAATGTAAAGTAGTTTAAATATTCTAAAATAATAAAAATACTAAATAATTAAAAAAATGTCCAACAAACAAGTTAATCATACATCAGGACCAAGGGATGGAGGTGGACGAAAAAACTGGCCTGACGCCAGCATCTGCTGGAACTCGGCAAACTGCTGCTCCAGACGTGCAGGTGCCTCGCGTTCCGCCTGCTGCTCCCGCTCGATGCGGACACGTGCCTCTCGCTCTTCCTGTAGCTGCTCCTCTAAGCTGTCGATTCGTGTCTGAAACATCTCTTGTGTCAGAGCAGCTGTAGAACCGAAGCTACCACTGGATGCAGTCTGTCTGAGCTGGCTGCTGTCGAAGTTTCCAATGTCGTAGTGCCTCTGCTTTGTGGGCTGTGTGATCTCCAAATAGATCTCGTTCAAATCGGATCGTCCCTCCGCAGCAGCCCGGCGATGAACCTCGGCCTAATTCATAAATATAAATGTGTTAGAAAATATATTATCATCAATTATAACAATTAGAAAAACTTAATTAAATACTTACATCAATTTTTTCATCCCTCGGCGTCAGATAAGTTCCATCGGCGTTCACGTGCAGTCGGCAGAAACTTGCATAATTCAATGCATCCGGTGCGACCCCCTGCTCTGCTGCCTAATCCTTGTGCCGGATCCATCGGGCTCAGCCAACCGATTTGCACGAGCTTTTTTTGATCTAGCAATCACATCTGAATTCGCCCAATACTCTTGCAAACCCGCCCAAAACAAATCAGTCAAGTAAGGGGGTTTGGTGTCAGGGTTTTTGATCCACAGTTTCTTCATATCGTTCACCACCCACTATATCTGACATGTGCCTTGGCCTCCCACATTTTATACACATCTGCTTCCCACTCAGCTGGCCAACTAAAATATTTCTGTTGAACAAAATATTAATTAATAAGTTAATCACATTTTAATGATAATAGCAGTAACAAACTCCTGAAATTTTATTACCTTGAATTCTTCAAAGAATATAGCCTTGATGCTATCTAGAGTCAATTTTCAACTAAACCCTCCTGAATTTTGAATACTCTTAAAAATCACTGTAACAGTATGAGAGATCCCAGGTACCTCTAGTAGATAACTTTCCATTTGTAAAAAAAACAAAAAAATTAGACAATTAACACATAAATATATATATATATTATATCATATATTATAATAAAAATTTCAATATTTATATTGAAATTTTTATTATGAATTACGATAAATAAATACATACCCCTTGTCGTCTCTCTGAAAAACCACCCTCCCCATACTGTCTCTCTGGAAAACAACAGGTGGCCTACTGGAGCTGGCAGGTGCTGTCTTCGGAGGGGTATCTGGTACCTGCTGTGATGAGGGCGGAGTAGCACATAAACGTGTAGCTAAGGACTCCGACTCGGGCTGACTGCCCGAGCTAGAAGGAGCACGAAAACCTCTACGTAGATCCATGATATCTGTTTCACAAAGAACATTGAGATGTACATATATATTATATTGCTTAATAACGACATATAAATTACTTAGCTTCATTATATTACATTGATTGTAAACCATCTGAAGGCCAACTTCAAATTCAACCGACGTAATGAAGCCTTGATTAGCATTTATTCTTGCAAAAAAAAATTGACAAAATATAACAACATTGAGTACAACACAATCAAGATATTATACTAAGTACATTCACATGATATCACTAGACAATTGAGGTTTCAAATAAACTTATCACTAGTTGTCATAACCATCATCTTCATCACTACTTTCCTCATCTGACGACATTATATCTTCATCGCTATCTTCTACACCCTCATTCTCGTCAATTTCTATGGTTCCATCTCCTGGATGATCAATCTGTATCGGATAATCATCTATAACAGTGTGTGTACCCGTTATAATGACGTGATCTTCTTGAAATAGTTGATCTAATGTTGATGTAGATGTTTCAGTAGAGACTTCTACATTAGATCGAGCCTTGACTTTGCATGCTGCCCACCAATTCTTTTTTGTTTGATTCATACTAGGATAAGAACAATAAAATACTTGAATGGCTTGATTAGCTAAAACAAACGGGTCATACTTCTTATATCTACGACTATAATTAATTGAAACTAACTTGAAGTCTGAATGAACCTCTGTTCCCGAATTAGATAAGTCAAACCACTCACATCTGAACAATGTTGTCCTCTTCAACGGATAATTCTAACAAAAATATAATAAATGCATTAATAAATTTTAACAAAAATATAATAAATGTATTAATTATTTTAATCAAACAAAATTTTGGCAGCATAACCCTACTATCCTAACTACCAAGTGCTCGACTCTACCACCAGCTATAGTAACCATAATGGTTCTAAACGTCTATATCTACCCCCAATATGAATGTCCTTAATTAAGATGTAATTAATTTCTATCCCAAAGGGAGTAGATCCTTAAGAAATTAATTACATCTTTCACCAACAAAGTTCTAAGTTCATCCCCAACTTATAAATCATAAATAACGCGATCTTCAACATAATATATTTACATAAATAAATAATATCATATTGTTGGGAGACGATCCTTAAGATGTAATTAATTTCTATCCCAATGGGAGTAGATCCTTAAGAAATTAATTACATCTATCCCAAATTTATACTTACACAATTGCTACAATCTTTAATATATACATCTTAAAACAATCTTATGCTATTAACATCATAGATCAAAGTTACATTTATACAATTACTATAAAGTTTTATTATAAATAAATCATTTTATACAACTACACTATATATACAATTAGATCATCATCATAAAATAAACTCATGCTATTTATAATAAATTAATTACACTGCATGTTATACTTATACTTCATCATAAATAAATTTCATGCTATTTATACTTATACTTCAACATCAAACAAACTCATGCTAATTTTTACATCATAAAATAAATTCATGCTATTCAAATCATATTTCACTGGCAAATAATCGAACAAATATACAATTCATGAACTACAATAATTTAACTAGATTCAAATTCTAATTATTTATGAAAACTAACTTGGAAACGACGGGATAGGGAAACTTACTTGGAGGGTTGACTATTACAGAAGCCGGCGATGATGGCTGCAATTATGACGGGAGTGGCAACTGCAAATCTGGGCCGAAAGAGAGAAACAGAGAAAGAGACAGTGAGAGGGAGAAATACAATAATTAAGCCAGAAATGGAGAGAGAGAATGAAGACGGCGGCAGCAAGGCGCCGGGGACACGACGGCAGCAAGGCGCCGGGGACACGGCGGCGAGGCAAGGGCAGGGCCGGGTGGGTCGGGGCGAGAGAGAGACGGACAAGGCGGAGGCGGGGCGAGGAAGGGGCGGAGAGTGAGAGAGAGAGGCGCGGCAGGCCAGCGGCGTGGCGGTGAGGCGATGGGTAGAGGAGAGTGAGAGAGAGAGATGCGGACGGGGCAAGATGGGGCGGGGCGACGGCGAGGCGGTGGAAGGCGGGCGGCGGAGGAGAGTGAGAGAGTGTTGGGAAAATTATAAGGTTTCGATTTGATACCAAAACCCAACTGATTCTCCAACCGAATAGATGATCGCGTCAACCTAAATAGAGTTTTCCAGCTCGCCTGTTTGAGCTTTAGATTTTCTAGGTTTACAGGTTAAGGAAGCGGAAGACAGCAGTCGACCCAGCTGTGCCTACAACAGGAGTCAACTAGCGGAAGACAGCAGTCGATCCAACTGTGTCTACAGCAGGAGTCAGCTAGCGGAAGACAGCAGAAGTTCCAGCTGTGTCTACAGCAGGAGTCAGCTAGCAGATGATAACAGGAGCCAACCTTCAGCTGAGTCCTCCAGCAGAGCATGATCAAGCAAAAGAGAATTTGAGCTGAGTTCAAAACACAGCCGGTCCAGCTGTACAGAACAAAGGGAACTAACTCTGAAGACATCACTTCAAGTCAGTCCAGCTCTGAATTCAAAAGCCAGCTCCAAAGGCAGAAGATCCCGACGTCGGAGGAAGTCAACATGCCTTGACCAATGAGGGATTGCCAAATCAGCATCCTAGACTTCAGGACCTAGGATGTGACACAAATGAAGACAGGTGCAGATTCGCCCAATGGCAGATCTCGAATTTAAGAAGAGTAGGTAAGATTCAAACGGCTCCTCCAACGGCTAGTCTTGAATCTCTACCTATATAAACCCGTCTTCAACCTCAGGATCAAATACGAAAAACTCTCTACAAGCTTTCATTCTCTGAAATCATCAATCTTTCAAAAGCTCCCAAGCAGTTCTACACAGTTCAAAGAACACTTTATCTTAAAGTGTTTCTAGTTCAGAAACTGCTTAGTTTTTCGTCTGATCCCTAGACCAAAATCTTTGTATATCTTAAGCCTAGATTTCGAACGAGTTCATCATACTCTAAAGTTCTTCATTGTAAGAACTCGTTCACAGTTGGAACCCCAAACCAAACCCCTCTCTACCCAGAAAGGTTAGGTCAAGGTTACGCTTGCTTGAAGCGGGAAATTCAAGTGTTTAAGGTTTTTTCAGTACCCGTAAACTGAAAGGTTAGGCTTGACAGTGCCCGCAAACTGTTGGAACACAGCTCGAATTAGAGTTGTGAAGTTGTTTGGTACTTGTAAACCAAGTGGTAGTGGATTACAATTGAACCTGGTCGTGGACGTAGGAGGAGTTACTCCGAACCACGTAAAAACTCGTGTGCTCTTTTCTTTCCTCTTAAATTCAGTTTTGTACTAACTCTTTCATATCATTGCATATTTGATCAAAACTGCATACGCAGCTGCTCTCCAAAGACAGCTGTGTCTCTCTGAAAGTTACACAACTTGACTAAGCTGAAAACATAAAGTTAATCTTTTCAAACTGAGTTTTTCTAAGTAACCGAGCTAAGTTTTCAAACCACCACATTCCGCACCGCCAGTTGAGTTATTTACCCAGCTGACCCTCCCCAGCTGGATCAATAACTGAGCTCACCAAATCTGTAATTTAACTTGAAAAAGTTTCTTAGAAATCTATTTGGTGTATTCATCCCCCCCTCTACACCAAATACCTAGCTCAGGGACCATCAATTGGTACCAGAGCAGTGGTTCAACAGACCACCGTTTCTGTATCAAGAGATCTCTCTTGACAATCTGTCAGTGGTCATCTGAACAGATCCTCTTTGTGAAAAACTCATAATATTACATACTGCATATTTTTCATGGATTCTTATCTTAACAGGAATCTTCCCACCTTCTCGGTAGACGATTATGCAATATGGAAGTTCAGGCTGAAGAGCTTTCTCTGTGCGCATCACGATATGATGTGGGACGTCATCA
Organism: Agastache rugosa; assembly: GCA_031470985.1. Classification (NCBI taxonomy): domain Eukaryota; kingdom Viridiplantae; phylum Streptophyta; class Magnoliopsida; order Lamiales; family Lamiaceae; genus Agastache; species Agastache rugosa. The sequence continues at coordinate 8,581,960 of CM062602.1, forward strand.
CAGACGGACCCATCATCATCTACAAACCAGGAAACGAGCTTGTTCCAACTCAAGATGGCGATCAACCAAGATATCAGCACATTCCCAAGCCCAAGAGTGAGCACACCTCAGAAGAAAGGAAACAGGCTGGACTAGACAGCTTCGCGAGGAACACCATATCTTCAACGGTCTCCAATGCCTACCTCAGCAAAATCATCAACTGCGAAACCGCAAAGGAGATGTGAAAAACCCTAGCAAAGCTATGCGAAGGGTCGGAGGAGATAAAGGAGAATAAATTCACGATTGCATGCCAGAAGTTTGATAACTTCAAGCAGCTGGTCAACGAGTCCATCGAAGGGTTGGAACTCAGATTCTCCAATATAGTGGTGGAAATAGAAACCATCAGAACTGGGAAATACACCCAGTGAGAAAATAATCTAAAAGTTCTTTCAGCGCTCACAGCTGAATGGAACACCTATAAGGTGGTACAACAAAATCGAAGTGACTTAGTTGATCTTTCAACTGAAAGATTATACTCCCTGCTCAAAGCCAACGAATACAACTTGAAGATTACAATGAAAGAATCTTCAAGCAATCAGAATGATGGAGAGCTGACACCTGCAACAAAGGAGATTGCGTTCAGAGCCAACTCTGAAAAATCTGCATACATACAGTCAGCTGAGTCATCGAAGAAGGATAAGAAGGACATGAGCAAGGAAGAGCTACTTGAAGAAATAGCCATGCTGGTCAAAAGCTACAACAGACTCAACACCAGCAAGGGCAAATACAAGAAGTTCGCAAGAACTTACAGAGACAAGTACGCAAAGAAATTACGAGAAGTCAGCTTACAAACGAATAGAAGAAGGTTGCTTCGACTGCAAGAAACCAGGACACTACCGGCTAGATTGTCCAAAGCTGTCCAAGAAAGACAAAGACCAACTGAAAGCTAAGGCAGCTGACAGAAGGAGAGCTTACATCGCCGATGAGGAATCAGAGTGCAACAAAATGGATGACAACATGCCATTTTCAGACTCGGAAGAAGAACCCCTGATGGCCCATGATGAACCTGATTGGGATGCATGCTTCATGGGACAAACAGACGGCATCGATGAAGATGAGATAATGTCTCGAACTCAAAATCTATCTAACCTCTCACCATCACACGAACACTCTACACAGGTTTCAGAATCAGGGCTACCTGATTGGAGTCTAGTAGAGAAAGTAATGAACGATTCCAAGGAGCTTCAAGAGATCCTTGACGTCATTATGTGTGAGAATGCCGAGCTGAAAGCGGAACTGGAAAAGACAAAGGTATCGTACGCGGTGATACAACACAGCTCCAACAGGAAGTTGTTTCACTAAAAGACAAAATAGTGAAACAAGATCAGCTGATGAAGGAATTCTACTATGAGAAGAAACAGCTGATGGAAGATATGGAAAAGGTCACAGCTGAATCGGAATAGAAGTCAGCTGAGATCATTGAGCTGAAAAGCACCGAAGAGGTATTATCTAAGAAGATAGTAGCTCTTATCAAAGCCACGTCAACAATGGACGAAATCATTAGTGGTCAACGTCCAGCAGCACTCAAAGCGGGACTGGGATACAATGAATCAAAGGATACCTCAAACATTGCCTCCACAAGTGGAACTTAGGTAATGTTTGTACGAGCAAAAGAACATCCAATCCCAGCAACTCAGCATCAACAGTTGAGGACACAGCAGGCATCAGGAAGACCAGCTGTGAAACATCCTCAAGCTCTGTCAAGGACACAACAGGCATCAAGAAGGCCAGCTGTGCGATAACCTCAAGCCCAACTCAGATAGCAACGTGTTCAACCTCAACAAAGACAACAGGCTGGATTTTACAGATATCAAGAATAAAGAATAACACGTTGAACGATATCAACCAAGATATCGTAGATACCCACTGATATCACTTACATGAGTACCAGCTGGATAATCATTTCCAGCCACAGCATCACACAAGACAGCAGAGACAAAGGAACGTCTCAGCTAGGTACACAGCTGGAAACCGAAAGAAATCAAGACATCAAGACAAGAAGACACTGAGATCAAGACCCCGCCAGCAACAACCGAAGAACACAAAGAATGTGTACATCGACTCAGCTGGGAGAATTATCAGATCAAATGACTCAATTCGAGTCATCAAGCAGATCTGGGTCGTCAAAGGATCTCTGTCTAACCCACAAGGACCCAATTAAAACTGGGTACCTAAATCTTGATCTTTTGTATAGGTTGCAAGGAATCGACGCATCACTGAGGAGTCGATAAGAACGCTATGGTACTTGGACAGTGGATGCTCCAAGCACATGATGTACCTAAAGCATCTACTCCAGGAGTATATCGAGCGTCCAGGCCCATAAGTAACATTTGGTGACAACTCCAAAGGCTTAACCAAAGGTTATGGTACATTTAAAACTAAGAATGTCATAATCCCAAATGTTTCTTATGTACAAGGATTGCAACACAACTTGCTTTCCATTAGCCAATTCTGCGACAACGGTTTTTCTGTCAAGTTTGATGCACAGTGAAGAACAGGGAAACCAAGCAGATACTCCTAAGAGGAAAAAGAGAAGGAAATATGTATTTTGCTGACTGGAACAGCAGCCCTCCGGAGACTTGTCTTGTATCGAAAAGCAGCAATGAAGTCAGCTGGCTGTGGCACAGACGGCTGAATCATCTCAACTTCAAGACAATCAACAAACTGGCTAGGAACCAGCTCGCTAATGGAATTCCAGATCAAATATATGACAAAAGTCATATGTGCAGCGCGTGTCAACAAGGAAAGCAGACAAGAATTTCATTCACTCTCAAGCCAGTTCGCCAATCGATCGAGTACTTCAACTCCTTCACATGGATCTTTTTGGTCCAGTTACTCCAGCAAGCTTCAATGGCAGAAAATATACTCTGGTCGTAGTGGATGATTTCTCAAGATTCACATGGGTATCATTCTTGTACCAGAAGAGCGAAACCAGGACTAAGCTGCCTATTCTGCTGGAAAGATTATCAACACAGAAGGAGTGCAAGATATTGTCAATAAGATCAGATCGAGGAACGGAGTTTCTGAATGAAACTATTTATGATTACTGCGAGAAGAACGAAGTTCATTATTAAACATCTGCAGCACGCACACCTCAGCAGAATGGTGTAGCAGAGAGAAGAAACAGAACACTCAAAGAAGCAGCTACCTCAATGCTAGCCAGCTCTGCCATTCCAAAGAAGTTCTGGGCCGAAGTAATCAACACAGCATGCTTCACTCAGAATCGCTCCCTACTCACATCAAGGCAAGGAAAGACACCATATGAGCTATGGAACAACAGAATACCATACATTGGATATTTCAAGGTATTCGGATCCAAATGTCATATCCTAAACGATGGAAAGACATAGCTCAAGACGTTCGACGAGAAGACAGACCGAGGAATATTCTTTGGTTATTCTGCTGTGAGTAAAGCATACAGAGTCTTCAATAGAAGTACTCAAACAGTTGAAGTAACTCCACATGTTACCTTTGACGAATCCTCCTTCGAATATAGAGATTCTATCAAACGAAGAAACGGAGAATCTTCAAGACTGATTCAGACAAGAGCTCAAGAAAATCGAATCAAGAATCTGGCCGAACCATTAATTTGGGACGATGAGCCAGAGGAGGAACTTCAAATCAACCGGGAAGCTCCACCAGCTGGAAATCGAGAAGAACCTTCAACGCCAAATCAAGGGGGAACGTCATTAGCTGGAAATCCAGCTAAATCCCAAGCTCCATCTCCAGTTGAGCCTCTACAGAAGTCTCCTCAAAATCTAAATCAAAGAGAACCAATCTCTCAAGACTTAACTCCTGAGCAACTCCAAGCCAGACGAAATTTAGCCACTTCAAGCATCAATCAATTGGAAGAAGAAATTCGTAAAAGGAAAAGATGGATTGAAGATCATCCATCATCGGCAATCATTGGAGAACCATCCGACCAAGTCAAAACCAGAAGCTCAGCTGCTCAAGCTTCTTCGGATCATCAAGAAGCAGCTGACACAGCTCAACTTTCAGTAGAGCTAGAACTGACGGTCTATGATGAAGATACAGCTCTAATGGCGTGTTACGTAGCTCAAGTGCCAGAGCCTCAATCAATTCTCGAAGCTTTAAAGAGCGTGCCTTGGACTAACGCCATGCAAGAAGAGCTGAACGAATTCCTCAGAAATTGTGTGTGGGAATTGGTCGACATACCTCAAGAAGTCAAAGTCATAGGACTAAAATGGATATTCAAGAACAAATTGGATACCCTGGGAGTCGTCATCAGAAACAAAGCTCGACTGGTTGCAAGGGCTACACTCAGCAGGAAGGAATTGACTTCGAAGAATCATTTGCTCCAGTAGCGCGATTGGAAGCAATCAGACTCTTTCTCGCCTATGCAGCACATCACAAATTCAAGGTCTATCAAATGGATATGAAGTGTGCATTCTTAAATCGAGAAATCAAAGAAGATGTCTACGTTGAACAACCTCCAGGATTTGAAGTAGAAGGAAATAAAGTCTACAAGCTAAAGAAGGCGTTTTATGGATTGAAGCAAGCACCTCGAGCTTGGTTTGACACTCTGTCAAATTTCCTTGTATCCAAAGGATTCAAGAAGGGCTCAGTAGACAGAACTCTATTCACCATCAAGTCAGGAGAAGACATCCTGGTTGTTCAAATCTATGTAGACGACATCATCTTTGGATCAAGATCAAACTTCTTATGCCAAAGATTTGGAGAGATGATATCAGAGAAGTTCCAAATGTCCATGATGGGAGAAATGAGTTTCTTCCTAGGACTTCAAGTCAAGCAATCATCAGAAGAGATTTTCATAAATCAATCCAAATACGTGAAGGACTTGATCGCCAAGTATGGAGTTCAATCCAGCAGAACTGTAAAGATTCCAATGAACACCAACTGGAAGATTGAATCAGGAACTGAAGGGAAGTCAGTTGATTCTAGCAAATACAGAGAGATAATAGGATCCCTGCTGTATCTAACAGCAAGTCGTCCAGACATCTCTTTCGCAGTCGGAGTGTGTGCTAGATTTCAAGTTGATCCAAAGGAAGCACACATGCAAGCAGCCAAGAACATTCTCAAATATCTCAAAGGAACTCAGAATGTTGGGCTGTGGTACCCAGCTGAAGACAATCTACGAATTGACGTCGGATATTCAGACTCAGACTTCGCTGGAGATCGGTTGGATAGAAAATCAACTTCAGGAACTTGTCAGTTCTTAGGAAATAAGTTGATTTCATGGTTTTCAAAGAAGCAAACGTGCGTCGCAACTTCCACAACAGAAGCAGAATATATGGCCGCTGGAAGCTGCTGCTCACAAATTCTCTGGCTGAAACATCAGCTGGATAACTATGAAGTGAAAACTAGACAGGTTCCAATTTTCTGTGATAGCTCAAGTGCGATTGCTATTTCAGAAAATCCAGTACTTCACACAAGATGCAAGCATGTAGACGTACGCCATCATTTCATCAGAGATCACGTGGAAAAGAGGGATGTGATTGTTGAGAAAATTCACACAGACATACAGCGGGCTGATATACTCACAAAGCCGCTGATAGAAGCAAGATTCAAAATACTGTGCGGATTACTTGGACTACTCAACCCAGACGATGCTTCACCCAGCTGAATGGAAGCAGACCCAGTTGAATGGAAGCAAACAGCTGGAATTCGGAATCAACGTCACTGGTATCAGCTGAGAAAGAATCCAGCTAAACCAGATGCTGAAATTGAAGGATTATTCAGCTGAGGGGGAACCAGCTGGAACCACGATCACCCAGCACACCCACTTAATTAGCTGACTACAATGATCAGCTGAGAGGTTTACAACAACATTAAATACACCTACTCAATCTGTTTTCAGTCAACTTATATCTTGTCATGTCTAATCAAATTTAATTAAAAGTCTGCAAAGAATTGAATCATGGGAGTTTCGAGTCAAAAGTTAAAACGCCTCAATCGTCCTCTCACGTGCATTAACTCGCATCTTCTAATCAAGAAACTGACATGACGCGAGAATGACTTCCAGTCGTAGTCGTAGATCTTCTTATCAATCGACAAATCTTGATCGTCCATTCATCAAAAAAGCTATATAAATATGCTAGAAGATATATGTAAAGCATTGCATCAACCCTAAAAAGTTTTTCTGGCATTCTTTATTATTTCCATCAATTGGTATTATTTATTTCTACTATCAAAAGTTGCAGAAGAACATGGAATCCAGAGAGATATCTCCTGAAGCCAATCAAACTTGAAGAATCTGTCAAAGCTTCAAGATAAGAGTTGCTTAACTCTCAAGAACCTCAAGAAGACGGAGTTCCAGGAGAAGATGAAGCCCATCGACAGATCCGGTCCAACACAGTGGGAGACTGTAAAGCTCAAGAACGTCGTTCATCAGGAAGGTGCAGAAATCTTCCTGGGAATGTCAAAGGAAAAAGACCTCTTCCGCCCCTCTGTTTCTCTCAACATTAAAGAGAGAACGGGACATACAACTCCCTGGGATGCAAAAATCAACGTCAACAGACCTGGACCAGATGTTGATAAAGTCGGAGTCTTCAAGAGCAGTTGTGTCAAAGCTCTTGCTCCACCACAGGAGGCACAGAAAAAGATGCAGGAGACAAAGCAGCATGCATCTATTTCCGTCCCAGCTGGGAATCGGAGACAACTTGAGGAGACAAAACATGTTGAAGCACCGTCTTCAAACAGAAGACTCAAGTCAAAGGTGCTCAGTCAGTCAGCCGAGAAGCCAGCTGACATTATGAGAGAATTCGTAATTACTTTCAAAGGAGCAGAAGGCCCACAAGCGGTCGGTTCTTACGGTGGAGAAGAAGTTCATGCGCCTGCGTGAACATCATCGTCATCAACGCTGCAACGACATATTCCAGCTGATCAACCAAGCTAAAACCCCAAGACAGATGGAATACTTCAACCGCCTTCTCCTCAGTTTCCTTCAGCTCATCAGGGATACCAGCTTCGAGATCTTCCGATGAAAGATGCTCAAGCCCCTGCACCAAGCTCAAATGAGAAACATCACCCAGCCAATGATCACCTGCAGCTGGATGATGATGACATGAGCTGAACCCAGTACCCACCACTTCGAAGTGGAAGGGGAATACTCGAGTCCCTCAAGTGCTGAATCAGACTTTCTCATTCAATCTAAGAAGTCTGAAGAAGCAAAATTGCAAGGAATGAAGTTGTGCCCGACTCAGAAGATGCTATCTCCAGTGCCAACTCATCCCTCCAAGCACTCAGCTGGACCACCCCAGCTGAATCAGGCCAAGGACGCTGTGTCTGCAATCACAGCTGAGGGTAATGCTACTGAAGAAGAGCCAGCTAATACAACAGCTCAGCCACCTAGACTCCAGACCTCGCTGCTCAGAGCTGAAAACCACAGTTTTGCCAAACTAAAACATCGCAACAACCGATGGTGTGTCTCTCCCACCCTGTTCGATCATGCCAAAAAGGGGGAAGTAAGGGAGAAGAGACAAGTTAAAGAAGAGGCAAACTGTTGAGCTAGAGGAACCAGCTGAATCAGAATCAGCTGAAGAAGAGACGAGTCAAAAGAAAGAAGCAACGGATGCAGAAGAGAAGACCCAACCAACTGGGATTGAAGACTGAAGGATTGAAGACTGAAGAATTGAAGATTTTTTTTCTCTTTCTTTTTCATGTGTAATAATGTATTTTCTTACATTAATAAAACATAAGTTTTTCTGCGTCATAAGTTGTCTCAGTTAGGTTTTGGCATCATCAAAAAGGGAGAAATTGTTGGGAAAATTATAAGGTTTCGATTTGATACCAAAACCCAACTGATTCTCCAACCGAATAGATGATCGCGTCAACCTAAATAGAGTTTTCCAGCTCGCCTGTTTGAGCTTTAGATTTTCTAGGTTTACAGGTTAAGGAAGTGGAAGACAGCAGTCGACCCAGCTGTGCCTACAGCAGGAGTCAACTAGCGGAAGACAGCAGTCGATCCAACTGTGTCTACAGCAGGAGTCAGCTAGTGGAAGACAGCAGAAGTTCCAGCTGTGTCTACAGCAGGAGTCAGCTAGCAGATGATAACAGGAGCCAACCTTCAACTGAGTCCTCCAGCAGAGCATGATCAAGCTGAAGAGAATTTGAGCTGAGTTCAAAACACAGCCGGTCCAGCTGTACAGAACAAAGGGAACTAACTCTGAAGACATCACTTCAAGTCAGTCCAGCTCTGAATTCAAAAGCCAGCTCCAAAGGCAGAAGATCCCGGCGTCGGAGGAAGTCAACATGCCTCGACCAATGAGGGATTGCCAAATCAGCATCCTAGACTTCAGGACCTAGGATGTGACACAAATGAAGACAGGTGCAGATTCGCCCAACGGCAGATCTCGAATTTAAGAAAAGTAGGTAAGATTCAAACGGCTCCTCCAAGGGCTAGTCTTGAATCTCTACCTATATAAACCCGTCTTCAACCTCAGGATCAGATACGAAAAACTCTCTACAAGCTTTCATCCTCTGAAATCATCAATCTTTCAAAAGCTCCCAAGCAGTTCTACATAGTTCAAAGAACACTTTATCTTAAAGTGTCTCTAGTTCAGAAACTGCTTAGTTTTTCGTCTGATCCCTAGGCCAAAATCTTTGTATATCTTAAGCCTAGATTTCGAACGAGTTCATCATACTCTAAAGTTCTTCATTGTAAGAACTCGTTCACAGTTGGAACCCCAAACCAAACCCCTCTTTACCCAGAAAGATTAGGTCAAGGTTACGCTTGCTTGAAGCGGGAAATTCAAGTGTGTAAGGTTTTTTCAGTACCCGTAAACTGAAAGGTTAGGCTTGACAGTGCCCGCAAACTGTTGGAACACAGCTCGGGTTAGAGTTGTGAAATTGCTTGGTACTTGTAAACCAAGTGGTAGTGGATTACCAGTGAACCTGGTCGTGGACGTAGGAGGAGTTACTCCGAACCACGTAAAAACTCGTGTGCTCTTTTCTTTCCTCTTACATTCAGTTTTGTACTAACTCTTTCATATCATTGCATATTTGATCAAAACTGCATACGCAGCTGCTCTCCAAAGACAGCTGTGTCTATCTGAAAGTTGCACAACTTGACTAAGCTGAAAACATAAAGTTAATCTTTTCAAACTGAGTTTTTCTAAGTAACCGAGCTAAGTTTTCAAACCACCACATTCCGCACCGCCAGCTGAGTTATTTACCCAGCTGACCCTCCCCAGCTGGATCAATAACTGAGCTCACCAACTCTGTGATTTAACTTGAAAAAGTTTCTTAGAAATCTATTTGGTGTATTCACCCCCCTCTACACCAAATACCTAGCTCAGGGACCATCAGAGAGAGAGGCGGACGGGTGAATGAGGGAGAAATTAGGGTCTGCTGGGTATATCGCAGATGAATCCATCGGTAATTATAGATAATTAATTTTTTTTTCCCGGGTAATGTTTAACGACGAATATATCCGTCGTTAATTACCGACGGAAGATAATCCGTCGGTAATTAATGACAGACAAATCCGTCGTTAATTATTATTTTTGATTAAATATTATTTTTCGCCTGTTTACAAATACCGACGGATTTATCCGTCGTTAAACTTTCCGTCGGTAATTAACGACGGCAAACTTTTCGTCGGTAATTAACGACGGATATATCCGTCGGAAGTTTGTTTTTTATTTTTAATCAGATAAATTAAATATTACCGACGGATAACTCTGTTGGTAATATTACCGACGGCAAATCCGTCGGTAATCCGTCGTTAAGTTCTTAATAGCCGACCCGCCTTTTTTCCGTCGGTAATTACCGATGGAATTATATCCGTCGGTAATAACAGTTGGTAAACATGCGTTTTTTTGTAGTAAGAGCTACTCAGTGTAACACTTTGGGTTCGGCACGAGATTTAAGAAATGGTTGGTAGATTGATTTTGAGTGAAGAAAGAAACTCACCATAATGAATTGTTGTGAGGTGTAAAATAAGAGTAGTGAGTGGGGTCATTTCCCAAAATGAAAAGTGCTACACTTATCGTGGACGTACGCTAAAGAAAATTGTGCTATACTTATCGTGGACGGAGGAAGTATAATATATTCCAAGAAAGACTAGCAAAAGGAGGGGAGTAAAACTTTAACTTGAGATAAAAGAAAAGAAATTTCTTTCTCATAGCGAAGACAACTAGTCTCATATAAAAAATAAAGCTAAAATGACAAAAGAAAGAACAAAGAAAGCGTGAAGAAATCGCTTTGGGCATGGAAGAAGAAGAAGAAGATGGGTTTGATTAATGAGAGAGTGTTATGTGGAGAACTTTCGTAGGTAAAATAGTTGGGGAGAATGTGCAATGTACCCTAGCTATTATATGTGTGTAATTAATTTATGACATAAGATATAATGTGATAAGTTTCAATCCAAAATTTTAATATTTACCTAAATTTTACATTTACCAAAACTGATCATCTCATATTTGCTATTTATAGCATTATATAGTTCATATACTTCAAATAGTTTTTTAATAATTAATACTTATGAAATCGATAAAAAAAAAATAATGATAATCACTTGGATACAGTACACGTAAATACAATATGTATGCTTGTTATGACTGTAATTGACCAAAATTTACAAAATCGAAAGATACCATGCTTTTGAATATTAATAATAATACGAAAACTTTTAGAAACAAAGCTAGTAGCTAATACCAAATTACATTTTATTTTCAAGAAAGGGTATATATTACATTGAGATATTTTGGTGATTTTAGTCTTTCTAAAATTATAAATATATATTATAGTACCCTAGATTTAAAAAATAAATATGGTCTTTTAAACTTTATTGGACTTCCTTGCCCCTCATTTCTATTTTCTTAACTTTTCTATTTGTGAATTCAAGCCTTTTTTTTTATAAATTCAAACATTTTATTATGTGAATTCACACATTAACTTCACGAATTCATATATTTTATTATGTGAATTCACACATTTTGTTTTGTGAAAATAAAATCTATAAATTAAAATGAAGGGCAAAAAAATCAGGAAGGGCTAAAATTTATCTTTTTAATATAGGGTGCTAATATTTATTTTTGTAATGTTAGAAGGGCTAATATAAAAATTCTCCCTATTACATTTGTCTATAACAATATTATAAATATTAATATTAATTTTATTCTATATTATTACCTAACAAAATCTTCCTCCGCATGATTTCGAGATCCATAACATAAGAATTTCTTACATCAATCAACTAATTAATTGCGAAAGAAGATTGGATTGGCTCATGCATTTGACAAAATCATTCTTGTATTACTCTAGCAATAGTAGTATATAGGCAGCAAAGTTTGCATACGAAAAAGTCAGCTATAATTTTATATAAATTATATTCTGTAATTTCGAGGCTTCCTAATTACTCAAAGAAGATGACCATGTGCATAATGGTGCAATCACCGCATTAATCACATGTTACCATTAATCTATTGAGCTAAGCTAACTCCATTTTACGAAATCACAACTAATCTGCCGTCAACTACATGCAACAATATATACATATAAATTGAAGGCTAACTCCAGCTCTCTCTCATTTTTATTGAGTTCCAATATTTTCATAAAAAAAAAAAAAATGTCGTCGTCTCCAAAAATAGATATTTCTACCGGCCCATGCAAAACCCTAGTAATTCTATTTGTAGTCTTTTATTTCATCTTCGTCTCCCTCTCGAACCAGTACCCCACCTGTCCAGCCTCCGACTTCTTCTCTCCTTTCCTCAAAAAACAACCATTTTTCTCATCAACAGAGAAAGAAACACAATCCTCAGAGTCTCCGACGACCCTCGACCACCTCGTATTCGGCCTCGTCGGTTCGGAGAAGGCGTGGCACCACCGGAAGGCCTACATCGAGTCGTGGTGGCGCCCGAACGTCACCCGAGGCTTCCTATTCCTCGACAGAGCCCCCACCGGAGACCTCCTCCCGTGGTCCCCGGCGTCGCCTCCTTACAGAATCTCCGATGATCTGACGAAGCTTCTGAACAAGACCGACGTCGTGGCGCAGCGGATTATTCACGCGATAATGGAGGTGTACCGAGAGGACCACCGGGATCTCCGGTGGCTGGTAATGGGCGACGACGACTCCATTTTCTTCCTCGACAATATCGTTCACGTTCTTGGACAGTATGATCATACAAAGTACTACTACTTTGGCGGGCAATCGGAGTTTATACTGTCGAATTATTGGTTCTCGTTCGCACAAGGATTCGGCGGCGCCGGATTTATCATGAGCTACCCTTTGGCGAAGGTGGTTGCGGCGGACATGCACAATTGTCTGATAAGGTATCGCCATCTCAGAGCGGCTGATCGTACTACTATGTCTTGTATTGCTGATATTGGAGTGAATTTGACGCCTCTCAAAGGAATTCATCAGGTATTTTCTGCATTTATATTGATGATTTCTAACTGTTACTCCCTCCGTCCCGTTCAATTTATCTACTTACTGTTCGATACGGAGATTAAGGATAACGGTGAAAACAGGGCTGGGCCTGACATTTTGGGGCCCTAGGCGAACAAAAAAAAAAAAGGCCCCTTCATCATTTTTAGTCTTCCGTGTTTGGATGACCGACATAACTACAATATAAACTATAAAAAAAATATTAGTAACATATGCAATAAATCAGAACAAGCATCAAATAATTATTGAACATTTGATCTTCTAGCATTTTGAGAAGCAAAATTATCAATAACATTTTCAAGATCGATTTTTTCTAATACCTTATTTTCAATACATAGATGCAAGTCCGTTGTGAGACTATTTAAAATCTGTATATTTCTTTCTTCCCATTGAAAACTTTTTATGTTTTCACATACTTCTAATGAATCTTTTTATTTTTTTTTATTTTGGGCCCCCTCAAATTTGGGGGCCCTAGGCATTTGCCCCAATCGATCTAGCATAGGGGGCCGAGTCTGGGTAAAAAAATAGAAAGTAAATATATCCCACTACTTTTAAAGGTTTTGAAAGGTTAGTACTTTCTTTATTTGAAACTAGATAAATTGAGTGTGACATCCATTAAAAAGAAGGTAGACAAATTGAGTGAGAACTGGGAAGTGGGAAGTATTTTGCATCAAGATATGTATCTCGTGATAAAGAAAAGCTATGTTGCGTATAAGGATTTAAATTTGAACTACTCATAATCACGATATATTGATAGTTGACTTAAAATTTGCTATATCAATTCACATATTTTATTGCCAAATTGTGTGATAGGAGTATCTTTTATTGTTTGCGTTAAATTAATGACATGTATGGAAAAAACCTATTTTATCATACTTAAATTTTCATATCGCCAAATGTCATTAATTTAACGGAAGTTGAGGATGTCACACAAATTGACAATAGAAGATCATGTGTGGTTATAATGAGCATGCATGTAAAAAAGATTTAAATTACGCAGTAATTTGGAGTTGTGTAATATTTCAATCAAAATGTAGTCTAGAAGTATTTAACCAATTCTACAGTAGGATTGGTTATATGGATAATTAAGGTGATTAGAGTTTAACTAAGGGGATTAGGGGCAATTAATGGGTAATAAAAGGATAATTAGGATGTGTTAATCTCAATTATAATGTATTAATTACCTCATAATTGGAGTTTATAATGTTCCAATTATAATTAATTGAAACTCAATAAAAGTTAATTGAATTATAATTAATTAAAAAATAAAAAATAAAAAATAAAAATAATTAATACGAGCTGCTTTATATGTAACGCTTTGATACTGATTTATTTTAGAAGTTTTAATCTTTTTTCTAAAAATATTTCTAAAACGTTTAGTAACATGACCATATAACTGTAGAACATCAAAAGAAAATTTTTTTTTTTTCTGGAGAACTAGTTAGTTATAGGGTAAAAATAAATGTTTCTTTTATTTTAAATGATTGTCATTTTTCTTCAAGATAATTGTATTTTTTATCCAATCGTATGAGAAAACCAACTACACTTTTAAGTCTTTGTGTTTAATTTTTAGCCTCAAATAAAGTAAAAGCATGCAATCGAATTTAAATAATGGTGTTAGTATAAGTACGATATTTAATCTCCAAAAAAAGTTATTAAGTACGATATGGTATGGACCATATATATATGAAATAATTTTAAGACGCTTTATTCACTCAAAAGCCTATATAATTTGTAATTATGCATCTAGAGTTCGTAGCTTTAATTATAGCTAGGGATTCTAATTTTCTGACTTCTAATCCAATTAAAACTTCACGGAACCTTTTTAAGAAGTTGTGAGTTTTTGTCAACTTTCCTGCTAATTTGTTTGGCACAAACAGTCACTCTACGTTGAAATATATCGTTGTCTTTTAGTTGGGGTGTGTTTAAATCATTTGAAAAAAAAAAATATTAAGTGTGTCTATTGATTTCAATTGTACCGAAATATTTATTTCTTAAATTTAAAACAGCATAAAACTGAGACATGGTTTGAGTTTTATCACCTAACTTGATTCAAACCCTCAACGTAATAATTGAATGATAATTAAAGAATATATTTACTTATTGTAGAAACTTTTTTTTTGAGATGTACTTATTGTGTAGTGGGTTTGAAGCCAAAGAACTAGGATAAAGTTTATTATTCTACTTTGAAAGGCCACTTGTTCTATAGACCATATGTAGCCTACTCTAAATAGGGCTACCTTTTGGTTCACTTCTAAATATGATAGAATTTTGTACGCGTCCGAAATTGAAAATGAAAATTCTTTAACAATTCCATGTGTCAATTATCTAACTAATCTTAAAATTAAATATAATTCTTCCAAAAAATTTGTACTCCCTCCGTCCTTTAATTATAGCTCATTGTTTCGGACACAAATAAATTTAAGAAGATGGTATACAAGATACTACCTCCGTTCTATTATAAGTGGCACGTTTTCCATTTTGAATTGTCCTATTATAAGTGGCGCATTACACAAAATAGAAATAATTTATCCTTTATATTCAAGTGGATTACCATACTTTATACATTTTAACACATGTTTCAATACGCGCAAAAATTTTGTGCCATTTATAGTGAGATGGAAGGAATAGAAAAGTGGTAGGGTCCATATTTTTTGAAGGATTTAATTTTTGTTATTATAGGAAATGAGCCATTATTAGCGGGATACATCGAAAAGGAAATCGAGTCATTATTAGCATGATGGAGGGAGTATTAAATATTCACACTCGGGTAAAACAAGAACAAAAGGTGATCACATTTTTGTAATTACTGAAAACTATATTTGGGCTTGCATAAAAAAAGTATTAATTTTGTGAATTAAAATTATTACTTTTAGTACTTAAAAATATTACTAGTTTCTTGTATTGAAAGTGTCGTCGTATATTTCGTACAAAAAGATGGTGAACTTTTATGCTGAAAATTAATTATTATTTTCTCTTATAGAAAGTACTATTATTAATTTTTTTTTTTGTACAGAAAGTAGGTGATATTTTGTAATTATATGGAACGAAAAAGAATTGTACTCTCTTTCTCCCATAAAATAAGCTAGAATGCTCCGATATGGATATTAAGAAAATGAGTTATTTATAAAGTGTGGATCCTACCACTTTTCTATCTTTTACACCATCTTCTTAATTTCCGTGTCCAAAAACTATGAGTCACAAATAACGGAACGGAGGGAGTATTAATAATTGTTATTCCATCTGTCTCATTTCAATAGGCATCCATGCCCGTACACGGATGTTAAGAAATAAATTATTTATGATAAAGTTGGAAAGAGAAAGTATCTTCTGTGGGAGTATTTTTGTCAAATCAAATAAGAGAAAAAAGGTAGGGAGTAGCTTTTTATTATATCTATATTTTAATATTTAAAAGTAATTCAAAATTTATGAGTGAAATTTCACCCCATTGGTCACATTCATCTTTCTAGGTTCAAAATTTCTTTTTGTTGGAACTTGAATTGTGGGGTTTTGCTTGAAATAGTAGTGGGTTTTTGGTTGAATTGTGAAATTATCGCCAATATTATTTTGCTTTGGTCAAACTAATAGTAAATTGCTATTTTTGGTGCAAAAGTGTTAGAAAATAGGAAATAAAATAGGTGCAAAAGGTAAAAAATATGCACTTAAAAGTGTGTAAAATATTTCGGTTAAAATCGAATTAAACCGGACCCAAACCGCAAATTATGGTTTGAATTTGGTTTGGTTAATTACACATTTAATACGGTTCGGATTGATTTGGAAAAAAAATACAATTCGATTTTCGGTTAATTTTGGTTCGGTTCGGGTTGGGCCCGAACCGCTCGAATGCTCACCCTAGACGGGGGGAGTAATACCTTCTAGAATGTACGATGTGGCTAAAAAGTTTATTGTTTTAAAGTTTAAAATGACTATTTTGACATATGTAACTAGAATAAATATATGGTTGAAAGACCTCATTAATCATTTTGTCCTAGTAATAGAGATTAACTCGTGTTCTAAAACACTTGAACAATCCTGCATAATCCGATATTTCTCGTGACATTTACTTTGTAAAATATTTCATGATAATTAAGAAACAAAGTAAAAATATTATATGTACATGTATTGTGACAGATTGATTTGCGAGGAGACATATCTGGCTTCTTATCATCTCACCCTAAATTCCCTCTAATGTCCCTCCACCACTTTGACATGGTGGCGCCAATATTCCCCAAAATGGGGCGTCCGCAGTCGACGCGCCACCTCATGACAGCGGCGGCGGCGGACCATTCGCGCATGCTTCAGCAAACCATCTGCTACCATAGGCCCACAAATTGGTCGTTTTCCATTGCATGGGGATATTCTGCACACATTTACGAGAATATTATCCCGCGCAGCTACCTTCAGTGCCCTATCGAGACTTTCAAGACATGGCAGAGAAGTCCTCGGCCCCCGCATTACATGTTCAACACGCGCCTCCCCTCGCGTGATCCGTGTCTAGCCCCTCATATGTTTTTCTACCACACTATCGAAACGACGTCGGATGATCAGATTTTGTCGACATTTTCTCGGGCTTGGCCGCGGGACCTGCCGGCTTGTTCCGTTTCCGGCAATCACTCCGCTGATTCTGTTTCCAGGATCCAAGTCTATTCGCCTGCAACAAAACGGTTTCAGGTAATTATTAATTTTCTATATGGAGCACTCTGGAGCGACTGGTCAACGCAACAGAGTTAAATTTTTTAAAAATAAAATATTTTTTTTATTTTTTTAAACACTAATTGAGATTAATAAATCATAATTGGCCATTAATTTACCTTAAGAGAATGAATTAATAAATCGTAATTGGGATTAATAAATCCTAATTGAGGATAAATAAATCTTATTGGAAATTTATAAACCTTGTTGGAGAAGAATTAAAGGAAAAATAAAATAAAATAACAAAAAAATCGAAAAAAATAATAAAATAAAAATGGTGGACTCGTGCGATGCACGCGACCGCCTAAAATAAATTGAACGCGGGTGCATGTTGTACATGCGCCTGACATATATACTCAAAATGGGCGCATGCATCGCATGTGCCCAATGCACAAGTCGCACAGAAGTTTTTGTATTTTGTTGCGATTGATCGCACAAGAGTTTTTGTGTTTTCTATATATGCATGAAATGCAACTTTAATTTATAAAGGGGACTTTATTTTGTTTAATGAAAAAAAAATTGTTTTCAAGAAAGTAGATAATAATTTTGGTCACATTAATCCGTTCTAGTTTTCTTTGATGAACGAGATGTTCACAAGATTAGTTCACTAAAATTTGTGGTCACGTTAATATATCTGATCCAATTTTCTTTGATGAACGGAATGTTCACAAGATTAGTTCACTAAAATTTCCACTATATATTTTTAGATAAATTTGACCCTCAAAATCTTATTTACTAGTAGCAAATTATATTTTAATGGTGTGTTCGGAGAGTTTTTTTCAAAGTTAAATGAATATTGGTTGACGTGGCTGATATTTGAAGAAAAATATTTTTTGTTTTGAGGGAAAAGATTTTTTGAAGAAAAAGATTTAGAAATATCGAATCTCAACTGTTTAATCAATCAAAATTTGAAAAATCTTGTACTCCCTCCGTCCCGTCATAAATGGCCATATTTTCTTATTGGGCTGTCCCATCATAAGTGGCCACTTTCCTAATATGGAAATACCCTCTCTCACACAAAAGATGTGGGCTCCACCACTTTTTATCTTTTTACCCTTTAAACACTCTTCTCCTACCGTGCCCAGACGAAAGTAGCTACTTATCATGGGACGGAGGTAGTAGTTTGTTTGTAGATATGAACGAAATTTTATCCCTTAATAAGTGGCTGAATTAGTCCATTAGTTTGTGATAAAAAATAGGTGAATAGGCTGGCTGGCGGCCCAATTAAACTAGTGAGGGCTTAAATTATATTTAGTTTTTTATTTAAGCATTCCATTAAATTGATTTTATGCCCAAAATAGAAATAAGAATACTCCATAACACATGGAGTAATAAGCACTCTCAACATAATTCTCAAATTATAATGTCATACAAAAAAATTATTTTTCTCTCATGCTATTCATTATTTAATAGATTTACCTACCAATTTTTCTCCCATTTGATTATACACAACTCATTTGTTAATATCCATGTCGGGCTCTAAGACTAAATTTCCGGAACTGAAGGGATAGTTTTTTTCTTTCTGAAATAACTAAATTATATACTTTCACAAGATATATTAATTACTTTAAAAATAATTAATAAATAGAAGGCAAAATGAAGAGAAACGACATGAATTTGAAGATGAATACATGGACAAATTTCTACTTGGGCTTTCTTAATTTGATTTTCTGTAAATTTTGTTCCAGGTTGATAGAAGTGAATGTTGTGATGTTATGCGCGTAAATGGAGAAGTGGCAGATGTTAAATTTCGAGAATGCGATACGGATGAGATCATTGCTTAGTCCAAAACAGAAAATCTAAAATGCGTCCATTGAATGAGATTTATTTTCGCAAATGCACTAGAAAATAGCCTTTATTTAACTATTGAAATTTTAAGTCATTTTGTATGTCTTATCTCACACAATTGATTTCATTTTCTTTTAGAGTGTGTTCACTTTGTTGTAAATTTATTATTGGAAAAGAAGGGAGAAAAAAAGAAAAAAACTTATTACGTAACAGTGGTCCCTACATTTTTTATACCATGTTCTCTTAAAATAAAATTTTATTACATGCTCCCTCCCATTTTTAATAAAATATCATCACACTCTTTCCCCTACGATAATATTATCTACAATTGGAGTGAAAAGAAGGGAAAAGCGGATGCCCGAGAATATTTTCCATCATGCCCGGAGAAAAGTTTCCATCATATAGAACATGTGAAAAAAGCGGAAAAAATGAAAATATTTGTATTCTATCATTTTCCATCAAAGAGAACACACCCTTAATTGTTATTTAAAATGATGGTTGGTCTGGTAAATGGCGCACAATATATAGAAAAAGTATTTATAGAGTCTTTACCATTTAATCCTTCATTGATTAATTAAACCATATTTTTTAAGGATAATAATGTTATGAATGTAACAATAAAAATGGATATTGATAGGGGGAATTAGGGTTCGCGAGAAAAGGGATAAAGTTGGTGTCTTGTGAGAGAAAGGAATTGAGGTTTAATTTGACCTTTGAAATCGTAGGAGCCAAGATGAAGGAGAATTCATGGGCATGCTCAATCTGAATGACTTTTATATCCTCAATCAAATGCTCGAATCTCTGCCTATAACCCAAACGTTAACAAAATTTTGGGCGTTTTGGGGGATTAATTGTATAACCTCTCGTCTTTACTTCGTGAACCGCCCTTCGAGAAATTAAAAGTGCACCGGGCGGGTGGATCTTATTAATATTTTTACACAGCAGAGTTAAATACAAATTGCCGCACTGGTGTAAAACTAGTAAAACAACAATTTGGATTTTGTATCCCCTATGCGTTTTATCTTCATTTTCATCGGTTGGATTAATGACATGTGGCGATTTGAAGATAATTGTATTTGGGAATATATAAATGATAAATACATCATTTATAAATAAAATATTTATAATAATCACATTAAATAAATATTTATAATAAAATATTTAGAATTTAACTTGGTCAATAATTAAATTTGTGTACCTTTTGTTAGAGGAATATGTTGATCTAACTATATATATTTCAAGGTCTTGTATTTTTGTAATACCACGGGTTTTTAAAATCTCGTTTCATTAAAATTTTCCTTATTTATTTAAGTTTGCATTTCCTTAAGATTTAGGGCGCGATTCGTTTCTGAGAATTAATTGCAGAAGTTGTCGAACTGATAATCGGGTTAGGGTTTCGATACCTGTTTGAGTTTTCATTCGAGACCTCAGATTTAAAACAGTGTCTGCATTTTCATTCACTTATTTCTCGATACGAATCTTTTTCAAAAAGTCATTGTTCGTCGTTTCGGATTTAATTATCGACCCGTCGCGTCTAGACTTTTTCTCATTTTTTGAAAAACGAACCGTCCTTCCGACTAATTAAAATATTCTAGAACTAATGAGTTCATCCGTTTTTATCAAAAATATTGGCAACGTAGAATTTCCGTTGCTCGTTTTAATTCTCGGTTCTAAACAAATATCTAGATATTTTTATTTCACCCCTCCCTAGTTACTACCTATTTCACCCCTCCCCAGTTACTACCTATTAAATCACCGTCTCTCTCTCTCTCTAAAATTACTCTTACTTGTTCACTACTTCTCTTCTGTTTTTCTCTCTCCAAAACCGCACCAACCATTATTGCAAGCTCCCATTATTTTTTTCAAGCTTCAAGACTTGATAATTCTCTCATCTCTAGATCAATCTTCAATCCGAGTTCAGTTTGGCAAGGTAGGATCTTCCTCTTTAGTTCCACCCAAACAAAAATCCTTTTTTTTCAATTATTAAAAAGGCCAAAAGAATTCCTAGGTGTAGGAATTTGATATTTGAGCTTTGTATTCTTGACCCTTGATGTTAGTAAATATCTAGAATTAGTTTATTTTAAGATTCATCCCTGGTGGGTAAATTAATTGAAATTTTCAAAATAAATATATTAATTTGGTGTTTTTTTATTGAGCTTGAAGTTTGATGTTTGGTTTGTGAATTATGATTCTATAAATTGATGTATGGATGTACGAGTTAATTGAGTTTTTTCTAATAAAAATTATATTTCTGTTAGAGATAAAGAACTCGAGTTTGTTTCAGTATACGAATGTTTTGGATGTTATGTTTATATATTTGAGTAGTAGGAAAGCATGAGAATATTTTTAATTGAAGTTTTCCAGCTTTGTGAACAAACTTTTTCAATAAAAGAACACTTTGAGGAATTCTAGAGTTTTAATGTTCTTGAGAGTTTTTAGCATACTGTCGTAGAGAGTATGGTTTTTGATCATAGAGTTTTTCTTTCTGTTTCACCCCAATTATTTCTGTGGATGAAGACTTGTCTTTATAAGTGGAGTTTCAGACTAGCCGTTGGAAGAGCCGTTTGAATCTCACCTACTCTCTGACTTCACATCGTTTTCTTCTATATTTCTTCATCCATTTTGTTTTTAACCTCTGGCTCTGGGATTTTGTTTTGGACCTGGCATCTTTATTGAGCTGAATTTTGCTCAGCTGGCTTTGCTCAGCTGGTTTTTCTCAACTGTTTTTTTGCTCAGCTGACCTCAGCTGCCTTTTTGCTCAGAGGATCGCTGAGCTACTTTTTTTTCTCAGCTGCTCTTTTGCTCAGCTGACCTCTCAGCTGGATACTTGGTTGTCTCCAGCTGCTTTGCCTGTAAACTTAGGAAAATGCTAAGTCTTTAAATGTCGAACTTGAGAACCGGGTGGGTTTTCAACCGAGTTTTTCCCAAATCTCTTTTCTTTTTAATAAATTATTAATAGAATGCAAAAGCCCTAAAAGTTTTAAAACCAGCCATCGAGTCCGTTATCGTTTAAATTCCATTTGATCTTTTCTAAGATTTGTTTATTTACGATAAAAGGAGAACATTGGGATTAGAAGAAAGGACGGAAGACGGAAGTTTGGTACTTCGTTCTGTAATCAGTTAAGGTGGACTTTCTATATATAAAAATAATGTGAGCTTTGCTCTGTTTTCGAAATATTTTAGAACTATGTTTTAAAGTGATTATCATGCATAAAAGAATTGTTTTGGTGAATTCTCTTATACCTATCTGAGTTGGTTCGCCAACTAGAAAAGTTGATCAGATTCTGAGTTAACACCAAGAGGGTGTGCTTTCCAGAGTTAGTGTACACGATAGCCGTAGGTATGGACTCTGTTGAGAAGCGACCAACGTCGGTGAAGATCGTTCATGGAAGAAGGCCTCTTCTTCGACGTTTGTTTCAGATATAGTTTTAATTGAATAAGCAAAGTGAATATCCAAGTACGAAAATAAATTTTGTAAGCACGGGTTTTTTCTGAAAATCCATGTGCGTTACTTCGAGAAAGCGTGATTAATCTATTTAAACCTATTATACAATTTGCATGTGTTCACTAAGTACGCTGTACTTAGCCCTGTGTATGTTTATAAATATGCAGGTTGAGCGACGAGGTGACGACAGATGTTTGAGCAGTTGTTCATATCCATAAAGAGAGTAGAGCCTCAGCTTCACGTCTTCATATGTGAAGTCAAATTACGTCTTTTTCCGCTGGAAGACATTCTGACTTTATATATAATATTTTGTTAAGTAATATGAACTTGAAATCCTAATGCTACTGAACTTCTGTGAAGAGAATCCTTCGAGATTGTCTCACTTTAATTAATTAAAGTACATTCCTACGTATTTCTTCGATGGCTTAATATTTATCCTTTTTTATTCATTAATTCTCATTTCTTCACCGCTTTTTAATTCCAACCCCTAGTCACCCCGGCTTAGCCATCCCTCGGGATTTGGGGTTGTGATAATTTTTCCACCTTATTAGTGGTGTAGTGGTCCCACCTTTGTGTGGCGTAGAGATGTCACTTATATTGTGGTGTAATGATTTATTTGTAATCTATATATACCTCATTTATTTCCTCAAAGGCAAAAACTTGGGTAGGACCGGTCTTACTTGTAAGACCGGATCCTACCCAGACCTGGACCCGACCCACTTATAAAAATATAAATACATTTCATTTTATAATATTTTTCAGTTTCCATCTACTCTCAGAACGATCCATCACCGTTTTCCTTCTCTCGCTCTGCGTCGTCGCTCACTCCACCGCGGTTCCCTCCTCAAATCTTCCCGCTGTTTTAGTGAATCATTCATTGCCGTGGATTCATGCTTTCGGTGAGTTTTTTGTACTCTAATTCTCACTTCACTTAATTTCTCGATAATTGTCCTTGCGCAATTTTGAAGGAATTCTTTTGCCGTGATTGAAGGATTTTGTTGTCTTCTTCATTTGTAAATCGACATTTTGTGAAATTTCGTTACCTTTTTCTTTTCCAATTCTCTCATAGTTTTTGAATTGTTGTATAATTTTCTACTGAAAATACCTACAGAGACGTGGTGGTATCTCATCCTGATGCACATAAAAGAAAGCACATATCAGATGGATCTTCTGATGATTAAAAAAAAAACAAATGTAGAAAAGTAACAAACGAGTAATAGTTTCATTATGTGACGGTCACTTTGCATAATAGTGACAATCATTCTGCATAATAGTGACATTTATTCTTGATTTGTTTCTTTATAGATTTAGAGGAAGGTGTAGACCCCAGAAACAATGTCAACTGATTTCTAGTCTAAATGATGTCCAAAAAACAGATATTAAGTCTGTAGGATTTGGGGGCTTGCTTTTTTTGCATGAATGGAAACAAATTAATTGGCAGGATATGATGTGGTTCATTCATAACTTTAATCCTGCGAGCCATTTACTAAAATTTCAGCGTGGTAGAGTTATAGATGTGACACCGGCTGATATTGAAGATCTTTTTATGTTGCCAAGAAATGAGAAAAATCATGTCATTCCATTGCGTAGGAATGCCGATAGCGGTGCAGATTTCTTGCGGGAGTTTAGGTTGAAATTCGGATTGGGAGATACTGTAGATTCAAGAGTTATTTTTAAAATGTTAATGAACAAGGATGATGTCAGATTTAAAGATGGAGGGGAAGATTTTGTAAGATTTTTTGTTCTATTTGCCTTGTCTACATTTTTGATATCAACTCAAAACTCATCAATTGAAATGTCTGTCATCAAAGCATTAATAGATGTTTCCCGGATTTCTAGCTTGGATTTGTGCTCTTTTATGTTAAAGAGGTTATGTAATGCTTTGGCTTCTTTGAAGAGCAAGCTTAATCAAAAAATTCTGAATGGGTGTCCAATTATCCTTCCATTGTTGTATTTTTACCGTTTCAAGTGGTTAGGTATCGCTGCGCCTTGTAGCTTACCTTTAATTCAACACTGGACATCTCATTCATTTTCGTCAAGATTAAAAAATGAGTTGGAAGGGGGCAGTGGGTTTGGAGTTAGTGAATGGGTAGGAAAAAAAATACTCTGTTAGTGTTAAGCATAATAGACTTGAAGCTCAGAAGTTGACATCCGATAAAGCAGAAGATGTTATTCCTCGTGCTGATGATGATGAAGAAAATGAGGATAATGATGAAGACTATGAGGACAATGAGGTATCTTGTGTCAAATACAAGATACCTCGAGGAGAAGACCAATTTCCAAATCAAATCACTTGCAAAAAATGTAAGCATTCTTAATACTATTTCTCTTATTATTTGATAATAATCAATATCATCTATTGTATATCTTTTAATTAAATACACCTTTTTTGCAGGAGCTGCACGAGTCTTATCTCTTGTTGGAAAGTGATATTAAAGTGATCACTCAACATCACATTAAAAGACTGAAGAAATATAAGTCTAATATCAAACAACAAGAGGCTGCAAGGACTTTTTCATCTCCTCTGAATCCTCCTGCTCCTGTTCCTGCTCATGCTTCTGATTCTGCTCCTGTTCCTACTCCTACTGCTATTCCTCATGTTGTTACCTTGTCATCTGATGACTGTTTTTGGAATGATCAATTAGTTAATCATATTGATGAAATAGTTGAGAGATTTCAGGAGTTGAAGAAGATTGTAATTCGTGATGATTGTCCGAATTTTACTTTGCTAACTCCTGAATCATAAACTACAAATATGAAAGAGTTTGAGAATATTTAGGAGATTCTTGAAAAATTCAGAGAAGGTATGTTGTGTATAAGTTTCTACTTTACATAAAAACTACAAATAAGGTATGTTATATACTTTAGAGAAATTGGATAAAAAAATACCAAAACTTAATAAGCATAAGTTTTTTAGCCCCATTCATAAAACTATAAGTTTTCTATACCAAAATCATTTAAAAGACTAAAGTGTCCTCCCTTTAACAAAAACTAATAAATAAATAATACACCTATGAATTAAATTAAAAAAGCCAAAAAAAATCTCGAAAAACAGCCTCAATCTTTCTCGATTATCTCCCTTCATCGGCCAGATTTCTTCTGGACACGATGGCTGGGCACGATGGGAGGACATGATGGGACGATTGGACACGATGGACAGTATACGATGAGTGCACACGATGGATGGACACGATGCTATTGGACATGATTGAAAATAATATTTAATGCAGATTCTTTCGCGTTTCATTTATTAAATCCTACCAAATTCGATTCTCTGAAGATTTTTTAGATGAAACTAAAAATTTAATGAAGGTATTCCATTAAAGTTTGTGTAAGAGAGGTTGTTAACAAGGTTTAGAACTCCTAGTTGGGTTCGAATTAATCACAACACCACAATTGAAAACACCAAAAACCACAAAACCCTAAAAAGAAAGAAGAAGAGAAAGAAGAGAAAGAAGAGAAAAAAGCTAGTCCAATCTCTCAAAACGTCAAACCAAAGAAGGAAAAGATATCAAGGAAGGCCGGCATCGCGTTTCTGGATTCATAAAGAAGGTATGCACCCGAAATCTCCTTCCAAAAAACATATACTGGTGGGTGTTATTTAACTCGCGATGGCAAGGCACGATCGTGACCAAGTAAACACGATCGTGCCTTGACCATCGTGTCCCGAAGATTGTCTTCGATTTGCATGGAATATGTAGATGTTAAGTGATATTTGTTTAGTAACATGTTTAGGAGAAAAAATAGTTGAAATAACTCGCATTGTGTAATTTGTAAAGGGTTGAAAACTAGTATTTTTTTTTTCTGTCGGGGGCGAAGGGTTTCTTCCCACGATGGCACGATGAGGAAGGCACGATCGTGCCCACGCTGGGCACGATGGGCACGATGGTCAGCTCGATTGAGCCTTCTCAATCGTGCCATCGTGGGGAGGGCACCATCGAGCCTTTCCATCGATCCCACGATGGTGCCTTCGTGCTCTGGCAGTTTGTGATGTAAATTTCCATTTTTCGCATTGTAACCCTAATCTCTCTTCTTTCTTTGATTTTTATATGGGGCGGCGGCGTGTTATTGTACGTTTTGGAGGTCAGTGGGAGAGATTGGCTTACTTAGGCGGGAGTACTGTTGTTGTGCACATGGACGATACGAATGATGATCGAGATCATCTCATGGATCTGATTAGAGATGCTTTGTGTGGTCGAAGATATTCCGAGTATGTGCTATCCTATTTGAATGTGTTGAGGGATGGGAGCAGATGTAGAGCTTAATTAAATAGTGATACGGATTTACTTCGATTGCTAGTGCAAGAGAAAAGGTTGGATCCGATGGTTTATGTCTTTGAAAGAGACAGTGTTTTTGCCCTGAGGTGGACGTGGAAGGCAGTGGACGACGGGATACATTTGAGGATGATGATGATGATGATGATAGAATGCCACCAGAAGCAGAGGGTGCTCACATCTCTGACGACAAAGAAGATGAACGCCGTAAGAATATAATTGAATCTGTGACTACTGAGTTTCTTGCTTGGATTAGACAGACAGAACAAGTAAACATGATCTTCAGGCACCAGAATTTCACATCTGAGCATCAGACTGGTCGTGATGATGATGAACTACGCAGCCTAGGCAATTGGAGCATTCCACTGGTCGAGTGTGACAGCGCGCTGCCACTTGGGTGGGTTGAGCAGCCCGGACCGTTCACCAGTGAACATGTAGTGGGGGCTACGTTTCAGTCCAAGTATGAATTGAAGATGGCTGTTGGAATGTATCACCTGGAGCACATGCTAGAGTATGTCATTGATCGTTCTGACAGAAATCGTATTGTCTTTCTCTGCAAGCACGGTAGGAACAATTGCACGCTTAGGTTGTGTGCTCAGGGGCCAAAAGATGAGGGCGACTCGATTTGGTACATTACGAAGTTGACTTTGGATCACAGCTACCACTTGAACGTGATTCGTACTGCCGAGCGGACGGTGACTGCTAAGGTTGCAGCCGTGTACTTTGCTCATAGATTGGTTTGCGAGGGTGTGTATTTGAAGCTGAGAGAGATGATGGAAGAGATGCGCAGAGAGTTTGGTGTTCACATGTTATACAGCCTCGTTCTAGAAACAACGAATATAGCGATAGAGAAGACATACGGTGACTTTGACAAGTCGTATCAGATGGTCCCGTCGTATCTACATTTATTGAGGCAGCGTAATCCCGGAAATGAGTACAACATACAGATCAGTAGTGATGGAGTATTTTGTCACATGTTTCTCGCCTTAGGACAGTGTATTCGTGCCTTCGAGTGATTCTGTTGAACGGAACCCACCTTAAGGGAAGGAACAAGGGAGTTCTTTTTGTCGCTGTTAGCAAATATGGGAATGAGCAACTCTTTCCTCTAGCTATTGGAATTGGTCCGATAGAGAACGATGAGTCGTGGACTTGGTTTCTTTCGAATCTGCGGAGGTGTTTCGACCCTCCGGATGAGTTGTTGATCGTCTCTGACCTACATAAGAGCATTGAAAATGCAGTGAAAGCCATCTATCCGACTGCAGCGCACGGATTGTGCTTTCACCACATGCAGAAGAATCTGACGCGATATGGCCGTCAAGCCCTTGCCATCTTCCAAAATGCAGCGTATGCTTATCGTGTTGAAGAGTTTGAGAAGAATTTTTCTGCCTTGAAAGCTTCAAAAGTAACAACTATTATTTCTTCTGAATAAGTTCCAACCAATTTAGACATCTCTACTCCAAATGAAGCACTAGGTATTTCTTATTCATCAAGTTTAGATTGTGAAGGTTTCACCAATCACTATAGAAACACATGTAGGATAGAAACTATGGAACTTCATTGAAAGTGGAATTAGACTACTCTACTTAAGCTAAAACTAGTTGACAAATCTTATAAGTATAATGCAAAACAAGAGATCAAATAGTAAAAACATATACATAATTTATCATCATGGATTGAGATAAATTGAAACATATAATAGAACTTGTCTTAAGGGTTAAGGCAGAAAATAAGGACTGAATAGCTACATAAAGTTCATCGGAACAATATATAGTTCCCAACAAGATTATACACAAGATAGAACTCCATCATAAGAAACCAGAGAGAAAAACTAGATCTCAAAGGCAACTCAAATAGAAACATGGAATTAAAACACAATCAAAACAAGCTAAAATTAGCTCTCATGGTACTGTAATGTGCAATAAGAACAAGGACTAAAGCAGTATAAGAGAAAGCATAAAAGTCCTAGGTTAAACAGTTACTCCAATTAATCTATTTCGTCCCAAGTCTACTACATAAAAGTTTATTCATATATAAACAATTAAACGATAAAAGTGTAATGGTAATACTCAACTCAAATCAAAATCCTCGAATAAAGCCATTGCCACATATGCCTTTGGGAACAAAAAAATATATATATAAGTACCGCCACATACACCAAAAATTTATTGTCATCATCCTACAAAGATAGATGTTATTATATGGATCTTTCCCTAGTTTAAGATCAAACTTATAGGAGAAAAAATCAAATCTTGATTCTATCATAATTAGGAGGAAATCTTGATTCTATCATAAGATAGACGGATACCTTGGTGTAGAGGGGGGGTAAATACACCAAGGTTTAAAAACTTTTCCAAGTTAAAACTCTTTTCAGAGAGCTGGCTGTGTTCGATCCAGCTGGATGGCAGCTTGATCGACACAGCTGGCTGTGTGTGTGTGCGGAATGTGGTGGATTTGGAAAGTCCGTCTGTTGCTTCAAATATATTGCAAAGCTCTGTTTCACTTTTCAGTTAGTCAGTTTATGCAGATTGAAATGTATGCTCATGAAGGTTAGTAACATGCATAAAACAAAGCGATAAATAACAGAGCATTTTTAACGTGGTTCGGAGTAACCCCTCCTACGTCCACGACCAGATTCACTGGTAATTCACTACCACTTGGTTTCCAAGTACCAAGCAACTTCACAACTCTAACCCGAGCTGTGTTCCAACAGTTTGCGGGCACTGTCAAGCCTACACCTTCAGTTTCCGGGTACTGAAGAACCTAACCACTCGAATTACACGCTTCGAGCAAGCGTACCTTTACCTAACCTTTCTGGGTTTGGGTTTGGGTATGGTTTTCCAACTATGAACGAGTTCTTACAATGAAAAACAAGGAGTATGATGAACTCGTTCAAACTAGGCTGTGGATATTTATTCTGATCTTTTCTGCCTATGACTGAATATGTGAACAACTAAGAACACAACTGACTGGCTGGGTGTTCTTGAAAGATTTGGCTTTGAAGATCGTTGTTCATTTTTCTGGTTTCTTCTATTTCTTCAGTCGTCTTGCCAGCCTCCTGATACGGCCAATAATTACGCGGAAGCAAAGACTCGAACAACGTCAACGACAAGGTTGATTCAACCCAATAACAAACTGAACTAAAAGAGATTAAAACACCTAATAAACTGAACTAAACCGAAAATTAAACAAGAAATAGAACAAAACACGAAATAAAGCCAAATAACGATTAAAAACCCTAGACTGAAACTCGATTAAAAGCTATAGCAAACCAACTCCGATAAAGCTCAAATTTTAACACAAATTATGAACTGAAGTCAGGAACAACATATCCAAAATTCAGCCAATTCGCACGAGGGGTTTGAGATTTGGCACGGGACGGACTTTTGGATCGATTTTAGGTTAAAACTTGGGAACAACGGTTTTGCGGGAGAAGATCTGGACTTGGCGTGGATATATGGATGATATGGACAGTATATGGAGGATGGAACAAGGTCGTGATGGCTGGAAACGAAGGGAACGAAGAGAGGATGAAGAACTTACCCGAAACGAACCCCGGATCTACTTGAATCCGAAACGCGTCTGTGGAGCGATCTTCGTGGCTTGTCTAACCCGGATACGACTGGATATCACGAACGAGACAGTTGATTTCAAGCTTGTAGTTGCCAACAACAAACTCTACCAAGAACCGATGGAAAAACGTGAACCGAGGCACGAAACAGTGAGACAAATCGATCAATTCGATTTTTGATTCAAAATTGTCTACTGAAAATAGTGTTCTCCAAAGACTTAAATACTAGGGCTAATCCCTTGACCAATTCGAACTAGGTCTTATAATTGGGCTAGGACTATTGGGCTTAACTAATGAATTAAATTACATACCACAAAGTCTGAGCCCAAATAAAATAAAACATAAAAGAATTACACAAACAAGAATTACACAAACAAGAGCCCAATTTTCGAAACATCAATCCTGGGCACTGGTCAAGTTCACCAACTTGGACTGCTTACTCCCGATATCTTCATCTTCCAATTTCTTCCGGACAATGCACTGAAAATAGCCTTGCAGTTTCTTGGCTCTCAATCTTGTAACTGGACCTCTCAGTTGCAACTCCGGGTTTGACTCATCAGTGCTGGACCCCAGCTCATCATTCCCCCCCTGCTGAAAAGAATTCGTCCTCGAATTCGGCTCTTCCTCAACATCGAAATCATCTACAGGAAAAGGAGATAAGTCAGAGACATTAAAAGTATTAGAACACTTATACTCTCCTGGAAGATCAATGCGGTAGGCATTGTCATTGACTCGGGCAACGACAGTAAACGGTCCATCTCCTCGAGGCATCAACTTAGACTTCCTCAAGTTAGGGAAGCGCCCTGGACTGAAATGGATCCAAACCCTATCGCCTGGTTTGAATATCACTTGCTTGCGATGTGCATTAGCCTTGGTTGCGTTTTTCTGGCCTTGAAGCTCGATCCTGTCCTTGACCTTCTTGTGCATCTCTTGAACCTGTTCAGCTCTACGAGAACCTTGCAAACTGCGAGAAAGTGCGTCAGCAACCACGTTCTCCTCACCTTTCTTGTACTTAATCACATATGGGAAAGATTCAATGAATTCAACCCATCTGGCATGTCTGGAATTCAAATTCTGCTGCCCTTTCAAGTGCTTCAGTGATTCGTGATCAGTGTGAATCACGAACTCCTTCGGTCTCAGATAATGCTGCCAAGTCTCCAAAGACCTCTTCAATGCATACAGCTCCTTGTCGTACGTAGAGTACCTAAGAGCTGCTCCATTCAGCTTCTCACTGAAATAGGCGACCGGCTTCCTATCCTGCATCAAAACAGCACCAATGCCTATACCCGAGGCATCACACTCGATCTCGAATGTCTTAGCAAAGTCAGGTAAAACCAAAACAGGAGCATTACATAATTTTGACTTTAACAAATTAAACGCATGCTCTTGGACTTTACCCCACTCAAACTTCTTGTCTTTCCTACTCAATTCAGTCAATGGTGCAGCTATACTAGAAAAATCACGCACAAAACGTCGATAAAATCCAGCTAAACCATGAAAGGACCTCACATCAGAACATGACTTAGGCGTAGGCCATTCCTCAACGGCTTTCACCTTAGTCTTATCTACCTCAACACCACGACTGCTCACAACAAAGCCAAGAAAAACAACCTCATCCATACAAAAGGTGCACTTAGACAAATTAGCATACAGTTTAGCATCACGCAAAGAATTCAAAAACATGCCTAAGATGTCTAACATGCTCATCAACGAAAGTACTATAAATGAGGATATCATCAAAGTAAACCACGACAAATTTGCCAATCACATCACGTAAAACATGATTCATCAAACGCATAAAAGTGCTAGGCGCATTAGTTAAACCAAAGGGCATCACAAGCCACTCATATAATCCATGCTTAGTCTTAAATGCAGTTTTCCACTCATCACCTTCACTCATTCGAACTTGAAAATAGCCAGAACGCAAATCAATTTTAGAAAAGACAGACGCTCCAGACAACTCATCCAACATATCATCAAGCCTAGGAATGGGAAAGCGATACTTTACCGTGATTTTATTGATGGCTCGGCAGTCCATGCACATGCGCCACTCGTTCGACTTCTTCGGAACTAGGATGACTGGAACGGCGCACGGCGACATACTCTCTCGAATTTGCTTCTTTTCCAGCAACTCCATGACTTGACGGTCTATCTCCTTTGTCTCATCAGGGCTGGTCCGGTAAGCTGGCCGGTTAGGAAGGACTGCACCCGGGATGAAGTCGATCTGGTGCTCAATTCCTCGAATTGGCGGCAGACCACTAGGAATCTCGTCTGGGAACACATCCTTGAACTCTTCCATCAAAGACTGCAAAACAGAAGGAATAACAATATCAGGAGTATCATTAGCCTTAAAAGTAACTAGAACGATAGGCTTACCAGCTCGGATTGCTTTCTGTACTCCCTTTGCACTAATAAACAAGTTCTTGTGCACTGGTTCTGAATTGACTGCACTGGAACTCGATGGAGTGGCATGAACGGACTTAGCAGACCCTTTAGGCGTGGAAGAGGCTGCCTTAGAAGACTTGGGATCAGCCGAACTCAATGTAGGGCTAGGAGACGGCGTGGTCGTGTTATCTGATTTCTTCTTCTCCCGTTCTTCCTTGAACTTCTCTTGCATCCTCTTCTGGTCTTCTGCAACATCCTTAGGCGCCAATGGCCATAATCCGGTGGTCCGCCCATCTTTAGTCACAGAATAAGTGTTGGCGAATCCATCATGTATCGCCTTCCTGTCAAACTGCCAAGGACGGCCAAGCAAAATATGTGCCGCATCCATAGGGATAACGTCACATAAAACAGTGTCAGTATATCTATCAACTGAAAATGTAACATGTACCTGATATCCAACTCGGATTTCGCCTCGGTCAGACAACCACTGTAGACGGTAAGGCTTGGGATGCTTCTGTGGAATCAGGTTCAGTTTTCCTACTGCATACTGGCTGATAGCGTTCACAACGCTTCCACTGTCTATGATCATCGAGCATGTCTTGTCTAGAACCGAACAACGAGTGTAGAAGATGTTTTCACGCTGATCGTTCTGTTCTTCTCGGAAAAGGCTCAAAGCTCGAATAGAAACAAGACTAGGGTAAGTCTGCTTCGGTTTTGCATCTTCAACTTCGACGCCGGTGGACTCTTCAAGGGGCTGTTCGGCGTCTACTGCTTCAACTGGATCATCGAGTTCATCTTCACTAGCTGATTCTAACTCATTCTGCTCGGTAATTATGAGAACTCGGCGATTTGGACACTGGGCTTGAAAGTGTCCCCATCCTTTGCACTTGTGACACTGTACGTCACGTGTTCTTCCTGGAGTACCATTCTGAGGCTGACTAGACTGCATAGGACGATTCTGGGCATTTCTGTTTGGTGCAGGCGAAGCGTAGTCAGGTCTGCGAGAGGGCTGTGGTGCAGACTGCTCAGAACGGCGAACGGCCTGTGTGGGCTGGCTAGGAGGACGAGTAGGGGCTGTCCTAGGCGTGGAAGAGTCACCTCGAACCCAAGGGGTCCTAGCAGGCGTCGACTGGAAGGATCGACGACGTCCATCTCTGAGCTGCCGTTCTACAATAGATGCATAATGAACCATTGCGTCAACAGAATTAAAGTCCCTCAATTCGACTTCGCAAGCAATATCAGGGTTCATTCCTTCAATGTACCGGTTGAGTGTAGCAATCAATGTCTCTTCTTTCCCAACCCGGTTCAATGCTGTTTCTAATTCCTTGTGATATTCCTCAATTGATCTGGTCCCTTGACGAATCTGACTGAGCTTCTTCTCCAATTCTCTCTCATAGTGTACTGGAATGAATCTGCCTCTCATCACATCTTTCATTTCTTGCCAAGTGTCAATCAGAGGATATCTATCTCTTCTGCGCCTATTCTGCTGAAACTCCCACCAAGTTGCTGCATATCCAGTGAACTCAAGGGAAGCTAGCTGCACTTTCTTAGGCTCTGGGAAGTCATAACACTCGAAAATCTTGTCAACTTTACGCTCCCAGTCTAAATAGGCATCTGGATCATGTCTGCCGTCAAATTCTGGAATGGTGGTCTTGATGTTGTTGAGAAGACCATCTGCATTACCATATCTAGGCTGCTCTGGGTAGACATTCCTACGAGCTCCCTGGAAACGTGGCCGGAATTGATCACCACGACCCCGGCCTCTACCTCGAGCTGCAAAGCCGTTTCTGTCCCTATGAGGCGGGAAGAACTGAGCTGTATTATCCTCAACTCGTTCATCCTCAAAGTGTTCTGACTCGGTATACTTCTTCATGCAGATTCGAACTCATCTTCTCGATTAGCGAGAGTTGGCTGTGGATTATTAGCCTGTGGTGGTGTCTGAACTGTAACTGTACTGAATTCCTCAAATTTGGCCAACAATTGTGCCATTGTGTTCTGAACTTCTCTGATCTGGCCCTGTACATGACCACTCAAAGCATCAAAGTGGTACTTGGCATCCCAATCTGACTGGGTGCCTGAAAACTGTGGTGACTTTCCTGAATCCATTAAACCTGCACAGTGAACAAACGTAAAGAAATAAAAAGGGACCTCACAGTTCCTCACAATCACTCGTTTGTTCTCTCAGATTTTTACCACTCGTGTATGTCACTCAGTGTTTAAGTATGAAGGATAAAAAACGGAAACTGTAAAATCTGCACAAAATGTTCCGGTAGTATCTGTCGTCAACTCTTTAGCTTTAGTCAAGAGCTCGGACTTGACTTCCAGAGAACCACGGGATAGCAATGGAACCACGAAGATGGCTGTAATGGGAAGTAAAGGCAAGGTGGGGGTGTAGGAGAAAGGGCTTGAACAAAAAAACAAGAAAAAATTCAAAAATCAGAAAAACGGAAAAGGTTCGGAGGGCGATTTCACCTAGATGATGAAGGAATTTGGCCAAAAAAGCCTATAGGTCACGGCGAAGCGGTGAGTCTTGCTCAGAGCGTCGTTCCGCTTCCGGAATGGTATTATGGGCAAAAAACGGGCTTCGGGAGCAAAAGTTATAGTGAAAAGATGAAAAATCGAAAATTGAAAAGGAAATTGGATTGGGATGGGATTTTCGGTATCAAGGGCTATAGGATGTTCGGTTATGCAAGGAAATAGGTAAGGAAGGTCGATAATCAGAAGGAAGTGGATGAATTTCAGATGGAAAGTTGTTACGAATTTGACTTCAATTCAAATAAGGAAACAAATTTGAGCCAAATCAAGAAAGCAATAACTCCAAATCCTAATAGAACTAGGACAAATCAAAATTCAATCTCAATTAAACAAAGATGACCGAATATCTAAGCCACCAAAATTCGACAACCCAAATTCAGAAAGAAAAAACAGGCGAAATAAAATGCAATACGACGTCCTCAATCGTTAGTCGACGAAGGACAACTCTACCCAACAAAGAAGACACACGACTCAAACAAACTGCAATCAAGATTATGAAGATTCAAGACAATAAAATTCACGAATTCTGTGACCCAATCCTAGGGCTTCGACTTCTACTTTTTTTTTTTTTTTTTTTTTTTTTTTTTTTCGTCTTCTTCTTCTTTTTTTCTTCTTTTTTTGTTAAACTTAGTCGATCACTTTTGCCCCTAGAATGTCACACCTAATTTGGATTGAACCACGACCAACAATAGTTGACGTGGCTCTGATACCAAAATTTATGATACGGCCAATAATTACGCGGAAGCAAAGACTCGAACAACGTCAACGACAAGGTTGATTCAACCCAATAACAAACTGAACTAAAAGAGATTAAAACACCTAATAAACTGAACTAAACCGAAAATTAAACAAGAAATAGAACAAAACACGAAATAAAGCCAAATAACGATTAAAAACCCTAGACTGAAACTCGATTAAAAGCTATAGCAAACCAACTCCGATAAAGCTCAAATTCTAACACAAATTATGAACTGAAGTCAGGAACAACATATCCAAAATTCAGCCAATTCGCACGAGGGGTTTGAGATTTGGCACGGGACGGACTTTTGGATCGATTTTAGGTTAAAACTTGGGAACAACGGTTTTGCGGGAGAAGATCTGGACTTGGCGTGGATATATGGATGATATGGACAGTATATGGAGGATGGAACAAGGTCGTGATGGCTGGAAACGAAGGGAACGAAGAGAGGATGAAGAACTTACCCGAAACGAACCCCGGATCTACTTGAATCCGAAACGCGTCTGTGGAGCGATCTTCGTGGCTTGTCTAACCCGGATACGACTGGATATCACGAACGAGACAGTTGATTTCAAGCTTGTAGTTGCCAACAACAAACTCTACCAAGAACCGATGGAAAAAAACGTGAACCGAAGCACGAAAAAGTGAGACAAATCGATCAATTAGATTTCTGATTCAAAGTTGTCTACTGAAAATAGTGTTCTCCAAAGACTTAAATACTAGGGCTAATCCCTTGACCAATTCGAACTAGGTCTTATAATTGGGCTAGGACTATTGGGCTTAACTAATGAATTAAATTACATACCACAAAGTCTGAGCCCAAATAAAATAAAACATAAAAGAATTACACAAACAAGAATTACACAAACAAGAGCCCAATTTTCGAAACATCAATCCTGGGCACTGGTCAAGTTCACCAACTTGGACTGCTTACTCCCGATATCTTCATCTTCCAATTTCTTCCGGACAATGCACTGAAAATAGCCTTGCAGTTTCTTGGCTCTCAATCTTGTAACTGGACCTCTCAGTTGCAACTCCGGGTTTGACTCATCAGTGCTGGACCCCAGCTCATCACGCAGTCAAATCAGAGAAGGAATAGCCTCTGCAGATGCAGACCTACTTCGTAGGTAAAGGCCAGAAGTCAACAAGAGTAGGTAAGATTCAAACGGCTCTCTTCCAACGGCTAGTTTGAATCTTCACCTATATATATCTCTCCTCCTCCATTGAAGAAGGAGGCTGGCAAGACGACTGAAGAAATAAAAGAAAACAGAAAAATGAACAACGATCTACAAAGCCAAATCTTTCTAGAACACCCAGCCAGTCAGCTGTGTTCTTAGTTGTTCACATATTCAGTCATAGGCAGAATAGATCAGAATAAATATCTTAAGCCTAGTTTGAACGAGTTCATCATACTCCTTGTTCTTCATTGTAAGAACTCGTTCATAGTTGGAAAACCATACCCAAACCGTAAACACTGAAGCATGGCAGGATCGAGGCGGAATGTCAAGCGTTTGAACTGCCTCACGCGCGGTTGTAATACACTCGCCGTAAACACGTCAGAATGTGATGAGTGAATCTCTCCCAGCCGTTGATCAGAATACCAGCTGTCTAAATCTCAACCGAAGATCAATTATGGCAGTTGATATACATGGAAAAGATACGGAGAATTCTTCCATCTTTATCTCTGCAAAATTCAAATCTTCAAGTCATCTATCTATCCTCTGCAATTATCTCGCTCAATCAAAATCAACAGATTGCAGAGATGGCACCCAAGAAATCAACCGCAGGGATGAACCAGTTCGAAGTTCTGATGACAAAATTATCATTTGAAAGTTGTCTTTCCACCGCCAACCTTCCAGTTCCAGAACTAAAAGAGATGGTGGATTTAGTTACAGACTCCGGTCTCTTGTTATAGGCAACCTCCATGCCTAAGCTTATGCTGAAGAGAGATGCTGCCCTCTTCTACCTCAACATCATTGATGAAGATGGATTCTACTCATCTTCATTTGACATGATCGTCAAAGGCACAGACGGAAAGTTTGATTCAACAACAGTCAACATCAAGCTCAACAAGATGCTACGAAAGGTGTTCAACCTACCCAGAGAAGGAGAATTCATCCCAGACGATTACAGCCGTGAAGAAGTGGATGAATTCCTTAGCCAAGAGATGCTTATCACCCCAGAGCCGTACAGAGCGAGCATGTCAAAGCTCCTTCTCAAGCCAAAGTACAGGCTGCTGCTGGATATCACACAAAAATGCATCTTAGGGATAGCTGGATCTCAAGGAGAGATAAGTATTCCAAAGCTCAAGCCGATGATTGCCATGATCAAAGGCGCAAACATCAACTGGTTTGATTTCTTACTCAACAGATTAGTCAAGGAGTCAGAGAAGATCAAGTTCAACTCCACCAGGACGACGTACTCAACCTCAGAGCCACTGTATCTATGCTCTAAAATCTCTTTCTTGATAGAGCAAGCTGTGAAAGGGCACACAGTAAAGTGGGCTGATTCAGAACCGTTTCCAGAAACAAAGATTCTCTTCCAGAGAATAAGTCAAATCAATGATCTTCTGAAGAAACAGCCTGCTGTGAGCAAAGGCAAGAAGCAGCTGGAAGAAACAAAGATAGATGTTCCAGCTAAGAAGATTCAGAGAAAAAGGAAGACAGCTGACCCCAAACCAGCTGGAGGTCCAGCTGAGAAGAAAAAGAAGACAGCTGTCATTCCACCAACAAAGGCGAAACCTTCCTCTAAAGAAACTCCAAGTCAAACAATGATGATTCTCTCCCCACAGCCAGTGTCAGCATTCAATCAATACGGATCAAATGTCTTGGCTGATTTGGGACTGAATGATGAATCATCATCTAGTTCAGAGGACGAGCTGGTCATTTCAAAAGTCAGACAACTCTTCCCAGCTCACCCCAGCTATCACCGCCTCACAACTCTCCGCCCAAACAGCCTTCTCCTCCACCCAGCTCCCCAGCAAGAGATCCGTCTCTTGTAAGTGTACAGGGAAATATTCAACTGGCTGAAGCTCCTTCACAGCCAGCTGATGACCAAGCTGAACCCTCTAATCCCAGCTCTACTCCAAAACAATCTCCACAAGAATCAGAAGAGAGTGATTCCACTGATTCTACATCATTCAACTCTTTTGGCTCAGCCTTCATGGAAGCTATGTACGAGGAGCTACGCATCGCAGGGATCAAGAGTATTCTAACTCAGTATCCGATTCTGGCGCACCTACCAATTGCCGTCGTCAAAGTTGCAGATCTCAAATTCTATCTGGCCACCAAGATGGCGACATGGTACCAGAATGAGCAGCTGATCGAGACCTTCTCTTATGAGAAATTGAAGACAGATGAAGCACGCCTCCAGCACACATTTGGCTTTGGAAGCCTGGAGGATGCATACTTGCATCAAGATGATCTCATCAGAGGTATAATTGAAGTATCTCAGCTGTACCCCAAGCCGCACCCAGCTGAAG
The DNA here is from genome assembly GCA_031470985.1 of Agastache rugosa. Taxonomy (NCBI): domain Eukaryota; kingdom Viridiplantae; phylum Streptophyta; class Magnoliopsida; order Lamiales; family Lamiaceae; genus Agastache; species Agastache rugosa. The sequence continues at coordinate 8,621,276 of CM062602.1, forward strand.
TCTGGGAATCTGCCAACAAGCTCCTTACAGCAGCAGGATGGGAGACATCTTCTGTACCAGTTAAATCCAAATAAGTCGCGGCTGAACTTGCCAAGGAAGCTGTCCTTGCCGACACAGCTGAGGCAATGATAATTGAAGAAGAGCCAACTAATGCAACAGTTGAGCCTACCGTAGCTGCCCCACAAAGTCCAATTGCCGATGACACTCGCTCACTGGTCGAGATCGAGGCAGTAAAACCCAGCCAAGTCGAATCCGGGACCCAAACGGATTCCAATGTCGTGCTTTCTGATGCAATGAAGGAGGAGATAGCCAAACAAGTTGAGGAAATCCTATTCCAGGATAGACTCAAATCAGATATTGACACCCTTCTGCGCATCTCAGCTGTAGAGTCACAAGTCCAATGCAATGGACAGTCCATTAATGACATTCACAGATTTGCCCAGAATCTGCAGGAAAGCACCGGCAAAGATCTCAAACAGTCTCTCGTTTCTCAACGGATTGATCATTCAAATCATCTAGAGAAGAGAGTCCCTGAGATCATATCAAACCTCCAAGCTCCACTGGTCGACAGCTTAGCAAAATATCTCAAACCAGCTGGAAGCTCTCAAAAAGACCGCTCTCTCCAACAGCGCTGACATCCGCCAACTATTCAACTTATACAAAGATATGGATGCTCAGTTCAGAGCTGGAAGCAGCAGCAATGCCCAGCTGAACCTCGTCACAGCTGACAACTCAGCCAAGATCGCTGATGTTGAAGGTATTCTTTCCAAGCTCAGCGCATCAGTTGCCAACCTCTCTGCCGCCCTTGTTGATAATGCCAAAAAGGGGGAAGATAAGAGTGAAGCTGAAAAAACAATGGAGATGGGAGCTGCAGCTAAGGGGGAACCTGTACAGCAAATTCAGAGGGAAATCGACGATTTTGCCAAAGAGCTGGATGAAGAAGAGACAGAGCCAACTGCACCAGCCAAAGCAGTCAAAGAGACGTGGAGAGAGAAAATGGTTGCTCTTGCCAAAGCCTGTGGACACAAGCCTGAAGAATACAAAGACTATTACTGGCTGTGTAACTTCCACAACGAGCAAAGAAAAGAAATGCAAGAGCTGGATAAAATTATCAAGAGGAAAGCTGATTCGCTCAAGCCTGCTGAGAAAAAGCAAAAGAAGAAAAGGCAGAGCTACAGGCAAGCTAGAAAGAAACAAATCCAAGCAGCCTCGACTGATAAGAAGAACCCAGATGATATCAATGAAAACTGGGAAAGATGCAAATCAGAATTCATCAAAGAATTCTACTACTTGAATCAGTTCAAAGACATGGATCCAGAAACTGCTTTCCAGGATTATTTCCTCGAACTTCATGAGACAGATCCAATGATGGCAAGATCAATTGCCATTTATGCCAAGAGAAATGACATCCAGCTCAAAGCTCCAAAAGTCAAGCAATTGAAGCCTCCAACTATAGCTGGAACGAATCTTCCTGACAAAGCCCAGATTATCAAAGAAATTCATCACTGGGCTGGCGAAAGAGGAATCTCCAAATCTAAAAATCAAGATGAATGGAGAAACTTGGAAGAATTCATATTCAACAGATATGGTCTCAAGACTGACCATCAAATGGACGAGCAGAGGAAGCAGAGTTGAAGACCCAGTCATCTGGGAATTTTTGTCTTTTGAATTTCTGTAAAATGTAAAATTGTAATATTATCTTTTATTAATGAAAGATTCGTTTTTGCTCTCAAGCTCATCCTGATGACAATAACTCTATGTCCAGGCACTGAACTCTGAATTTAATTTACCTGCCGTGTATGTTTAAACTTTTGAAAACCCGTTTTCTTGTTAAGGGGGAAGTAAATTGTTTTTCTCAGTTAGGTTTTGGCATCATCAAAAAGGGGTAAATTGTTGGGAAAATTAATAGAGTTTTGATTGGATACCAAAACCCAGCTGACCCCAACCGAGTAGATGATCGCACAAGCCTAAGCGTTTTTCAGCTCACCTGTTTGAGCTTATAGAGTTTCTTAGTTTACAGGCAGATTCGCTGAAGACAGCAGAAGACACAGCTAAGCAGACAGCTTAAGAACTCAGCAGAGCTGACTCAGCAGAGCAAGACCAAGCAGAGTCAAAGATCCTGCAGTATCAAGACCCAGCTCAGTGACGGAAACCCAGCTCAGTGTCGAAGACCCAGCTCAGTGTAAAAGACCCAGCTTAGTGTCGATGACACAGCTCAGGTCTGAGACACAGCTCAGGTTAATGACACAGCTCAGGTTGAAGACACAGCTCAGGTTGATGATACAGCACAGGTCTAAGACACAGCTCAGAGTCGAGACGCAGCAGAGTCCAAGACGCTGAAGACACAGCAGAGACGCTTAGCAGCTCGAAGACGAAGACCTTCTCCAAGACAAGATCCCGATGTCTGAAGATCTTGTCTGACGCAGACAAATCAGAGAAGGAATAGCCTCTGCAGATGCGGACCTACTTCGTAGGTAAAGGCCAGAAGTCAACAAGAGTAGGTAAGATTCAAACGGCTCTCTTCCAACGGCTAGTTTGAATCTCCACCTATATATATCTCTCCTCCTCCATTGAAGAAGGAGGCTGGCAAGACGACTGAAGAAATAGAAGAAAACAGAAAAATGAACAACGATCTTCAAAGCCAAATCTTTCAAGAACACCCAGCTAGTCAGCTGTGTTCATAGTTGTTCACATATTCAGTCATAGGCAGAATAAATATCTTAAGCCTAGTTTGAACGAGTTCATCATACTCCTTGTTCTTCATTGTAAGAACTCGTTCATAGTTGGAAAACCATACCTAAACCCAAACCCAGAAAGGTTTGGTAAAGGTACGCTTGCTCGAAGCGTGTAATTCGAGTGGTTAGGTTCTTCAGTAGCCGGAAACTGAAGGTGTAGGCTTGACAGTGCCCGCAAACTGTTGGAACACAGCTCGGGTTAGAGTTGTGAAGTTGCTTGGTACTTGGAAACCAAGTGGTAGTGAATTACCAGTGAATCTGGTCGTGGACGTAGGAGGGGTTACTCCGAACCACGTTAAAAATGCTCTTGTTATTTATTGCTTTGTTTTATGCATGTTACTAACCTTCATGAGCATACATTTCAATCTGCATAAACTGACTAACTGAAAAGTGAAACAGAGCTTTGCAATATATTTGAAGCAACAGACGGACTTTTCAAATCCACCACATTCCGCACACACACACAGCCAGCTGTGTCGATCAAGCTGTCATCCAGCTGGATCGAACACAGCCAGCTCTCTGAAAAGAGTTTTAACTTGGAAAAGTTTTTAAACCTTGGTGTATTCACCCCCCCTCTACACCAAGGTATCCGTCTTGGGACCAACAAAACCCTAACAGATGACTCAACTGGAAACTATAGCAAATCAACTCCGATTGAACTGTAATTTTAACACAAATTATAAATTGAACATAGAAAGAACATATCTAAAATTAAGCAAAAACGCACGAGTACTACTCAAACATGCTCGGTGCTTAATTTCGGTCCGATTTAGGTTTTAGCAATGCGATGGATTCGAATTTGATGGAGTCTGGACTTGGGCGAAAGAATGGATGATTATGGTCGAAGTATGATGGAGATAAGGAGGCGTGGATGGCTGGACGAAAAACACAGAACAAAGAAACGAAACAGATTGGAGATTTACCTCAATACGGACTCCGAATTGACGAATGATTGAAACACGTATCACGGAAGCAATTCTCCGGTAGTGTAGTTAACCCGTGAGAGAAAGTCGAAAAATAACTTTTTGATTCAAACTCGTCTGCCCAACAGTAATGTCGAAAATATAAATACTAGACTAGGGTTTGAAAATTACAAGGACTTGGGCTTGATAATTTTCGAACTAGGCTAAACTAGAATAAAAATAAATAAATCCCTTGGCCCAATACGACTAACACAAATTGTAGTAATTGGGCTCTAATTAAATTTCAATAAAACAAACTATACTAATGGATAAATAATTAAATAGCACACGTCCCAAACATGGTTGTGGCTAGGTATCCTCCTCGATGCTCATGAAATTCACCAACTTGTACTGTCGGGTTTCAGCTCCATCGTCTTCCAACTTCTTCTCAATAAAGCATCGAAAATATCCTTGCAGCTTCTTGGCTCTTAATCTCATCACTGGCCCTCTAAGTTGCAATTCCAGGTTTAAGTCTTCAGTGCTAGGCCCGGTCTCATCATTCCCCCCCTGCTGAATGGAATTCGTCCTCGAATTCGGTTCCTCCTCGGCATCGAAATCATCTACAGGAAAAGGAGATAAGTCAGAAACGTTAAAAGTCGGAGAACACTTATACTCACCTGGAAGATCAATGCAGTATGCATTGTCGTTAACACGGGCGATCACGGTGAACGGGTCATCTCCACGAGGCATCAACTTTGATTGCCTCAAGTTCGGAAAGCGTCCCGGGCTGAAGTGGATCCAAACCTTATCTCCCGGTTTGAACAACACTTGCTTGCGATGCGTATTCACCTTAGCGGCATTACGCACCCCTTGTAGCTCTATCATTGCCTTCACCTTGGCGTGCATCTCTCGAACCTGTTCAGCCCTACGAGATCCTTGCAAACTCGAGAGATTGTCAGTAGGCAAAGGAATAAGATCCGTTGGAGTAAACGGATTAAAACCATAGACTACCTCAAAAGGCAACATATGCGTGGAAGAATGCAGAACACGATTATACGCAAATTCAGCAAAAGGTAAACAAGCTTCCCACGACTTAAGATTATTCCGAACTAACGCACGAAGCAAAGTACCTAACGTCCTATTCACTACTTCAGTCTGCCCATCAGTCTGAGGATGACATGCAGTAGAAAATAAAAGCTTGGTACCTAACTTACCCCATAAGACTCGTCAGAAATGTCCCGAAAATTTGGAATCCCTATCAGAAACAATCGTCCTAGGAATACCATGCAATCGGACGACTTCACGAAAGAACAAGTTAGCAATATGCACAGCATCATCAGTCTTCCTACATGCAATGAAATGAGACATTTTGGAAAATCTATCAACTACCACAAAAATGGAATCCTTCCCGATTTTAGATCTAGGCAAGCCAAGATTGAAGTCCATGGATATATCGACCCAAGGGAACGACGGCGCCGGCAAAGGCGTATATAATCCAAAAGGACTCGAAGAAGACTTGGCTTTCCTACAAGTAATACAACGGGAACAGATCCTCTCAACATCCCTTTTCATGCGTGGCCAGAAAAAATGCTCATGCAACAGACTCAACGTTTTGGCAACACCAAAATGACCTATCAAACCTCCTGCATACAACTCCACAACCAACAACTCAAGCATAGAATAATCAGGGACACACAACTTTGACTCCTTGAACAAAAAACCATCAGCTATGTGATATGAATCAACAGCCCTAGACTTAGCCATGCAAGACTTAAAAATAGGACCAAAGAACGTATCTGTAGCATAGAATGACTTAATGTTCTCGAAACCTAAACATCGGGCATGCATAACCGACAATAAAGGGTACCTTCGGGATAGGGCATCGGCGACCACATTCGCTTCTCCTTTCTTGTGCTTAATCACATAAGGAAAAGACTCAATAAACTCTACCCACCTGGCATGACGAGAATTCAGATTCTGCTGCCCTTTCAAGGGCTTCAAGGACTCGTGATCAGTGTGTATCACGAACTCCTTTGGACGCAGGTAGTGCTGCCAAGTCTCCAAAGACCTCTTCAACGCGTACAGCTCCTTATTATGCAGAAGCAAATTTATGATACGGCCAATCAATATGCGAAAGCAAGGATGCAAACACACTTCAACAGAAAGGATGATTCAACCCAAAATACGAACTGAACCAAAAGAGATTATATACCTAATCGACTGATCTCAAACGAGAATTGAACAAGAAATAGACCAAAACAAGAAATAATGCCAAAACAACAATTAAAACCCTAACAGAATACACGACTGGAAACTTTAGCAAATCAAATCTGATTGAACTGAAATTTTAACACAAATTATAAATTGAACACATAAAGAACATATCAAAAATTTAGCAAAAACGCAGGAGAAGAACTCAAAAACGCTCGGTGCTCAATTTCGGTCCGATTTAGGGTTTTAGCAATGCGATGGATTCGAATTTGATGGAGTCTAGACTTGGGCGAAGGAATGGATGATTATGGTCGAAGTATGATGGAGATAAGAAGGCGTGGATGGCTGGACGAAAAACACAGAACAAAGAAACGAAACAGATTGGAGATTTACCTCAATATGGACTCCGAATTGACGAATGATTGAAACACGTATCACGGAAGCAATTCTCCGGTAGTGTAGTTAACCCGAGACCCACACGAGATGACGAACGAACTATAGATTTCAGATTCAAATGTGCCAATTCGAATCCTACCAAGAACTAGGGTTTGTGTACTTGAAGAACACGTGAGACAAAGTCGAAAAATAACTTTTTAATTCAAACTCGTCTGCCCAACAGTAATGTCGAAAATAACATAAATACTAGACTAGGGTTCGAAAATTACAAGGCCTTGGGCTTGATAATTTTCGAACTAGGCTAAACTAGAATAAAAATAAATTAATCCATTGGCCCAATACGACTAACACAAATTATAGTAATTGGGCTCTAATTAAATTTCAATAAAACAAACTATACTAATGGATAAATAATTAAATAGCACAAGTCCCAAACTTGGTCGTGGCTCGGTATCCTCCTCGATGCTCATGAAATTCACCAACTTGTACTGTCGGGTTTCAGCTCCATCGTCTTCCAACTTCTTCTGAATATAGCACTGAAAATATCCTTGCAGCTTCTTGGCTCTTAATCTCATCACTGGCCCTCTAAGCTGTAATTCCGGGTTTAAGTCTTCAGTGCTAGGCCCGGTCTCATCAAGAAAGGTGCTAAAAAAACAAAAACAAAAAAACAAAAAACAAAAAAAGAAAAAAAAGAAAAAGAAGAAAAAAATTGTACCTAAGTTGAGGTGAGCATACAGTTTGATGGTTAGTTGGTACTTCTTGTGTTGCCTAATATTCATGGATGATGATTTGGTTTGGACATGCATGATACTTTCTTCTTATTTTCTGAAGCCCAGGAATCCTATTAGATCCTTCCAAAATTTTGATGGTCCCCAGCCCCATTACGCTAAATGAGAAAAGACCTTCTTGAGTTACTTTTAGGCTACTTTATATTGTAACCGAGTAAAAAAATTTTATGAGTAGCTGTCCTGGAGTAGTGTAGGGAGTGAATGAGTGAAATCTATGAGCAATATTCAATTTTTGCCCGATTTAGATACGGCCAATGAATATGCAGAAGCAAGGACTCGAACACACGTCAACAAAAAGGTTGATTCAATCCAATTACAACTGAACTAATAGAGATTAAAACACCTAATATACTGATCTAAAACGAAAAATTGAACAAGAAGCAGAACAAAACACGAAACAATACCAAAACAAAGACTAAAACCCTAACAAAAGACTCGACTGGAAATTATAGAAAATCCACTCCGATTAAGCTTAAATTTTAACACAAGTTATTAAATGAAGTCAGAAACAACATATCCAAAATTTAGACAATTCGCACGAGGGATTTGAGATTTGGCAAGGGGCTGAAGTTTGGGTCGATTTAGGTTAAAACATGGGACGACGGCTTTATGGACGGAAATCTGGACTTGGCGAGGGTTTTGCGTGCATGCAGGGATGGTATGGATAGTAGATGATGGAAGGAAGGAGGTCGAGATGGCTGGAAACAAAAAGAACGAAGAGATATTGAAGAACTTACCCGAAACGAACCTCGAATCCTATGGAGCGATTCTTCGTGGCTTGTCTAACCCGGATACGACTGGATATGACAAACAAGACAATGATTTCAAGTTTTAAAGATGTCAACTCAAGAACTCTACTAAGAACACAAGAGAAATCGTGAGCCTAAGCACGAGTATGAGGCAAATCGATCAATAAATTCTGATTCAAAATTGTCTGCTCCAAAAAGTGTTGTTCAAAGACTTAAATACTACTAGGGCTAATCCCACTAGAATTCAAACTAGGCCCTTGAATACAATTGGGCCACTAATTAAATAACATAAATACTAACTATTGGGCTTAATAGTTAAAACAAAGTCTGAGCCCAATTAAAATAAATTATAAAACAACTAAATAAAAAGAAGCCCGAGTTTCGAACCAAAAGGGCTTGTTCGAAACTTGGCTCTTCCACAACTTCAGTCTTGGACACTGGTCAAGGTCACCAACTGGGGCTGCTTAAGTCGAACATCTTCATCTTCAAGTTTCTTCCGGACAATGCACTGGAAATAGGCTTGCAGCTTGTTGGCTCTGAATCTTGTAACTGGACCTCTCAGCTGCAACTCTAGGTTTGATTCATCAGTGCTGGACCCCGGCTCATCATTCTCCCCTGCTGAAAAGAATTCGTCCTCGAATTTGGCTCCTCCTCAGCATCTAAATCATCTACAGGAAAATGAGATAAGTCAGAAACATTGAATGTATTGGAACACTTATACTCACCTGAAAGATCAATGCGGTACACATTGTCATTGACTCAGGCAACCACAGTAAACGGTCCATCTCCTCGAGGCATCAACTTAGACTTCCTCAAGTTAGGGAAATGCCCTAGACTGGAGTGGATCCAAACCTTATCACCCGGTTTGAATAGCACTTGCTTGCGATGTGCATTAACCTTGGTTGCATTTTTCTCACCCTGAAGCTCGATCCTGGACTTGATCTTTTTATGTATCTCTTTAACCTGTTCAGCTCTAAGAAAACCTTGCAAACTCGAAAGATGATGAATAGGCAAAGGAATAAGATCTGTAGGAGTAAGAGGGTTAAAACCATACACTACCTTAAATGGAGACATGTTAGTGGAAGAATGCACAACACGATTATAAGCAAACTCAGCAAAACGTAAACACTCTTCACATGACTTCAAATTATTCTTCACTAATGCACGAAGTAAAGTACCTAAAGTTCTATTAACTACTTCAGTTTGACCATCAGTCTGAGGATGACATGCAGTAGAAAATAAAAGTTTAGTACCTAACTTTCCCCAAAGAACACGTCAAAAATGTCCCAAGAACTTAGTATCCCTATCAGAGACAATAGGCCTAGGCATGCCATGCAGTCTAACTACTTCATGAAAGAACAGATTAGCAATATTAACAGCATCATCAGTTTTTCTACATGCAATGAAATGAGACATTTTGGAAAACCTATCTACAACTTCAAACACAGAATCTTTGCCAGACTTAGACCTAGGCAAACGAAGAATAAAATCGATAGAAATGTCAATCCAAGGTACAGATGGTGCAGGCAGTGGAGTGTACAAACCAAACGGACTAGAACTAGATTTAGTCTTTCTATATGTAATACATCTAGCACAGATTCTCTCTATATCTCTTTTCATGAGAGGCCAATAAAAATGCTCATGCAATAAACTCAAAGTCTTAGCAACAGCAAAATGACCCATCAGACCACCTGCATGAGACTCTAAGACAAGCAAGTCTCGCATGGAACAAGTAGAAACACATAACTTCGCATCTTTAAACATCAGTCACATAAAAGAAATTAACAGATCTAGACCTAGACTGACAATTCTTGAAAATATCACCAAAATAAGAATCAGATGCATAAAAACTCTTCAAATTCTCTAATCCTAAGCACTGGGCATGCATCACAGAAAATAAGGTATACCTGCGAGAAAGTGCATCAGCAACCACGTTCTCCTCACCTTGCTTGTAATTAATCACATATGGGAAGGATTCAATGAATTCAACCCATCTGGCATGTCTCGAATTCAGATTCTGCTGCCCTTTCAAGTGCTTTAGTGATTCGTGATCAGTGTGAATCACGAACTCCTTCAGTCTCAGATAATGCTACCAAGTCTCCAAAGATCAATTCAAAGCATACAACTCCTTATCGTACGTAGAGTACCTAAGGGTTGCTCCATTCAGCTTCTCACTGAAATAGGTGACCGGATTCCTATCTTGCATCAAAACAACACAAATGCCTATACCAGAGGCATCACACTCAATCTCCAATGTCTTAGCAAAGTCAGGTAAAGCCAAAACATGAGCATTACATAATTTTGACTTCAACAAATTAAATGCATGCTCTTGGGCTTTACCCCACTCAAACTTCTTGTCTTTCCTACTCAACTCAGTCAATGGTGCAGCAATGGATGGAAAATCACGCATAAAAAGACGGTAAAATCCAGCTAAACCATGGAAAGACCTAACATCAGAACTAGACTTAGGTGTTGGCCATTCATCAATGGCTCGCACCTTAGCTCTATCAACTTCTACACCACGACTACTAACAACAAAACCAAGAAAAATAACTTCATCCATGCAAAAGGAACACTTAGACAGGTTGGCATACAACTTAGCATCACGCAACAACTCAAAAACATGCCTAAGATGTCTAACAAGCTCAGAAACACAAGTACAATAGACAAGGATATCATCAAAGTACACAACAACATACTTTCCAATAACATCACGCAGCACATGATTCATCAAACGCATAAAGGTACTAGGAGCATTAGTAAGTCCAAAAGGCATCACAAGCCATTCATACAAACCATGCTTAGTCTTAAATGCGGTTTTTCACTCATTCCCTTCAGACATTCTAACTTGAAAATATCCAGAACGCAAATCAATTTTAGAAAAAATAGACGCTCCAGACAACTCATCTTCCATATCATCTAACCTGGGAATGGGAAAACGATACTTTACCGTGATCTTATTGATAGCTCTGCAATCCGTACACATACGTCAATCATTCATCTTCTTTGGCACAAGAATCACAGGAACTGCACATGGCGACATGCTCTCTCTGATCTGCTTCTTTTCTAGTAACTCTCTAACTTGTCGGTCTATCTCTTTGGTATCCTCAGGGCTGGTCCGGTAAGCTGGCCTGTAGGGAAGAACGGCGCTAGGCTGGAAGTCTATCTGGTGCTCTATTCTCCGAATAGGCGGTAGACCACTTAGTATCTGGTCTGGAAATACATCCTTGAACTCCTCCATCAGTGGCTGCAAAACAGAAGGAATAACAACATCAGAAGTATCATTAGCCTTAAAAGTAACTAGAACGATAGGCTTACCAGCTTTGATTGCTTTCTGTACTCCCTTTGCACTAATAAACAAGTTCTTGTGCACTGGATCTGAATTGGCTGCACTAGAAGTCGATGGAATGGCTTCATGAACGGACTTAGAGGATCCCTTAGGTGTGGAAGAGGCTGCCTTGGAAGACTTGGGGTCAGCCGAACTCATTGTAGGGCTAGGAGAGACGGCATGGCCATGTTCTGAGCCTTCTTCTCCCGTTCTTCCTTGAATTTCTCTTGCATCCTCTTCTGATCTTCTGCAACATCCTTAGGCGCTAATGGCCATAATCTGGTGGTCCGTCCATCTTTAGTCACAGAATAAGTGTTGGCGAATCCATCATGTATCGCCTTCCTGTCAAACTGCCAAGGACGACCAAGCAAAATATGTGCCGCATCCATAGGGACGACGTCACATAAAATAGAATCAGTATATCTATCAATCAAAAATGTAACATGTACCTGATATCCAACTCTTATTTCGCTCCGGTCAGACAACCACTATAGATGGTAAGCTTGGGATGCTTCTGGGGAATCAGGTTCAGTTTCCCTACTGCATACTGGCTGATGGCGTTCTTAATGCTTCCACTGTCTATGATCATCGAGCATGTCTTGTCTAGAACCGAACAGCGAGTGTAGAAGATGTTTTCTCGCTGATCGTTATGATCTTCTCGAAATAGGCTCAAAGCTTGAATGAAAACAAGACTAGGGTAAGTCTGCTTCAGTTTTGCATCTTCAACTTCGACGCCGGTGGACTCTTCAAGGGGCTGTTCGGCGTCTACTGCTTCAACTGGATCATCGAGTTCATCTTCACTAGCAGATTATAACTCATTCTGATCGCTAATGAAAAGAAATCGGCGGTTTGGACACTGGCTTGAAAGTGTCCCCATCCTTTGCACTTGTGACACTGAACATCACGTGCTTTTCTTGGAGTACCTTTCTGAGGCTGACTAGGCTGCATTGGTCAATTCTGGGCATTTTTGTTCGGTGCAGGCGAAGTGTAGTCAGGTGTGCGAGAGGGCTGTGGTGCAGACTGCTCAGAACGGCGAACGGGCTGTGTGGACTGGCTAGGAGGACGTGAAGGAGTTGTCCTAGGCGTGGAAGAGTCGCGTCGAACCCAAAGAGTCCTAGCAGGCGTCGACTGGAAGGATAGACGACGTCCATCTCTGAGCTACCATTCTACAATAGTTGCATAATGAACCATCGCTTCAATAGAATTGAAGTCCTTCAATTCGACTTCACAAGCAATATCAGGGTTCATTCCTTCAATGTACCGGTTGAGCGTAGCAAACAGTGTCTCTTCTTTTCCAACCCGGTTCAGTGTTGTCTCTAACTTCTTGTGACATTCCTCAATTGATCTGAACCCTTGACGAATCTGACTGAGCTTCTTATCCAATTCTATTTCATAGTGAACTGGGATGAATCTGCCTCTCATCACGTCATTCATTTCTTGCCAATTGTCAGTTAGAGGATATCTATCTCTTCTGCGCCTATTCTGCTGAAACTCCCACCAAGTTACTGCATATCCAGTGAACTCAAGGGAAGCTAGCTGTACTTTCTTAGGCTCTGGGAAGTCATAGCACTCAAAAATCTTATCAACTTTGCGCTCCCAGTCCAAATAGGCATCTGGATCATGTTTGCCGTCAAACTCTGAGATGGTGGTCTTGATGTTGCTGAGTAGACCATCTGCATTACCATATCTATGCTGCTCTGGGTAGACATTCCTGCGAGCTCCCTGGAAACGTGGCTGCAATTGATCACCACGACCACGACCCCGGCCTCTACCTCGAGTTGTATTATCCTCTACTCGTTCATCCTCAAAGTATTCTGACTCTGATGCTTCTTCATGCATTTTGAACCCATCTGTTTGATTAGCAGGTGCTTGTTCTGGATGTCGAACCTGTGGTGGTGTCTGAATTGTCACTGTACTGAACTCCTCAAATTTGGCCAACAATTGTGCCATGTTGTTCTGAACTTCTCTGATCTGGCCCTGTACACGACCACTCAAAGCATCAAAGTGGTACTTAGCGTCCCAATCTGGCTGGGTGCCTGAAAATTGCGGTGACTTTCTTGGATCCATAAAACCTGCACAGTGAACAAACATAAAGAAATAAAAGGGACCTCACAGTTCCTCACAGTCACTCGTTTGTTCCCTCAGATTTTTACCACTCGCGTATGTCACTCAGTGTATAAAAAATGAAAATAAAATTAAAACTACTTTAAACTGCACAAAATGCCCCGGTAGGATCTGTCGTCAACTCTTTAGCTTTAGTCAAGAGCTCGGACTTGACTTCTAGAGAACCACGGGATAGCAAATGGACCACGATTAGGGCTGCAATGGGAAGTATAGGCAACGTGGGGGTGTAGGAAGAAAGGGCTTGAACAAAAAAATGAAAAAAATTCAAAAATCAAAAAAACCGAAAAAGTTCGGAGGGCGATTTCACCTAGAGGATGATGGAATTTGGCCAAAAATGCCTATAGCTTACGGCAAGGCCATGAGTTTTGCTCAGAACGTTGTTCCACTTCCGGAATGGTATTATGGAGAAAAATTGGGCGTTTGGAGCAAAATTGACGTCTGTTTTAACTTCTACCGTCGGGGAGGGATTAAATCAGAACGGGGCTGGGTTTTATGTAACAAAGGCTGTGGTACCTTCGGTTAAGCAAGGAAAAAGGTAGAGAAGTTCGAAAACTAGAAGGAATATGGGATGAATTTTGGATGGAAAGTTGTTACGATTTGGACTTCAATGCAAATTAGGAATTAAATTTGAGCCACACTAGGAAATCAATAGAACCAAATCCTAATAGAACTAGGACCCAAAATTCGAACCCTATTATACCAATAATGTCGAAAATCTAAGCCACCAAAAATCAACAATATAGACTCCAAAGAATGCGAAAACAAACTGCAATTCGATGTCCCCAATCATTAATCGACGAAGGACGACAAATGCGACACACCACGGTAAGCACGACACAACTATACAACCCAACACAAAAGGCACAAAGTCTCGACCACAAACCAATCAAGAATCAACAAGAAATTTAAGAATTCAACAAGAACTTTCGGTGATTCAATTCTAGGGATTCGACTTCTTTTTTTTCTTTTTTTTACATTTTTTTTAATCGATCACTTTTGCCCCTAGAATGTCACACCAATTTAGATTGAACCACGACCAGCAAGAGCTGACGTGGCTCTGATATCAAAATTTATGATACGGCCAATGAATATGCGGAAGCAGGACTCGAACACACGTCAACAAAAAGGTTGATTCAATACAATTACCACTGAACTAATAGAGATTAAAACACCTAATATACTGATCTAAAATGAAAATTGAACAAGAAACAGAACAAAACAAGAAACAATGCCAAAACAATGACTAAAATCCTAACAAAAGACTCGACTGGAAACAATAGCAAATCAACTCCGATTAAGCTCAAAGTTTAACACAAGTTATGAACTGAAGTCAGGAACAACATATCCAAATTTCAGCCAATTCGCATGAGGTATTTGATATTTGGCACGGGGCAGACGTTTGGGTCAATTTAGGTTAAAACTTGGGACGACAGCTTTATGGATGGAAATCTGGACATGGCGAGGGTTTGGCGTCGATACAGGGATGGTATGGACAGTAGATGATGGAAGGAAGGAGGTCGAGATGGCTGGAAACAAAAAGAACGAAGAGGGATTGAAGAACTTTCCCGAAACGAACCCCGGATCTACTTGAATCCGAAACGCGCCTATGGAGCGATTCTTCGTGGCTCCAGATACGACTGGATATTACGAGTGAGACAATGATTTCAAGTTCTAAAGATGCCAACTCAAGAACTCTACCAAGAACACAAGAGAAATCGTGAGTCTAAGCACGAGTATGAGACAAATCGATCAATAAGATTTCTGATTCAAAATTGTCTGCTCCAAAAAGTGTTGTTCAAAGACTTAAATACTACTAGGGCTAATCACACTAGAATTCGAACTAGGCCCTTGAATACAATTGGGCTACTAATTAAATAACATAAATACTAACTATTGGGCTTAATATTTAAAACAAAGTCTGAGCCCAATTAAAATAAAATATAAAACAACTAAATAAAAAAAAGCCCGAGTTTCGAACCAAAAGGGCTTTTTTGAAACTTGGCTCTTCCACAACTTCAGTCTTGGATACTGGTCAAGGTCACCAATTGGGGCTACTTAAGTCGAACATATTCATGTTCAAGTTTCTTCCGGACAATGTACTGGAAATAGCCTTGCAGCTTCTTGGCTCTCAATCTTGTAACTGGACCTCTCAGCTGCAACTTCGGGTTTGATTTATCAGTGCTGTACCCCGACTCATCAGATTTTGACCAAGTTGATGGTAGTGATGCATTATTTGAGATTTCATTTTATCATTTGAAATTTGAGAATTACTTTGTGAGTTGCTTGATTTCATCTTGGCAGTGAAAAGTTTGCAGGTATAAGCGGTTTGGTATTTACTTGGCTATTTTGTGTCGAGTCAATGCGTGTCTCATTTCTTTATCTTCCATCTTCTTTTCCTTTTATTGAGTCGTCCATATCGAGTCTTGGGGAGAATTAATATATATGAACAACCATATTTGTTGATTGAGTTTTATCTTCACTTCATACTTGAGGGCAAGCATGATTCAAGTGTGAGGATATTTGATGTGTGTATTTTGGTTGTTCATATTATTAATTTTTCTATGACTTTATTTGGATATAATTTGCACTTTTTATGAATTTGGAGGAGAGAAATCGAGAAGTAAGAATTTATGTGCAATTTTGGAATAGAATTGGATGGGCCAGACTTTATTATTTTATAATCCTTAAACAATATATTTAGATACCTATTATATTTAGATTCTATTATTTAATTATTTTCCTAGGTTATTTAATTAAGTTAGAATTAGCTATATATATATATATATATTTGATAGACTAGCCGCAAGAAGGAGTTCATACCTTTGATTGCATTACTTTGTTTTTCTCATTAGCCGCCGCATAGTAGAGCACACAGAAGACTTGGGAAGCTGAACTTTATTTTATATTTTTTAGTTATAGAGTTCGACGCATTGCATCGTGTTGCAGATTGATTTCTGGTGACGATTCTTTATTTCCTTTCAATTCAGTATATTAGTATTATGTTTTCCTTTGATTATTTAATGGTACTTTGTTTCAATATTATGAGTAGCTAATTCTTTAATTCGGCTAGAATATTGAAGCACTAGTCTAATAATTTGTGAGATCTAATTGTTTATATAATTAATTTCCTAGGGTTTTGATTTATTCCTTGTGTTTAAAGTTAATTCTGATTTTATTTAAGCCTGATCAACTTAGATTAAATTGAATTACAGTCAATTAGTTCCCCGAATCCGTAATTGTTGGAATAGGACTAATTAGTGATAAAGCTACCATGTTCGTAGTAGGAATAAATTGGTAGACGGGTTATTACTTGCTTTCTTGGGTAATTCGTCTAAATTGGGTTCCTTCAAATCTAAAAGCTATTAGTGCATTAAATCTAGGTCTGGCGTCTCCATCTAGGTTGTGTTTTAATAAGGGAAATAGTTAGGTCTGGCGTCTACAGCTAACTATCAATAAAATACGTAGGAATTGGGGTATGTCCGATGCATTCATGGTACCCTATAACTAGAAATATTGGGAAAATTATAAAGTTTTGATTTAATACCAAAACCCAACTGTTCTCCAACCGAGTAGATGATCGCATCAACCTAAGTAGTGTTTTCCAGCTCGCCTGTTTGAGCTCTAGATTTTCTAAGTTTACAGGTTCAGGAAGCGGAAGACAGCAGAAGCTCAAGACAGCAGAAGATTCAGCTGTGTTTACAGCAGGAGTCAGCTAAGGAAGCGGAAGACAGCAGAAGATCTAGCTATGTTTACAGCAGGAGTCAACTATCAGCTGAGTCCTCCAGCTGAGCTGAGTTCAAAAACGGAGCAGGATCAAGCTGAAGATAAATCGAGCTGAGTTCAAGACACAGCTGGTCCAGCTGTACAGAACAAAGGGAATTAACTCTGAAGATGTCACTTCAAGTCAGTTTACCCAATCCAGCTCTAATTCAAAAACCAGCTCCAAAGGCAGAGATCCCGGAGTCAGAGAAAGTCAATATACCTCGACCAATGAGGGTTTACCAAATCAGCATCCTAGACATCAGAACCTAGGATGTGACACTAATGAAGACAGGTGCAGAAATGCCCAACGGCAAATTTCGTATTTAAGAAGAATAGGTAAGATTCAAACTGCTCCTCCAACGGCTAGTCTTGAATCTTTACCTATATAAACCCGTTTTCAACCTCAGGATCAGACACGAAAAACTCTCTACAAGCTTTCATTCTCTGAAATTATCAAGCCTTCAAAGCTTACAAGCAGTTCTAAATAGTTCAAAGAACACTTTATCTTAAAGTGTTTCTAGTCCAGAAACTGCCCAGTTTTTCGTCTGATTCCTAGGCAGAAATCATTGTATATCTTAAGCCTAGATTTCGAACGAGTTCATCTAACTCTAAGTTCTTCATTGTAAGAACTCGTTCATAGTTGGAACCCCAAACCAAACTCCTCTTTACCCAGAAAGGTTAGGTCAAGGTTACGCTTGCTTGAAGCGCGAAATTCAAGTGGTTGTAAGGTTTTTTTTTCAGTACCCGTAAACTGAAAGGTTAGGCTTGACAGTGCCCGTAAACTGTTGGAACACAGCTCGGGTTAGAGTTGTGAAGTTGCTTGGTACTTGGAAACCAAGTGGTAGTGAATTACCAGTGAATCTGGTCGTGGACGTAGGAGGTGTTACTCCGAACCACGTAAAATCTCGTGTTCTTTACTTTCTCGTTATTTTCAGATATTGTACTAATTCCATTTGCATATTGCATCTTTATCAAATCTGCATACTCAGCTGCTCCCCAAAGACAGCTGTGTTTTGTTTATAAACTTGCATAACTTGACTAAGGCGAAAACGTAAAGAATATTTTCAAGCTGAGTTTTTCTAAGCAATCGAGCTAAGTTTTCAAACCACCACTTTCCGCACCGCCAGCTGAGTTATTAGTCCAGCTGATCTTCCTCAGCTGGATTCATAATTGAGCTCACAAACTCTGTTTTAAACTTAAAAAAGTTTTTAGAAATCTATCTTTGGTGTATTCACCCCCCTCTTCACCAAAGACCCAGCTCAGGGACCATCAAGTTAGTTCTTGGGAATTAATTTATCTTTGCATCGATGATCAGAGCCCTAGACTAGTGTGGATTTATTCGAAGCCGGATTACTTTTCTCTTGATTAATATTTGTTTGCTATTTTAGTTAATTTCTTTATTTTCGTAGTTTATAAATAAATTCTCTAAATTTAAGGCGTGGTGGCTACACCAAAAACCCGATTTATAGGAAAAATAAGTGAATTCTCGTTCTCTGTGGTTCGACCCTGCTTGTTGCTATACTAATTTGATTCTGAGCAAATTGCAGGAATTATTTGGTAGTATACGACGACCACCAATAATATTATTAACATAGACCACGTATTCATGAAATCTGAAAAAGAATTATTTTTTTGAAAACTTGTCATACTAGTTTATAATATTATATAATTATTTAAACGGCTTAAGTAACATCTATATTCTTTAAAAAAAGATACAATTATATCATATATAATTTAAACTTATTTTTTATTAACTTGGTGGACCAAGAACAAACTTAATTATTTTAGTTTGTTTTAGCGCTTCTAATTTGCTTTTTGTAACTTAAATTAAAAATATATATTGTTTCTTCAATATTTTTCTCCCAACAAAACCTTTTCTTTTGAATATGACATTTCCTGTTATTCATTAACTCTTTATCAATTCAAGTTAACTACTTCAAGAAGGATAACCAGAATAATTTATGATTTTCTTCAAGTATTTAACTTGCTCACATGTCATACATCAATAATCAAATTTCAGAAAATTAATATTTATTACTACAATAAAAATCAAGATTTATTTATTCACACTATTCATGACTAGTAGTACATTAGCAATAACTACTATCCAATAGTGCACATATTTATTAAAATTGCAAATTTATTATCAATCAAACAGTTACTTCCTCATCAGTTGATGTTTTTTGAGCACACCAACAAATGCCGTTGTTGCAAACTTTTACTGGACAATCGTTCCTCAATACTGCAACATTGCAATCTGAGTCGCTATTACATCTAGTTCCAACTTGTGAAAGCCCATAACTACCTCCCGATCGCGATGCTGCGTAGCACAATAATGATGAACCTGTCGAGTCAAAATAAGTCAATCGATAGTTTAACTGAATAACAATGTCATGTTTAAAATAAAATGATGAATATGTATCATGTGAAATTTGTAGACCATTGTTTTGATAAATTTAACGAATTGAATTTACATATTCTTCTTTATTTGCCAATTATTTTTTAATTATAAGTAAATTTAAGGATGGGAGAGACAAACCTAAGATCATCATAATGACGGTAGCCAAGAAAACAACCTTTGTTGAAGCCATACTTCTCTAATAAAATAGATTGAAATTATGTTTAGTGCTCTGATAATATTTGAGCCTATATATAGGTTTGACATTGTGATCTTGAAGATGGGGCTTAGTAAAATATTTAATCAAATTATGGTCGATTTTGGTATGCAGGTGTTGTTTGTTACCTTAATTTTTTTTTCATTTGTTTTTCATCAATATTTTGGATATGAGTAGGTTTTAGATAGTGGTCAAAATTTGCTTACCAATTTAAGATATATTGAGAATTTCATTCAACGATTATAGGTGATTTTATGGTAATCACATTAAAATTTATCAACTTAATTGTAGTGGAATTGCTTTTATTTTGAAGATATGTTAAATAATTAATTATTTAATCCTAATTCGTGTATTCGCCTTTTTACAATTACTATTAAGTTCCACAATTCTTTCAACAACAATAAAGCCTCACAATTACATAGACCTAAATAATCATAGAAATGCGATAAAATGCAATCTTTAGCCATAATTATTTTTAGGGTAATTTGCACTAAAATAGTCAAACTATTCAACTTTTTAACAAATGCATTCCAATATAAATGGAATATCAATTAAATATCCAAACTATTAATACTTTCATAATTACTGTCTGGGATCGAATTTTTGACGATGAAAAGCACACGTGGCACATTAGATGCTGAGTAGAATTTTAATATAAATAAATAAAAATGAAATGACATCAAAACTTTATCGTTGTGATGCCAAAAGTTTTAAAAAAATAAAAAGAAAATCAGTATTTTCCTCTTCAAAAACATACCACTTTACCAAACAACATCATTTTGATGTCACATCATTTTTATTTATTTATATTAAAAATCTACTCAGCATCTGACGTGTGCCACATATGGTTTTTATCGGAAAAAAAGTTAATCCCATAACGTAACTATGAAAATATTGATAGTTGGTCATTTAATTGATATTTCGTTTAAATTGAAATGAGATTATAAAAAGTCGAATAATTTAGCTATATAAATGCAAATTTCTCTTTTTTTTTTATATATTACTAAAATTGTTAAAAGTTTCGTCTGCTATTATTGGACGGACCCATTATTCTGTATGGGCCTTTAAGCTCGCTACGTAACATGAAAACGGGCCTTAAATTCTTCAATCTCACCACCCCTTTTTATAACAGATTGGTTTAGCCTAACCCAAATTGACCACTCAATGTAGCTATATGGATATCATGATGACCTACTGGTAGAATATGTATTCCTTTGATTACATGTCTCGAATTCGAATTTTGCCAATATTTTATATAAATCGAGTCTTTTGCGCCAAATTTTTCTATTGCAATTTTCTTCTTCTGTATTGTTTGCAGACTGATGCATAGAAGTACGATTTATCCAGTGCATGCGCCTCAACTAGCGGATAAGGTTACCTTCGGAAAAAAAAATGCAAAAGAGAGTACCGCATCTCCCATCAAAATTGAAATTGCTTGTGTTCAAGACATCTAATGGTATGTTACAATAAATGTTATTTTCAAGTTCGATAAAAATACATATTCGCTTATACATTTTTTTTTATAAATATAATTTCGAGTTATATTGAAATAAGAATTTATCTATCATGTAAGTTTGATTAGTTTGGTAGATCAAGAATTTCAGCAGAACTAGTTTAATTTGAATTTATTCTTATAAATTAAAAATTCTTGATTCCTCCATTATCACATTCATCACGAGATATACAAACGATATGATGTTGTTACGCTTCATATCCACAATCAAGGACAATTTTCATTCATTCATAATATTCAACTGCATGTATCAAGTAGTAATTAATTATAAATTTCATCATTGTTAGGCTTACACCAACAAATTCCACCCATAACAAAATTGCAAACTTTTTCTGGTAATCCATCCGCATTGCTCCATATGCGCAATCACGATCACTTATTGCTCAAATTTGCTTATTCCCAACGCGCCACCCAACCGCGGTCGCACAATACAGATGAGCTAATGCAAAAATCATTAATCGATCTTTTGTTGCTTATTCCCAAACGCGCCACCCGACCGCGAGGTTGCGTCGCACAATACAGATGAGCTAATGCAAAAATCATTAATCGATCTTTTGAATACACTTCCATTTATATTATATATCAAATAAAAGATAGATTATATATCAATTGAAATTCTCCGGCTAAAATCTGTCTCAGCTTATTATTAGATAAATGTCAATTTATCTATTTTTAGACAGATGGATAATACAATGTTAATTTAAAAGTTATCGTCTAACTATAAGATGTATAATTTTATTTTAAAATTTTTAAATAATGAAAATTTTATGTTGATTATTTTTGCTATTTTTTCATATTATTATGAGTAGATTTTAGGATAGGAGGGTGATGAGCCCATATTTGTGCTCATTTTATATTTGTTTTAGGTGTTTAGATCGAGTCTTTTGGAGTCTTTTGTCTGTTTCTGTGTCTGGGAGGCACATTCGAGCAACAAGGCAGTTCTGGGCAGAACAAGTGACATATGGGCAATACAAGGATGCATTTTGCGAGAGAGGTGAAGACCAAAGATACGATGGAAGTGTGCACCCAATGGGAACTCCAGCTTGAGCAAATTAGCTAACATCAGATGCGTAGCTGTTGAGTGAAGTCACTGTGCCCAACATCTGTACCACGTGGAATCAATACCTTGTTGAGAAGAAAGTAGACCAGAGAAGCAAATTAGAAGAAGAGCTGTAAAAGAGGTAGTGTTGTGGGCAACGGGCGAGCCACCTTATCCCAAGAACTAGATAAGAAAGAGAATCAAACCTTCCTTATCCATGAAGATTCAAATCGCATCAAATCACTTGAAGATAAGGACGAAGATCTGGGCGCAACCACTAAAGAAAGGAAGTCTGTATGTGGCGGTCAAACCTGGATCCAAGCCTACTATCACGGGCTGGGCTCAACGAAAACCCTAGCACTACGACAACATAAGGGTGCATGGTAGGACAAAGCAAAAAGGGGGGAGACGAATTTTACATTTCTATTTTACTTTACTTTGAGAGTTTTGAGGAAGAAACAAGTCCTACGGGCAATACTCTTTTCATTTCAGTTTCTGTTCATGTTGGCATTTGTCGCCCAAAAGATTTTGCAAAATATATTCGTAAGTATTTTTTCAATTCAAGCATGATTTCTTTTACATCTATTGCCTTTGTTTATTTAATTATGTCTAGCTAAATTCTTTAGCTTGGTCTGGGCAACGCCGAATTGAATATGAGTCAATAATCTTGTGAGGTCTAATCTGGGCTTAATAACTACATGTGAATGTTCATGAAGTATTGAGTCTGATTTCAATACGGTTTGGACAACTTGGTTAATTAATTGATCCCTAATTAATTGAGTAGTTTAAATCACCAATAGATCAAGGTATAAGGTGTATAATCCTTATTATACTTGAGATAGATTGACCAATACGGGCGGAATGTGTATGTCTGCGGGCATACGTAAGAATTCTTTTTCGGGTCTATCTTGTTTGAATGCATTCTGGTCAGGACACCGGACGATAATTCTGGTACGGAGGTGTTGTCCAGGGTAGGGGGTACTGCAGAAATATTGTGTTGCCTTGAACTAATAGGATAGATAAGGGAGGGGTTTGTTGGGGGCGTGACGAGTAAAAAGAGACTTCAGCATTCCTTGTCCATATCTGATGACATGAGCATGTGGTAAAAATAATTTGCACCGATGACCGAGTGAGCGTTCATATTGAATGAGTCAAGTCCAAGCCAGGTTACTTTTGTCCATTGATCTATTTTCCTATTTAGTTTCAGTTATTTATATTTCAGCGCATTGATCAACGAGAATATTGTGACCACACCCCAAAAACTTTTGGTAACACCGGAGATAGAAGGAGGAAAGATAAGGTTATTGATCAACTCCCTGTGGATCGACCCTATACTTACTGCTATCTATATAGCTGTGGGCATAGGAATACAAATTTATTTTGTGTGTGCTAACAACGGCCACATCAAAATTGGCGCTATTGTCGGGGAGTTGATTTCTAGTAACTTTCTCTTTTGGAGTGAAGCCTGTGCTTCTGTATGCTTGAACCTAACCCCACAGAAGAGCACGGTCCCCTACTATATGATCCAGATTTCGAAGGAACTATGAGGGCAAGAAGAAAGGCACAAAGAGAGGCAAATGACTAACACTAGAGGCAGAGAATTTAGAGGAGGAGAACAACAATCCCCCAGAAAACAACTCGTCAGAGGAGAGTCAATCTGGGCAAGTGAGTGACCATCAGGAAAATAACTACGTTGATCAGGAGAATCAACGAGAGGAAGAAGCTATGAGAGGTCAACAACCGGAGGAACGAACCCTAAGGGTAATGATCTTCCCAGATAATCTGAGTTTGAAACCAATGGGCATCACTTTGCCCGAAATCCAAGGGATTGGGAACTAAAACATACTCTGATTCAGATATTGCCCAAGTTTAGCGATGTGACTGGAGAGGATCCCCAATGACATCTCTAGGATTTTGAGATGGTTTGTGGGACTGTTCGATCTGTGGTGGCCAATAATCCGAACTTCGTGGACTATGTGAGATTGATCACATTCCCGTTCTCTCTTCAAGATGGAGTGCGTACATGGTTATACGCTCTGCCCAAAGGGAGTGCGACCAATTGGCAAATGATGCAGCAATTGTTCCTTGAGAAGTACTTTCCCGCATCCCGGATACAAGGAATGAGAACAAGAATTAACAATATCAAGATGAAAACGAAGAGTCACTCTATGATTACTGGAACAAATTTAAGATGTTATTGGCCAAGTGCCCACAGCACAGAATCCCTGACCAAGATCTCATTTAGTATTTTGTAGTCGGACTGAGACTAGCGGAAAGGAACTTGTTGAATGCTGCAAGTGGAGGTTCATTATTGAACAAGATGCCTAGTGAAGCTTTCAAGCTTATGGCACAACTGGCCGTGGAAGCTAGAGATGAATGAGACGTCCATAGGGGCACTGTGCCCACACCAGGAGATGATAAGCTTGATAGGCTATGCAACACAATGGAGAAGCTCATAAGCAACATGAACACACCTGCGGGTACAACACCTAAAAGAGCAGTTAAAAGGTGTGAGGTATGTTTACCCACTATACATGTTACTGACCAATGCCCCACATGGTTCGAAGAGGAAGAAGAAGTGAATGCTATTGGACAACAGCCGAATGGAAATAATGGGCAAAGAAGATTCGACCCTAATGCCCAGAATTTCAACTATGGGTGGAGACAGAATGAGAACCCAAGATATGACAATAATGCACCTCAATTGCATCAACAACAGCAACCGTACATTTCCCCCCATCGTGACCAGAATAGAGTAGAGTTCTTTAGAGATCAAGTTGAGAAGCTGGCCGCAGAAAATCTCAAGGCCTAACATGAGTTTGAGACGTTTAGGATGGAAACAAGGGGTGGAATGACCAACATTAATACCCAACTATCACATATTGCCCAGGCCCTTACTTGCATAGAGAAAAGACAAGGAGAACTTCCTCCTCAAGTTGAGATCAATAAGGCTCATGCTAATGCTGTAACGTTGAGTAGTGGTAGGGTGTCGTTCGAAGTTTTAAGAAAACTAGAAAAGAATGTATTGCCCACAGAGGAGGTTAATATAGGCTCAGCAGATGCAGAAGAACTTGCCCGAGAGGAAGAAGCTAAGAAACAAGCGGCTGCTAAGCCCAAGAAAGTGGATATACCTGCTTATGTGCCCATTCCCATGCAGATTGGCAAGGGATAAAGATAATAAGGAGATGAATGATTTGTTCCACGTTTTCAAAAAAATGGAAATAAATTTGCCGATAGTGACCGCATTACGCTCTATGTCCAAATGCATAAGATTTTTGAAAGAGCTGTGTACAGGAAAGGTTAAGTTCACCGACGATGCAAGATTTCAAGTCGGAGAAAATGTATCGGCAGTATTGCAGAACGATTTGCCCGTAAAGTGTGAAGATCCGAGAATGATTTTTATTCCCTGGGAGATTGGTACGATAAAGGTGAAGAAGGCCATGCTCGACTTGGGGGCCTCAATCAACGTGATGCCCTTATCAATGTATCAAGATCTGGCCATAGGGCCATTAAAGCCAACAAGGGTGGCGATTCAATTGGCGGACGGCTCCACCGTATTTTCCGAGGGCATTGGAGGACGTATTGGTCAAAGTGAAAGACCTCATCTTTCTAGCAGACTTTTACGTGCTGGATATGGGCAGAGCAAGCGCCAAGGCACCAGTTATGCTTCTGGGCAGACCATTCCTGAAGACTGCCCGCACCCGTATTAAATGCGATACGGGCAAGCTAATATGTGAATTTGCAGGAGAAACTGTGACTTTCGACATCAACCAAACGGCGAAACAGCCCAATGATATGGAAATGGTGAAAAGCATTCATCATGTTGAGCAAGTCGTGGATGAGTTTGGGTCAGAGATCAACATTGAAGATCCATTCGATGTGGTGATCCAGGAGGGCATAACAGAGGACTCTGCCCAGGAAGACGATATGGAGATTGTCCAAGCGGTCAACTACTTAAGGACCGAGGTTGATGGGCAACGGAAAGAGCCACTCAACATCCCGAGACTAAGACCAGATGACAGATCGAAGTCATCCCTTGAGCAAGCACCAAAACTGGAGCTTAAATCATTGCCCAAACATCTGAAATACATGTACTTGGGAGAAAATGAGACTCTACTCGTGACTATGAGCGTTGAGTTAACTATTGAGGAAGAAAAGAATATCCGAGACATCTTGGATATGTACAAGGAGGTAATTGGCTGGATTCTGGCTGATGTGAAGGGCATGAGCCCAACCGTTTACATGCATCACATTCTATTGGAAGAAGATGTTGTGCCCATAATGGACCGAGCCTAGGTGACTAGTTTGGGTCGAGAATCTACCGAGCCTGAGTCGTAAGAATGAAGTTTGGAGATGGGGTTATCGGACGTAATGTTGTCTTTCAGATAGTGTGGGCCTTCAACATCTTCCATGTTCATGCGTTTCGACCTATCTTGCAGTCGATCTACAAATCTCTCGGGAGATTTCGTATTTCATCGTTTTGCTTCCTGATACGTCTCTTCCTTCGTCGATGTGTATAGCTACGAACGTACTAATAACCTCATTTTGTCTTGTCTCATTATCTTAGAATTTTGCAATTAACCAGCATAGTTAATGCGCGTGTCTACTTACGAGCTGTGAACATAGTCCTTGTCGTCAAAAGGGAAAAGGACAAAAGGTTCTATTCATGTTGCATCTTAAAGTGGTTCTTAACACATGAAGAAAACAACGAAGTTTAGGACTAATGCTTTAAGCTTCGGATTGTGCTCTCTCAGTTTAAGGCTAAGAGATATCCGACCTAAACGATGTCTTTGAAAGCGTCTCCAAATGATAAGGTCGGCTAGGAGTATAGTCCATTGCGTGCACGTTAGTCCTTCTCGATGCTTCATCCTTAACTCTGTGATTGTGAACGAAAGTCGAGGTTGATTGTCCTCCATCGATCATACGTATGGCGTTTTGTTAGGTATTTTAAATTATATAAAGTAAACATCATACATTCATTCATTGCACTTATCACATAATGCACAGATACACATAACTGATTTGAGAAATCAAACCTTTCTTGAGCTGGCGCGAACGGGTGTGTTGGACATTTGGCATCTTAGAAAAACATGGCTCAAGAAGTTTCATTATGAACATATCATTTTAGATTTTATCTTGTCGTATCTCGGTTTGATTAAGAAAGAATTTTGTACCTTTTGTAGGAAATAATTATCGACTCTAGAAAGTTCACTCATTTTGGAGTTCTTGGACTCCAAACTTTGGGTTTTAAAACATTAGGGACTTATTAGTCTGATGATACCTCGAAGGGAATCGAGCATTTGAATCCCATAAGGGTGATTAAACTCTGAATTTTAGAACCTTTGACCACTTTGAAGGTCATAGGGTTCGAATACTTAGGAGTCGAATGACTTGGATCGAATTCTATTTCGAGTTCTTAGAAGAGTGTCGCACTTCAAAGCGAAAGTTTAGTTTCTGAAAGTGATGGTCCCGAAACGGGTTCTCGGTGTAGAGGGGAGTGAAAACACCGAGAAGAAAATTTTTGCAAGTTAAAACTTTTGAGTGTGAGCTCAGTTCTAAATCCTACTGACTTCTTTAAGAAGATGGTCAGTTAGATTGATAACTCAGTTGGTTGTGCAGAATGTGGTGGTTTTAAAACTTATCTCGTTGACTTAGAAAAACTCAGCTGAAAAAAAAATTATCTTTCAGTTTTCTGCTTAATCAAGTTATGCAGTTTGAAAACACAGTGGCTGGGTCATTCAGCCAGAAAACTTAACTTGAAAAATAACGTGCTTGATGAGTGGTTAGTTCTTTAAGAGAGAATGCAGAAAATAAACAAAGCAGTAAATAACTCAGAAATTTTAACGTGGTTCGAAGAAACTACTCCCATGTCCACGACCAGAATTCTCTCGTATAATTCACTAAGTATGTCCACTTGTTTTTATGAGTAACAAGCAACTTTGCAGCTCAAACTAAAGTTGTGTTGTAACAGTTTGCGGGCACTGCAGAAGCCTTAACCTTTCAGTTTGCGGGTACTAAAACAACCTAAGCACTCGAATTACGTGCTTCAAGATGGCGTACCTTAACCTAACCTTTTCTGGGTAGAAGGATTTGGGTTTGGGGTTTCCAACTAAGAACGAGTTCTTATAATGAAGAACAAGAATTTGATGAACTAGCTCAAACTAGGATTTGGATGTGTATGAATATCTGCCTAGATTACGGACGAAAAATTACTGCAGTCTAACTAAGAACACTTAGACAATAGTGATCTTGAAAGAATTGCGGACTACTAGAGCTTGAGAAAAGCTTGAGAATTTCAGAGTATCTTGATAGCTTGCAGAGAGTTTTTCGTGTAGTAATCTGTTGAAGAAGGCTGGTATTTATAGGTGGAGTTTCAAAACTAGTCGTTGGAAGAGCCGTTTGAATCTCACCTACTCTCTGACAAACACGATATGTCGTATGCGGATCTTCACCTGTTTTCTTCAGTATGTCAGAACCTAGGTTCGTCTTTCTAGGATGGTGAGTTGTCGATTCCTCATGGGTCGAGGTTTATTGACATTCTCTGACACCGAGATCTCAACTTGGAGCTGTCTTTTGACTATAAGCTGGGACTTCATTCTTGACTGATCTAATGTCTGTTGAAGACCTTGAAAGGTCAACTCCGTTTGATCAGCATAGCTGGGTTTGCTCTGCTGGATCCTTAGCTTGAGTCAGCTCAGCTTTCTTAGCTCCGTTGGATCTACTTGGCTGTATTCATTCTGCTTGACACTCTTAGCTTGAGTCAGCTCTACTTGATCCTTTGGCTGGATCAGCTCAGTTGATCTTTGCACAGCTATTGACTCCTCAGTTGATCTTCGCTCACCTGATCACTCAGCATAGTCTTCTACTGTCTTCAGCGTCTTCTCCTGTAGCCTTAGAAAATCTATAAGCTCAAACAGGCGAGCTGGAAAAAACAATTTAGGCTTGTGCAATCATCTACTAGGTTGGGGTCAGTTGGGTTTTGGTATCAAATCAAAACTTAGAATTTTTTCAACAATTTTCCCCTTTTTGATGATGCCAAAACATAACTGAGAAAAACAGAGTGAAAGCAGTTAAGTTAATAATTGATAAATTATAATTCAGAGTCTGGACAAAGAGTTATTATCATCAGGGTGAGCTTGAGAGCGAAATGGTTTAGTTTTTATTAACTTAATAAATTTTTCACAGATTACAAGTTAATTAAAACTGAATATCAAAACACACAAAAAAAATATCCCAGTTGGCTGGGTCTTCACTTCTGCTTCTTCCTTCTGTCTTCTTCAATATGCTCATCAGTCCTCAACCTATAACGGTTGAAGATCAATTCTTGCAGCTCTTTGTACTCAGATGGATTATTTACTCTTGTAATCTTTCTCTTGACGGCCCAAGTGTTAACTTCTTTGATTACAGCGGCCTTGTCAGGAAAGTTTGTTTCAGCTATCATAGAAGGCTTGAGGTGAGTCAGAGACGGAGCAGTGAACTTGATTTTGTGAGCTCTGGCAACATTGAAGAAGGCTTTGGCGGTCATCCGATCGTCTTCATGAAGCTCAAGGAGATATTCATTGAAAGTCCTTAACTAGTTTTTACTGATTGCAGTTATTCATGATCGTGAACAAAGCTACAGTTCAGCTTTGGCTGCCTTGTGACTATGTCACCGAATAAATTTCTATCCGTAAGGTTTCCTTTTGTTCACTTTTATCCACTTTTATTCATTGGACTACCAAATGCCTTTTGTGTTACATGCACGCGCACACACATATTAGATCAATACAGTTTGGAATTAGTATGAGTTCATTTGAATTCAATTATTTTGCATGAATTTGTATTTAGCTCTTATATGATGGAACTTCTTTGCACACCTATTTTGTTGATTGAGTGGTGACAATAGTGTGCCATTTACAACATTATTCATTTTTCCCTTGATTTTTTTACCCTTGTCTTATTGTTAATTTTTAATGCAAACGGAATGTATAGGTTGAGTATTTATGATGTAATTTAATTGTAGGAATAAAATGTGGAAGGAAGACAAATAGTTGAAATTAATTTATGATATCCCAAATGGCGGATAATTGAAATCATCAAAGTATGGAACATTCATTGTATAAATTTGTGGTTTATATTTTTCCCAACTAATTTTTTTTTTCTGACAAAATTTTGTCTCCTGCATCTTTATTGTACAAGGATGATCACTTTAATTATTCATATAAGGTGTCACTTCTATTCATAATGGTTATCACTTTTATCAATAAGTAGCGTCACTTTTATAATTAAGCGGTGTCATCAATATCATTAAGTAGCGTTACTTTATAATTAAAGGTGTTGGTCCCAAGACGGATACCTTGGTATAGAGGAGGGGGGGTGAATACACCAAGGTTTAAAAACTTTTCCAAGTTAAAACTCTTTTCAGAGAGCTGGCTGTGTTCGATCCAGCTGGATGGCAGCTTGATCGACACAGCTGGCTGTGTGTGTGTGTGTGCGGAATGTGGTGGATTTGGAAAGTCCGTCTGTTGCTTCAAATATATTGCAAAGCTCTGTTTCACTTTTCAGTTAGTCAGTTTATGCAGATTGAAATGTATGCTCATGAAGGTTAGTAACATGCATAAAACAAAGCGATAAATAACAGAGCATTTTTAACGTGGTTCGGAGTAACCCCTCCTACGTCCACGACCAGATTCACTGGTAATTCACTACCACTTGGTTTCCAAGTACCAAGCAACTTCACAACTCTAACCCGAGCTGTGTTCCAACAGTTTGCGGGCACTGTCAAGCCTACACCTTCAGTTTACGGGTACTGAAGAACCTAACCACTCGAATTACACGCTTCGAGCAAGCGTACCTTTACCTAACCTTTCTGGGTTTGGGTTTGGGTATGGTTTTCCAACTATGAACGAGTTCTTACAATGAAGAACAAGGAGTATGATGAACTCGTTCAAACTAGGCTTAAGATATTTATTCTGATCTATTCTGCCTATGACTGAATATGTGAACAACTAAGAACACAGCTGACTGGCTGGGTGTTCTTGAAAGATTTGGCTTTGAAGATCGTTGTTCATTTTTCTATTTTCTTCTATTTCTTCAGTCGTCTTGCCAGCCTCCCTCGCCAGCATCTTCTTCAATGGTGGAGGAGAGATATATATAGGTGAAGATTCAAATTAGCCGTTGGAAGAGAGCCGTTTGAATCTTACCTACTCTTGTTGACTTCTGGCCATTACCTACGAAGTAGGTCTGCATCTGCAGAAGCTATTCCTTCTCTGATTTGACTGCGTCAGAAAAGATCTTCTGACATCGGGATCTTGTCTTGGAGAAGGTCTTCGTCTTCGAGCTGCTAAGCGTCTCTGCTGTATCTTCAGCGTCTTGGACTCTGCTGTGTCTCAACTCTGAGCTGTATCTTAGACCTGAGCTGTATCATCAACCTGAGCTGTGTCTTCAACCTGAGCTGTGTCATTAACCTGAGCTGTCTTAGACCTGAGCTGTGTCATTGATACTAAGCTGGGTCTTTTTCACTGAGCTGGGTCTTTGACACTGAGCTGGGTTTCCGTCACTGAGCTGGGTCTTTGACTCTGCTTGGTTTGCTCTGCTGAGTCTGCTCTGCTGAGTTCTTTAAGCTGTCTGCTTAGCTGTGTCTTCTGCTGTCTTCAGCTGTCTTCAGCGAATCTACCTGTAAACTAAGAAACTCTATAAGCTCAAACAGGTGAGCTGGAAACAACACAAAGTTTGTACATTCATCTACTTGGTTGGGGTCAGCTGGGTTTTGGTATCCAATCAAAACTCTATTAATTTTCCCAACAATTTCCCCCTTTTTGATGATGCCAAAACCTTTACAAACTTTTACAGAAAAACACAAAACAAAAATCCTAACTAAACTCTTCCTGGCTGCTCCACATGCCTTGACGAGAGTTTGCACTCTTTCTCCAGTTGTCTTTGCACTCTTTCTCCAGTTGTCTTTCCAGCTCGCCATTTGCCTATTTTAGATTCCTTTTCTGTTCAATCCTTTCCCCCTTTTTATTTCTATTTTTCTATCCTATTCTTTCATACTCTTTCCCCCTTTTTGGTTCATCAAAAAGATATTAGGAGGGCGGGGAGTCGAGGTCTGACGGCGGCGTTCTGGCAATAATTTCTTTCCGTTTGAGGTAACTCCAGTCAGCTTGGAGTTAAAACCAATCGATGCATTTTGGCTCTTCCTTTTTCGGCTGATACCAATTGATGGCTGTATGACTCAGTTTGGATTGAGTCATCTTGTCTTTCTTTCTCTGCTGAAAGACACCGTTTGCGAGGTTCCCCCTCAATTGGATAAACCAATTGGGTTTTATCAGCTGGGTTTGATTCCCCCTGACTTGATAAATTCATTTTGAAATCCATGGGGTTCCTGCTGAGTTAGTCCAGCTGTGTCCGATTCCTTCTTGATGACACACGGTGATCCAGCTGAGTATTTCCTGCTGGATGCTCTTCTTGAAGATCTTGCTGGACTGGGATGAGATCAATTGTTGATACCAATTGATGGTGAATCTGCTGAACTGAGTTCCCCCTCAGCTTGATTCCTCTTCTGGATTCTGCGATCCATGTTTGATCTAGCTTTGTTTGATATCCAGAGGATGACATTTGATAGTTCAGCTGGATTTCTCTCTTGATTCTCCACTTGAATATTCTGCTGGATTGACTTTGCCCTCAGCTGATATCACAGCTGTGTCGATTTCCAGCTCGGTGGAGTTCCCCCTGAATTTGATAGTATGTGGCTTTCTTTTCTCAGCTACTTCCTACTTCACTTGAGCCAGTGATTTTCTCAACAATTACGTTCATCTGTCAACTTGATCTCTGATCTTGAGAAGACAGTCAGCTGTTCCATGATCAGCTGAGTTCACTGCTATTTTGCGGGGTAGAATCTTCGATTTCCTGTTCTTTGCATTGCATTCCTGCGCATTGAACTCACCAGGAAAACCGTAATCACAACAATTGGCTGATGGACAACAGATTATGCTAAAGTCCAACATAAGAGACATTTGATATTATTATTAATTGTCTCAAATGAGCTAAATCCTTTGACGTATCCTTTCGAGATATCACCAAAGGTTACATGGGACCAGTACGCTTGACATATTCTTTGAAGAGCTTTGAGGTGAGTCATGAGCTTTGATCACCAGCTGTCTTTCTTTCACAGTACGCTTGATGACTCCTCTGAATGCGCATGTCCCTCTTTGACCTGTTATCACTCCTTCGACACCCAGTTGTGATTGGGTCCGACTTTGTTGTTGAGGGTTCCATTGATAACCCAGATTTGTCCTTATCTTTTGTGAGTGATACTTCTGATTGGTCCTTGAAATGGTCCTTTCTTCTTTGGACCTTGTTGACTCCATTTTGATGAGGTCCACTTCATAGCTGGAGTCTGTCAGCTTGATATCTAGCTTGATATCCCATCTGCTGGAATCTTGATGTGAAGCTCGGTTGAATTTCAGCTTTATAACCAGCTGAGATCCTTCTCAGCTGTCTTTTTTAGTTGACCTTGATGTCTGTGCTGGATGACATTCTGTTTTTGATTTTAATTCCAGTCAGCTGGATTTATTTGCTGCCTTTGAGCTCTGTGATCAGCTGGGAGTTGCTGCTTTTCTTGGGCTTGGAGTTGCCGAGCAGTTTTCTTCTTTGATAGGACTGAGCTTAGAGAGCTGGCTTGATTATGTACGACCTCTTTGGTACATCCTTGGCTGGGTTCCAGCTGTATTTGTATTGGCTGGAGTCATTCTTTGATCTGATTCAGCTTTGGCCATCTTCAGCTTCTTGATCAGCTGTGTTTTCTCATCTTCAAGCTCCTGATCATTCTTCTGCTTGTGCTCATTCCTTAGCTCCGAATTCTCAGCTGGCTAGATTTCAAGGATTTCTAGTAATCTCTTGAAGTCGCTGAGCACTTCTTCGATGAGGTCTCTTTAGTATGCAGTGAGCTGTGCCATGTCCAGCTGGGCATTCTACTTGATTTTGCTCTCTTTCCAGCTGTGTAGAGTTCCTCCTTGATTTGATAGTAGGTGGCTTTTTCTTCAGCTGCATCCTACTTCCTTTGATGAGGTCTCCGTTTGTATAGCAGGTAGACAGCTGTCCCAAATCCAGCTGATTCATCTGCTGCTTCTCGATTATTTTGTTGAGACCAATGTACTCAGCAGTGTGACTGGCTGAGTTTTTAGTTTTGTATCCAGCTGTCTTTATTTCACAGCTGGTCCCAGTCAGCTAGCTGGGTTTCTTCATTTTCTTCGTCGGTTGATTCAGTAAGATGTTCCAGACATCTTAATCAAGGTGATCATCCTCATCTGAGTCGGAGAAGGAGATTTGATCATCATCCATTTCGCTCGTTTCGAACCCTTTATCCTTTCTTCGGGATGATGACTCAGCTGGGTTTCTCTTTGGGTAAAGTTGCTTGTCGTGATGAACCTTCACGATATTCTTGTACCTTTTCTTGCTTTGTTCCAGCTGATTAATGCTCCGTACAAGCATGGCAACTTCTTCGTTCAATTCTTCTTTGCTCATATTTCTGTGCTCCTTGTTGGTCCTTCCAAGCTGAGCTGATTGAGCTTCTTTCCTTGGCTTGATCCTTAGCTCTGCTTGATTCATTCGACTGGATGAATCTCTGCTTGTGATCCCCAGATCAAATTCGTTGGCTTTCAAGATGGAGAACAATTTTTCAGTCTCCATCCTGCCAAGATCAGTTCTGCTTTGGTGAACCACTTTGTGTGTACACCATTCTGAGGAGAGAGCTGCAAGAACTTTCAAGTTCTTATCTCGAACTGTATATTTTCCAGTTCGGATCGTCTCGATCTCGATGACGAGGTTGGAGAATCTAAGCTCCATTTGCTCGATGGACTCGTAGGGGAGTTGCTTGAAGTTGTCGAACCTCTGGCATGCAACTGAGAATTTGTTCTCTTGAATTTCCTCTGAGCCTTCACACAGCTTGGCTAGAGTGTCCCACATCCCCTTAGCTGTCTCGCAGTTGATGATCTTGCTGAGATAAGCGTCCGTCACCGTTGAGGAGATGACGTTGCGAGCATAGCTGTCCAAACCAGCTTGTCTTCTTTCTTCTGGAGAGTACTCCCTTTTGGGCTTCACAACTTGCCGGAGTACTGGTTCAGCTCCAGGTAAGGTTTGCTTGTCTTTCTGATTTCATGATGATGATGGGTCCGTCAGTGATAACCTCCCACATCATATTGTGATGCGCACTCAGAAAGCTTTTGAGTCGGAACTTCCTGATCTGATAATCATCGACAGAGAATATCGAAAGATTCCTGCACAGGGAAGATTCCATGACATTATGCAATATAATGATTTTAAAAAAATTTTGAAACATTGAAGGATCTGTTCAGGTGACCATTATCAGCAATGAAATGCTGACTTGACAGATACAGTGATCTTTTGAACCACTGCTCTGATACCAATTGTTGGTCCCAAGACGGATACCTTGGTGTAGAGGGGGGTGAATACACCAAGGTTTAAAAACTTTTCCAAGTTAAAACTCTTTTCAGAGAGCTGGCTGTGTTCGATCCAGCTGGATGACAGCTTGATCGACACAGCTGGCTGTGTGTGTGTGTGTGCGGAATGTGGTGGATTTGGAAAGTCCGTCTGTTGCTTCAAATATATTGCAAAGCTCTGTTTCACTTTTCAGTTAGTCAGTTTATGCAGATTGAATGTATGCTCATGAAGGTTAGTAACATGCATAAAACAAAGCGATAAATAACAGAGCATTTTTAACGTGGTTCGGAGTAACCCCTCCTACGTCCACGACCAGATTCACTGGTAATTCACTACCACTTGGTTTCCAAGTACCAAGCAACTTCACAACTCTAACCCGAGCTGTGTTCCAACAGTTTGCGGGCACTGTCAAGCCTACACTTTCGCCTTTACGGCACCGAAGAACCTAACCACTCGAATTACACGCTTCGAGCAAGCGTACCTTTACCTAACCTTTCTGGGTTTGGGTTTGGGTATGGTTTTCCAACTATGAACGAGTTCTTACAATGAAGAACAAGGAGTATGATGAACTCGTTCAAACTAGGCTTAAGATATTTATTCTGATCTATTCTGCCTATGACTGAATATGTGAACAACTAAGAACACAGCTGACTGGCTGGGTGTTCTTGAAAGATTTGGCTTTGAAGATCGTTGTTCATTTTTCTATTTTCTTCTATTTCTTCAGTCGTCTTGCCAGCCTCCCTCGCCAGCATCTTCTTCAATGGTGGAGGAGAGATATATATAGGTGAAGATTCAAATTAGCCGTTGGAAGAGAGCCGTTTAAATCTTACCTACTCTTGTTGACTTCTGGCCATTACCTACGAAGTAGGTCTGCATCTGCAGAAGCTATTCCTTCTCTGATTTGACTGCGTCAGACAAGATCTTCTGACATCGGGATCTTGTCTTGGAGAAGGTCTTCGTCTTCGAGCTGCTAAGCGTCTCTGCTGTATCTTCAGCGTCTTGGACTCTGCTGTGTCTCAACTCTGAGCTGTATCTTAGACCTGAGCTGTATCTTAGACCTGAGCTGTATCATCAACCTGAGCTCTGTCTTCAACCTGAGCTGTGTCATTAACCTGAGCTGTCTTAGACCTGAGTTGTGTCATTGATACTAAGCTGGGTCTTTTTCACTGAGCTGGGTCTTTGACACTGAGCTGGGTTTCCGTCACTGAGCTGGGTCTTGATACTGCTGGGTCTTTGACTCTGCTTGGTTTGCTCTGCTGAGTCTGCTCTGCTGAGCTCTTTAAGCTGTCTGCTTAGCTGTGTCTTCTGCTGTCTTCAGCTGTCTTCAGCGAATCTACCTGTAAACTAAGAAACTCTATAAGCTCAAACAGGTGAGCTGGAAACAACACAAAGTTTGTACATTCATCTACTTGGTTGGGGTCAGCTGGGTTTTGGTATCCAATCAAAACTCTATTAATTTTCCCAACAAAAGATGTCACTATCATTCATTCTTTTTTTCATTATTTTATTTCGCTAAGTATCAATATATAATACTCTCTCCGTCCACAATAAATTTGCCACATTGTAGATGGCACGGGTTTTAATAATTTGTTGGTTGATTGTATTGTGAGTGGAATAAGGATCCCACTTTTATATAGTTTTAAATTGTGTTGTGAGTGGAAAAGTAAGTGAGGTGTGTGGGGTCTATTACCATAAATGGATGTGGCAAATTTTTTGTGGACGGACCAAAAAGAAAATTGTGGCA
The DNA here is from genome assembly GCA_031470985.1 of Agastache rugosa. Taxonomy (NCBI): domain Eukaryota; kingdom Viridiplantae; phylum Streptophyta; class Magnoliopsida; order Lamiales; family Lamiaceae; genus Agastache; species Agastache rugosa. Next base: position 8,658,622 of record CM062602.1, read on the forward strand.
AATTTATCGTGGACGGAGGGAGTATAATATAGCGAGTGTCACATTTATCAATAATTAGTGTTACTTTTTTATTCATTTGAATTGCCACTTTAGAATTGTCACTTTTATTTACAAAAGGTGTCACTTTTATTAATGAAAGGTATCAGTTGTGAATTATTATTTATAAGGAGTGTTACTTTTATTTATAATCTTTGTCACTTTTATCAATAAGTATTGTCATTTTTATCATTAAGTGGTGTTACTTTGTTCATAAGTAGTATCACTCATAAATAGTGTCACTTTTGTTCATTAGAAGTGTCACTTTTATACATAAAAGGTGTCACTCTTGGTCATTAGAATTGTCACTTTTATTGATAAAAGGTGTCACTCTTGGTCTTTAGAATTGTCACTTATGAATTATTATTCATAAGGGGTGTCACTTTTATTAATAATATTTGTCACTTTTATCAGTAAGTATTGTCATTTTTATCATTAAGTGGTGTTATTTTGTTCATAAATAGTACAATATCACTTATATTTCATAAGTGTCACTTTTTTTATTAGACGTGTCACTTTTATTCATAAAAGGTGTCACTCCTGTTCTTTAGAATGTCCTTTTTATTCATAAATAGTTATTTTTATTCATAATAAGTGTTACTTTTATCAATAATTAGTATCACTTTTGTTCATTTGAAGAGGATGACTCTCATACGATAGGTCTTATGGCATGAGATCAGATTCGGGTTGACCCAACCCCGGTCAACAATTGACTTTCCATTTTATTTTATTTTTATTTTTTTAATTCGATTTTTTAATTTTTTTTCTTCTCCACCTTCGGCTTCGATTTTAATTTATAGATAATGATTGTGGCAACATTAATGTCTTTCAGCTCGCTCCAAGGCATTCGGCTCCCCTCTCTCGACTCTTTAAAACAAAATAAATTAAAAAAACTTTAAAAAATTGAAAAAAATATAAAAAAATCAAAAATGATAATAAGACATTTAGAAGTGTCCTATTACTTATCTATTAGGATACTTCAAAATGTCCTAATAAGTCGACGGATTAAAATAATTGTATGTCAGACGCGTGTAACAAACGTGCCAACATAAAAAATAAAAAAAAATTATTAGGCGCGTGGACGCGCCTTGAGGGGTGTGTGTGATGCACATGCCTGACTTAATGGCCGATCGCGAGCGCGTGTCGTGCACGCGCGCGGGCTCAGTCATACGTGTGCGACCGGTTGTACCCAAGTCTTTATCTTTGTCTTGCCAATTTTAATCATAAAAGGTGTCACACTTGTTCTTTAAAATTATTACTTTTATTTACAAATGGTGTTATTTTTATTCATAAAAGTTGTCACTATTATTCATAAGGGATGTCACTTTTATTCATAATTCTTGTCACTTTTATCAATATGTAGACACTTTTATTTGGTTAAATAGCTCAAAAAATAAAATATTCTTTCAATTTTTCACAAATTTTTGTTCATAAATAGTATCACTCATATATCATTAGAGTTTCACTTTAATCATTAAATGATGTCACTTTTATCACCAAGTGGTGTCACTCTTTTTCGTTACAATTGTCACTTTTATTGATAAAAGGTATTGTTATTCATATGAAAACATGTGAAACATTTTATTCAAACATTCAGTTGCAGAGCACCGTACATTCATATGGCAGATAAAAAATTTAAATTTCTGATACAAAGAAAGCTCTTTCCATGTAGTCATTAAAATAAAATTTTCTGATTCTTCTCATATACATCACCATTTAACAAACATAAAAAACTAAATCTGTTTTTCATCAAATGCATAACCTTGTGTGTAACATCAACATCAAAATATGCAGAATTTTTTCAATCCACTACACCACAAAACATCAAAAACTTTTATTTGATTTAACCTGACCTCAAAGAAAGTGTTGTATCACAAAATATAGTAGTATTACATTCATAAATCAAAAAACAATGATTGAATCTTGATTCACCAAACATCATCAACTTTTAATCTTTGAGCAGAATTCTAGTGTATCGATCAAAACTTGAAACCTACAAATATTGAAGTCTTATAAAACAATCTTCAAACAATACTTTGCTTTCAATATTCTTCTACATCCAGCCTTTAATCAATAAAAAAGTAAAACAAAAAAAAATGGTCAGCATATAATCAAATATGATTAGTATATTTAAAAGTAAAAAATGTTCATACCGTCAATAGATCTTGACAATCATATATATGTCCATCAAAATTTTCCATGTGGTTTAGCACAAAAACACCATAATCTGTGTTGACATCACGTTTTTGCCACTTAAAAACAACATTCTCTATTGGATATAGTTTTATCTCCTCTCCTCGTGTATCATCATTTATTTCAAGAAAAGTAGAGAAATGTTCTCTCTGTACAAAACAAATATTTCTATAAATGTTCTTTCGGGTTTTGTAACTTAAAGTGCTAGGAAGATTATTGAAAAATAAAACAAAACAAGTAAGGAATGAAAATTGCAATTGCCAATTTAATGACAAGTTTCCAAAACATAGTGCTCTGCATACAGTTATCCTTTTGATTGTCGAAATAGTGAATATTTTTTGCGGTACAATCCACCACAGTAGTCATAAAATGAGAGTCGTACCAGATAAGGAAAAAAAACTACAAGAGCAAAGAGAGCAAAGAAAAGTTAATTTATATGATATTTGATTACTAAATATTAAGACTCTTATTAGATTAATATATGATATCTTTCCAACTCTATTGATTTAATTTTATTTAATGACTGGTTCATTAAATTTATGCAGTATTCCCAACAACCTCTAATTTTTTCTTCAGTTCTTCAATATTTGTGTTTTCTAAAATACAAGCAACATCAATCTGCAAAAAGCAAATGGTATAAATGCATAAATGCATATTGTTAATACAAGATCAATTGTTGTGGCAGTAGTATAGAAGAGACGCCATTCATGAACAAATAGGACTAGCACAGTTGCGAAAATAAAAAATTTGTCAGTATATTCCAGGAGTACAGCAGAAACATGGTAAGATTTTAGTGAGATTGTTTTGTGAAAAAATATTCCAACTACAACACTCAAGGTATTGTGAATTCCTAGTTTCAACGACTCAAAAGGACTATCATCAATACACTAGCATTAAAAAAAAAAAAAAATCTTACCGAGAATGAAGTAGCGAAATAAAATTTATGTATTGCACTTGAATTCTTCCACGATTTGTAAATCTCGGCTTTGTTGAGCTAAAATGCCCATGTGTCGATTATGGCTGAGTTCATGAATTTGGAACCGCTCAATGTTTCTATTGCTTCAAATGAAACATAGAATTTTGCTGGATTTGAAAATACATTGCCTCTGAAAATTAGAAAATATATTAGATAATAGTAATAAAAAAGAACTTTCAATAATATTTAGAATTTATTAGTTACTGTCTGCAGGGATGATGTTCAACAAAGCAGAAATCGACTATATCCTTCTCTTTCCTGAGGTCCAAATATCTTGGTACCAAAATTTAAGGGATAATTGTGAAAAAATTCCCGACCTTTTTTTAAATTTTGGGTTTTCTCCTGACTTTCTAAATTTGCGTACAAATTCATTACCTTTTAATTTTTCTAATTTTTCCCCGTAAATAATTTGGAGAAAAATTCAAAGATGACATGTCCAAATTAAGCTGATGTGGCATTCTAAACAACGTCGTTTTAACTTAAACGACGTCGTTTTGATTTTAAAATTTTAAAAATAAAATAAAATAAAATTACACCTCATAAATTATTACCACCTCATCATCCCCTTCCCCCCTCTCTCTCTCACCCAGCCTGTTCCCTCATTCTCTCCTTCTCTCCTCCGCCGCCTACACCGTCCTCCACACCGCCCTCTCTACCCCTCTCTTCCACCATGGAAGAAAAAGCCAACGAAGAGCCCATTAATTCCGCCGTCGCCGACATACAACAGCAGCTCAACTCCCTCCTACAATCCGTCTCCCGCACAATATTTAGACAACCGCCTCTCCGACCTCTCCACTTCAGCCGCCGCCAACAGCCCTCTCTCCTCCAACCTCCTTTGCTCCATCTCTGCCACCTGCTCCGCCACCGCCTCCATCTCCGCACTCTGCCACTCACCCTCTCCCTCCAAGCGGCAAGCTCAAAATCCAGAATGACATCGACTCGTTGTCTGCGAAGCTCGACGCCCATATCAACGATCTCGGAGTAATCGTGAAAAGCGGCGTTCTCACAGAAAACACCGATGTTTCGGTGAATACCGTCTCCTCCAATCGGAGATAATCCGTCCGGGGCGAGGTCCGATACTTGATGACCCGATTGAAGATCGTATCGACCAAGTCGAAGAGCTCTGTCTCGACCTGCTCCTCGGCCTATTGCTGAAAGACGGTAAGAACCTACTGATTGCGGTGGCGCAGGGATAGTTCCGGTGCTTCTGCACCTTCTCGACTGCAACAGTTCTTCTAAACTGAAGGAGAAATCAGTAAGCGTAATAGCAAAAATTTCAACCGTCGATTTGAGCAAGCACGTTTTTACTAGGTGGAGAAGAGAGCAGATACGGCGGAGGAGAGGAAGGTGTTGGCGGCGGAGAGAAGGAGAGAGCAGGCTGGGCAAGAGAGAGACGGGGGGAAGAGGATGAAAAGGTGGTAATAATTTATGAAGTGTAATTTTATTTTATTTTAAAAATTTTAAAATTAAAACGGCTTCGTTTTAGTTAAAACGACGTCGTTTTAAACGCCACATCAGCTTAATTTGGACATGTCATCTTTAAATTTTTCCCCAAATTATTTACAGGGGAAAAATTAGAAAAATTAAAAGGTGATTAATTTATACGCAAATTTAGAAAGTCAGGAGAAAAGCCAGAATTTGAAAAAAGGTCGGGAATTTTTTGACAATTAACCCAAAATTTAAAGAATATAAGTTTTTAACTCTAAACTTAAAACTACAAGTTTTCTATACCAAAATTGATTAAAAGACTAAAATACCTTTACTATTTTAAATTTTGTCTCTCTCTCTCTTAGTTAATATCGGTCCTCCCCCATTACCCTACCACAAACCCACATTCTCTCTCTCTCCTCTCTCTCTCTCTCGACTGAAACCCACCAACGAAGAAAACCCACGAAGAGGAAGCACGAAGCACACTCTTGACGGAAGACTTGCCGGCACAATGAGTTCGTCCAAGATACAATCTGACCACAATGGAGAGGCGTCGGCGTCAAATTACGAAGAGGAAGAGTTCATAAACGAGTCGCCGGTTAGTGCCCTAATTTTCGAAATAAATTGAACTTTTTTGGGAAATTTTGATGTTTAATTCTTGGTTATACATGATAAACTGAAGTTGCGAAGAAATGTACATGTTCTATGCGTTTAAATATTGATTTTTGGTGTGAATTTGGGCTGAATTTATATGGGCACGATAGGGGTAGGCACGATGGGGGTTCACGATGGGGATAGGCACGATGGGGGTTGGGGGCGATGGGGGTTGGGGTCGATGGTTGGGAGCGATGGGGCTGGGGCGATGGGACTGGACTGGGGGCGATGGGAAGACACGATGGGTCTGGGGGTGATGGTAGGTCCATCGTGACTTTGCCATCGTGCCCAGACAGGCCGGTCTTTTTTTTGTGTTTTGTCTTGTTTTTTTTATTTTGCTCATGAATTTTTTGCTTATGGTTTCCCGTTTTGTTATTGCAGGAGAGTTGTGTGTGAAAAGAGCCCACGTTATGGGCCGTGACACGTGGAATAATTTTGTATATGTGTTGTGACGTGTTCAAAGATATACTTTCCACGTTGCGTCGCATTGACGGGCCTAGACACAGAGAGCGTACGATAGAACATTTTACCTCTGGGTCGTGGACAGACTGATTAGAGTTAGGTGGACGTGCAGTGCTAGTGGTGCCCTTCACCACCTTATAGCCCGACAGCTGCAGGGCGACCACATACCCCTGCAGGAGTCGTGGTTTCAGCTCGGGGGTCGGACAGTTCGTTTTACAGCCCGTGATGATGCTCTAATCTCAGGACTTCACTTTGGAAACACGGAGTTCGACACTACTGAGACTCACCTGATCCGTCCTGACAGTTTATTCCACTGACATTTTCATGTCAAAGAAACAAAGGTGAGCGAGTTGCGGAACAAGTTCAAGGAACGCAAGTTAGGAGATGAAATGGAAGATTATTTGAAGGCGACGAACTTGTTGGTTTACTACTACTTTATCTTCTGCCGAGATAAGATGTCGGTCGAGAACTGGGCATGGGCACTGGTAGAGGACTTTGAGCAGTGGGACAAGTTTTCTTGGGGTACTTACACGTACCAGGTGTTGACTCACTACATCAACACCGTGGCTCTTACTCCAAGACAAGAAGAGATTGACTACCACTTCTACGGTCCAGTCTGGGTCCTACATCTTTGAATGTACGAGGCATTTTCTCGTTTGGGATGCTACTGCGGAACGAGAGATGAAGTGATCAGGCTACCCCGATGCTTGATATGGGAGACGGGCATTGTGAAGGCGGACTTTAGTACCTTTTTTAACCAACGGGTACGTAAATCACTTTATTTTCTATGAATTTGTTGAAATTTCATAATTTTATCGATATGTAACTGTTATTTTGTACGTATTTCATTACAGCTTGAAATGAATGATGTCCCGTTGGTCCCGATGGAGGAAGAGAAAGACGAGTACTACTTCCTTAGCTTTGAGAATCGGGATCCGTTTGATGTGGTGTACTAGAAGCCGATCCGAATTGCAGGTAGAGATAGGGCAGAGGTTGTGGTTGCGGGGTCCATCAAGAACAAGGGCAAGATAAAAGTTACGACAATGGAGAAGATGAAGGCGACCTTTGGAAAGGTGTTGAAGCGATGCCGAGAGAGTAATCCTCCCACCCGTCCTCAGACAGCAGAGCGAGTGTACCAGGAGAGGCCGGAGGACAAGGTGTGTTGTTTGCACGGACAGCCTTGTTCGGACCACAGAGTCAGCACTGACGACGTCATCGATCGCCGCTTGAAGGCGATCCTGCACGATGACTCAAGAACAGGTTTCCTTGCTCGAGTAGCTGATAGGGTCTTCACTAAGATCGTGGACTACTTCGGTCCTAGACGGAGCATGAGTCATCAGCAGCACTCTCTCGGTAGCCACAGGTCTCAGCGTGACCAGCCCCGCCACTCCGCTGCCGCAGCCCCTAGTCGCCACTCTTTGGCCGATTTCAGAGTTCGTCAGCTTCGAGGTGGAGGAGGAGAAGCAGGGTGAGGTTGGTGAGAGTAGTCCTCCTCCGAGACAGCCTAGACTGTCTATTGCACTACGGGAGCCATTTGTTGGTGAGACGCCCAGCTCTCGTGCACAGCTGAGTCAGCAGTACTCTGCCTTTAGACAGATGGGCGGAGACACTGTCTGCGTAGTAAGAGAGATTGACCACATGTTGACGCAGACGTTCTTCGACCTTGTGGAGGACGAAGACCAGTGCTTCACTGCAGAGGTAAAATTTCTTGCAATTTAACGTCTTTACATATTTAAATTATTTAAATTGATTTATATATCGTCATATAATGTAAAATGTTTGAATACAGGTATTTCGACTAAATTAACCCTAAGTCGCTCGTAATTAAACGAGATCACTGTAGATTAAGCAAGCCAACCCAAGTATCGTCAAACAAGGAAAACTTAGCAGAGAAATCAATGTGTTGCAAAAAGAAAAATAAAAAGAAAGCGGTAAATCAATTGGGGGTTTTGTTTATGACTAAGTGGAAGGAATAATTGAACATGAATTAACCCTAGGCAAGAAATTAAGAGAATAAAATAAACCCTAGGCAAGAATTAAAGTACTACTACTAACAAAAGCATTCAACGATTTTCCCCGTAGCATTAATTTGATTAAGCATGCAGCAAGAGAATTTAAAATCATAAATTAAAAACGACAATTGAAAGAACCCACGAATATGCACGGATTGATGATAAACGATAAACTGAAATTAAATCTAGAACTTGCAATGATCGTAGCCTCCAATCCGAATTGAAATACGACAATTGAAATGACTAAACTAAAATATTCGGAGAAAACTAGAAGACAAAACCTAAGAGAAACTCTGAAAAATACTGAGAAAAATACGTCTAAACAGTGTCTGCCTCCTTGGTCTAAAACTCTCGTCGGCTATTTATATGTGGCACAATTAAATCACGTTCAGCGGTATCTTAGGAATGAGCGAGCGCTGAACTCAGCGGTCTCCTAGGTTGAGAGACCGCTGACTTCTCGCCCTGTATTGGATGAAGCGTTGGACTCAGCGGTCTCCTAGGTTGAGAGACCGCTGACTTCTGGCCCTGTATTAGCGAGGCGCTGGACTCAGCGGTCGCTCAGGAGCAGAGACCGCTGACTTCTCACACGTGAAAGCAACGCCTGGAACTCAGCGGTCTCCTAAGGTAAGAGACCGCTGAGTTTCACTACGCCAAAAACTCAATGCTGTGATGAAGGTTGATCGAGCCTTGTCGTCTTCGTCGTTCTCGAGCAAAATCTACATATTCCACTGAAAGCTCGACAAAAACATCATTAGCGCATTTTTAATTTCCAAAACAATATAGAATCAAGCAAATGACACCACAAACTCGCATGCAAAACATCCACAAAAGCAACAAAAAACTAACGCAACAAACCCTCCACACACAAAACCTTGCTTGTCTTCAATCAAATCTCATTTCAAACTAGGACGAAAATGACTAATCAAACTCAACAAAACATGCTTCGACATCCTATCAATCACAACACATTCCATCAATCGTCAATCGCACGTGATTATCACATAACAACAAGTGGCCCGCCTCACAAAACCTCAATCCTCCCAACACTTAAAAATAAGGTTACAGGCAAGAAGATATCACAATTTTTTTTTCAAAAAATCCCAAATTCCAAACCATTGAGTAACTTAAAGAAATAATGTGAATTTCAGGCAAAATTCACTAGGTATACTCTCGGAAAAATTCTGGCATCCTAGCGTGGTTTCCCATACCCATTCCTCGCATAAAAGATTCAATTTTTGAACAGACGAGAAAGAGGGTTAGAGCCTTTCAAATCACCCACAAATTTATACCAACAAACGAAATTAAACAGCTCTAAGTCAAGTCGATTTATGAGGCCATATTTCATGAGGTATAAACATTAGAGGTTATCTAAAGTATCCCCACGTGGTTTCCCATGCTCTTGGTTCCCAGAAGAGCAGAAGCCTCTCAACTTGCCTCAGAAATTTATTTTATTTTATTTTATTTTATTTTATTTTATTTGGGATACAACAAATAAAGCGCAATCTTCTCACCCATAACCTCATAATAAACTATCGAGCATCAATCAATCAAGTGTGACAAGGCCCCACAATTATCTATATAATACCCACAAACAAATCGATTCATAACAGAACATACTGATCAATCAAGTCCATCAACACAGAATTCATCAAATCCAATCATCATAATTATAACTTAGATCAAAATAAGACTCATGAGGACATGCAAGCAACATCGACAAAACCTGCCCCCCAGACAAGAGAAGAAAACAATGCCCTCATTGTAATAAAAAGAAACAAACAAAGAGAGGAAGGCAATACAAAACAAAAGGAGGGCAGAAAATGAAGCCAAAAGCGACACTGATCCAGCAACAAATGAAAAAAACAAGACACAACAATGACTAACATAAAATAAAAGAAAACAGACAAAAGAAGAAATAGAAAACATACGAAATAACAGTGAAGTATCACTGTTGATCATAAGGCGGTGGAGGAGGATGTCCATGATGCAGTGTCCAATTAGCCCACTGCTGCTCCAAGGCGGCCCGATGTGCATTCTGATCGGCAAGTTGCTGCTGCTAGAGAGCCCACTGATGATTCTGCTCGCTCTAAAGGCGATTCTGAGCGAGTAATTGCTGATTCTGAGCATCCAAACGCTGACTATGCTCCTCTAACTGCTGCTGATATGAGTACAACTGCCGATTCTGAGCATCGAAACGACCATAAATATCATGCTGAAATTGCCCCCACTGGGTGCTCCAATCAGCACGGAAAGCCTGAAGATCCTCACGAAGCTGGGCAAACTTAGAAGAAGAGGACCCCGCCCTTCGAGTTGGCCACACAGAAGGTATCCCCTCTGATCCTGCAGGAGTAACGTCATCATGAACTTGATCAATCGCCGGTTCAGCACGTGGTGTTGGTTCCGAAAGGGGACGAGCAACCAAACTATTGAGATAGGCCTTCAGACACCGGCATCGCTTATGGGGAATAAGAGTAGTTTTGTTGACAGCAAAGGTTGCGCCACACAACTCATTCAGATCAATACGATGCGGTGGTAAGCGTGTCTGAACCTCAGGAGGGAATTCATTTGGCGGTATCAGCTTAAAATGATGGGCCAAAGCGGTAACAATATGAGGAAGTGCAGGATGGCAACGGGATCGGCGCTGAATATTTTGAAAAGCCTCAAACACAAATGCCGTAGGGCAAATTTGGACATTCTGGAGAGCAGCGGTGAGCAGAAACACTTCCCCAGTGTTAACTTTGTTCGCCTCCTGATTACCACTAACATTGTACACAAGGAACTTGTGCAAAATTCCCAACACAGGGTCTTTAATAAATCCACTAGGCATACCCCCGGAGTGCCAATTATTGAATCCGGACAAGAATTCCCATGCCTCAGCAGCATTAAACACCGGTGGGGGTTTACGGAACCCCTCCAGCGGAAAACCAAAAACCCGCTTCATAACGCGGTCACTAACAGTGAACTCCCGACCAAACATCCGACACGTGAAATGAGTGAAATCATCCGCAAGATCAAAAGTAGTTAACACCTCTAAACACAACGGGGAATAACCGGGTAATTCCATCATAGCAAATTTGTCCAAACCCAAATTTTTTAGATATTGCTTAAGCGTCGTCTTCACCCCAAGGGACTCCATCAACTCCCAATCAAAGTAATGAGGCACAGTAACCTCAAAACGATTGAAACGCTGATAAAGAATACCTGATATAGGGTTGAAGATAAGAAACGGGCAGTCGTAATCTTGAGAGCAATCAACGGGTTCCTCGTCCTCCATCGGATCTTGCGGTTGAGATGTAAAGCCCGGAGCATTCTTGGTACGGGCCATGAGCCAAATCTGAGCCAAGGGTGTTGAGATAAGCAATTGGGCAAGAACACAATGCGGCCAGAACACGACGAACTCTCAGCGGTCTCCGGAGGAGGCAGCGCTGAGTGGGAACGAACGCGATGGGGACGGCGGAGCGACCGCTGACGGCGAGAGAGCGTAGAGGATAAAAGAACGCGAAAGAGATGGTTGAACAACAGCGGTCTCTGAGTGACGGGAAGAATATGGGTGATGGTGAGAAAATATAGACGAGGTAAAATTGTGGTGGCGTGGGTGAGATTTGAGAGAGAAATCGACACGAAGAAGGGAAAAGTGAAAGTGAAAGTGAATTAGGGTTCGTGTAAATTTTAAAGGAAGCGAGGCTCAGCGGTCTCTGAGGGTGAGCGGCCGCTGGGAATAAACCCTAATAACACTCCGCGGTCGCCTAGGGTGAGCGACCGCTGATTCTTTCCCAAACAATCAAAGCTTCACCACGCTCAGCGGTCGCTTAGGTGCAGCGACCACTGACTCTCCGCCCTGTATTTCGAAACTTCGCCACTCTCAGCTGTCGCTTAGGTGCAGCGACCGCTGACTTTCCGCGTATTTCAAAACTTCGCCACTCTCAGCGGTCGCTTAGGTGCAGCGACCGCTGAGTTTCCGCCCTGTACTCCAAATGAGGCCCTACACAGTGGTCGCTGAGGATGAGAGACTGCTGGGTCAAACTAGTGCTGATGTACGAAACGCTCCTTGAAGACCATGAATCCTGCACATCACAAACACATACCCCGCACAGCCACCAACAAGGATAACAAGACTTAAAAGAAAACAAAATCAGAAAAGAAAAAGAGAAGAGAAAAACGAAATTACCAAAATATGGGTTGCCTCTCACATAGCGCTTGTTTAACGTCATTAGTTTGACGCGAGATGAGCATTCAGAAAATAGGATCCAAGATATGTACAGACTCTACCGTGTGTTCCTTAGTCTCCCCCTCAAGATAAGGTTTTACGCGGTGCCCATTAACTGGAAAAGAGTGCTGCGTTTCCTCATTCAATAATTGAACCGATCCATATGGAAAAACGTCTGTGATAGTGTATGGGCCACTCCATCTAGATTTGAGCTTTCCGGGAAACAACTTCAACCGTGAATTAAACAATAGAACCTTCATCCCAGGCTTGAGATCTTTCACAAAAATCCTCTTGTCATGAAGTCGCTTAACCCTATCCTTGTAAATCTTGGCATTCTCATACGCCTCATTACGTAACTCATCGAGCTCAGACATTTGAAGCATCCGATGCTCACCAGCTTTAGATAGATCAAGATTTGCCTCCTTAATAGCCCAATAATCCTTATGCTCAATCTCCACGGGAAGATGACACGTTTTACCAAAAACCAAGCGATAGGGACTCATTCCCAAGATACTCTTATACGCTGTTCGATATGCCCATAGCACATCATTTAGCTTCGTAGACCAGTCCTTACGAGACGGTTTCACCGTCTTCTCCAAAATCCCCTTGATTTGCCGATTGCTTGTCTCAGCTTGCCCAGAAGTCTGTGGCTGATAAGGAGTGGCCACCTTGTGCGTGATTCCATTTTTCTTCATCAGCTTCTCAAACAACTTGTTGCAGAAGTGGTTTCCGCCATCACTGATGATCGCCTTTGGAAATCCAAACCTGCACAAAATATTTTCCTGCACAAATCTAAGGACAACATTAGAGTCATAAGTCCTAGTGGGGATTGCTTCAACCCACTTGGACACATAATCAACAGCTAAAAGTATATATTCGAACCCAAAAGACTTGAGGAACGGTCCCATGAAATCAATACCCCACACATCGAAGATCTCGACCACTAGAATGTTATTAAGGGGCATCTCGTTCCTTCGCCCAATGGATCCAACCCTTTGACACCGATCGCAAGACATATAGAAAGCTTGGGCATCCTTGAACAGTGTTGGCCAAAATAAACCGGATTGGAGTACCTTGTGTGCTGTCTTCTGTCCTCCAAAATGGCCACCACAATGCGCTTCGTGGCATAACTGCAACACCTTGGCATGCTCATCGTCGGGTACGCACCTCTGAATAACATATCATCCTTTCCGAGCTTGAAGAGATGAGGATCCTCCCAAAAATATTGCCTGCATAGAGAGAGAAAACGTTTTCTCTCTTGGAAGGTAATATCCAGCCGCGTTTCACCGCAAGCCAGATAATTCACAATATCGGCATACCAAGGCACGAATTCCATACTATAAACATGGTCAAACGGAAAGGAATCAACAACATTATCACGTGATCGAGAAGGGGATAAATTCTCTAAACGAGACAGATGGTCAGCTACGGCATTCTTACTTCCCTTCCGATCACGGATCTCTATATCAAATTCTTGCAACAAAAGAACCCATCGAATGAGTCTAGGCTTAGCTTGGGGCTTAGTTAACAGATAACGCAAAGCAACATGATCACTATGAACTATCACCTTAGAACCTATGATGTAAACACGAAATTTATCTAGAGCAAAAATCACAGCATACATCTCTTGTTCAGTAGTAGTGTAATTCACTTTAGCAGAATTTAGAGTAAGACTTGCATAGTAAATCACACGCAACATTTTTTATCAACACGTTGTCCTAAGACAGCTCCAACGGCAGATTTCGACGCATCACACATGATTTCAAAAGGCTCTGACCAATTAGGTCCAATCACAACAGGAGCAGTGCTCAACTTATGTTTTAGTGTATTAAATGCATCTAAACATGCACCATCAAAATTTAACACAACATCCTGAGCAAGTAAACGACACAGAGGCTGGCAAATTTTAGAAAAGTCCTTAATGAAACGACGGTAAAAATCTGCGTGACCCAAGAAACTCCTAATTCCCTTGACATCACGAGGTGGAGGCAATCTCTCGATCACATCCACCTTAGCCCTATTGACCTCCATCCCTTTCTTTGAGATAATATGACCCAGAACTGTTCCCTTTCGAACCATGAAGTGACTCTTCTCTCAACTAAGGGTTATACCACTCTCAATGCACCGACACAAAACACGTTCAATTTTACCAAGACAATCATGAAAAGACGACCCAAAGACAGAGAAATCATCCATGAAAATCTCAACAAAATTACCAATCATTTCAGAAAAAATAGACATCATGCACCTCTGAAACGTACCTGGGGCATTGCAGAGTCCAAAAGGCATCCTCTTGCATGCGTATGTTCCAAATGGACATGTGAAAGTTGTCTTGGCTTGATCTTCTGGAGCGATTGCAATCTGGTAATATCCTGATAATCCATCCAAGAAGCAGTAGAACTCGTGACCAGCTAGTCTATCCAACATCTGATCAATGAAAGGAAGTGGAAAGTGATCCTTCTTTGTAGCGGCATTGAGCTTACTATAGTCAACGCACATCCTTCAACCAGTAACAGGTCTAGTGGGCACCAACTCATCCTTGTCATTCAACACCACTGTAATGCCCCCCTTTTTCGACACCACGTGTACGGAGCTCAGCCATTCACTATCAGCAATGGGAAAAATAATCACCTTTGCTAGTAATTTATAAATCTCTTTTCTCACTACCTCCATTAACACAGGATTCAATCTCCTCTGCCCATCTCTCTTCGGAGTGGCTCCTTCTTCCAAGTTACTCCGATGCATACAGGTGGAGGGACTAATACCCTTAATATCAGATAAACTCCATCCAAAAGCCGCCTTGAACTTCTTAAAAATCTCCATCAAGGCCTGTTCTTCTTCTTTGTTGAGCTCAGAGGAAATGATTATTGGCTTTTTCATTACCTGTGTCAATGTCCGGTCAACGGGCATACTCCCAAACTCCTCTAGACTTGCTTCTTCATTGAGTTTCCTTGATGACCGAATGATGATCACGCACGCGGAAGACTCGAACCAATGGATAGATGGATGAAACATCCCAAAACCTCTGGATCTAACCCACGAAATGATTTAGGAGAACATATCCCTAAACCCCAACGCGATGTTGATGCAGCAACTCGGGGACGATGAATGACACACGAACGAGGGATGGTTGTCTCGCCGATTCGTCGATAAATGAACTCGACTTGGAATAACCAAGAAGAAATTTGAAACTCTCAAGAGAGAAGTGAAAACTCACGATTTAATTATGAATAAACTCTGATTTTCGTCCAAAACACAGCCCTCTATATATAGAGGTGAAAACCTAATTCAACTAGGAAACTAAACATGGAAAATAACTCCTAACCTAATAAGGAAACAAATCCTTAGTCAAAACAAAGCATAAAAGTCAAAACTGACTCAACTAAGGCCTAATTTCAGTCAGCCTAAATAAAAAAACGAAAATAACAATTAAAATACTAAAACAACCAAAATAACTAAAATAATACTAATAAAAGACTCGATTAAATCAGCCAACATATGCAACGAACTTGGGCCTCCATGGATCACATCATTCCCCTCCTCTTGAAAGGGATTTGTCCTCAAATCCACGTCGTCATTCCAAATGCCCGGATCAAAAACAAAATTTTCTCTTCTTGCATGAAAAAAGTGTTGAACCAAATCTTTGCTCCCATGTTCATCCTTCCTCTTCTTCTTCTTATTCGTCTTCGAATCTGACTCATGTTGAAGCTTTACTCGATCTCTCATTAGCTTGAACTTGAATGAATACTTGTTTGAGAATCCATCATGTATCACATCTCTACCAAACAGCCAAGATTGCTCGAACCATGTATTTGTAGTTTGAATCGGCTCCTCATCACCAAGCACTCCACCTTCATGCTTGCTGATTTGGATCGGAACCTTCACTTCCTTGGTCAACTCGTCAACTACAATATAAGTCATCCATGGTAGCTTAGGCTTCCACAAGGTCACCCCTATTTTTCCCACTATAACCACAGTAGCATCGTTATTACAAGTTCTGTCATCAATGATCATGCTACATACCTTATTTGCAACGTCACATCTTGTAGAAAAGATATTCTTTTGCTGCTTCTCATCAACGCCCCTAATTTCCGGCAAAGACTGATCTGCAACCAAAATCGGATCACATATCTCTAGCACATCTTCACATGAATCCTCCAATTGTAGCATCTTACAATCAGCCTCATCATCTTTGACCTCAACATCACTCCTCATCTTTCGGATCAGATTCAACTTCAACAATCTTCTCTTTCTGATTCAGAATTTCCTCATCTTTGATATCAACAACGGCTTCCACTTCAACGATCTTCTCTTTCTGATTCAAAATTTCCTCATCTTTGATATCAACAACGGATTTCACTACAACCATCGTCTCTTTGGATGGCTTATCTGATGGATAGTGATAGTGTCGTCCAGTTGTTGCATTTGCAATGGCTGATTCTCTTCATAGATCCAATTATCCCACGTCCCTCCAAGAAACGAATTATGATCGTGTTTCGTTTGGATTGATGGAATATGTTGCAACTTGACATCCTCACGATCCCTTGCTCCACCAAGCCTCCTCATGCTGCCATAAAAGTGTCGAGAAGTATGCTCGAAGTAATCTTGATAAGATTTCTTTTCTCTCATCAAACGCCTTTGAGGACACTTAATCGGATGAAGAAAATTCTGAGTTTGTCTCTTCCGAGATTGCTCTATCCGATCTAACCTCTTATGCACCAACTCCAATTTTGACTTCAGAACCTTTCCCAATTCTGACTTGAGTGCCTCTATCATGAACTTCGTCTCTGGATCAATGATAGGCTGATCTTCCGTGTATGAAACATGTTCAACTTCTCTTGACATATCGACACAGAAAACAAAACGGTTAGTAAAAACAAGACCTCACCACCTCACAACTCTCATGTATCACTCAAGATGGAACCATTCAACTCTCGTGTATCACACTCAGATATGGCTTTTTCAATCTCTCTAATAATCTCACAAACTCTCTTGCCTTTTTCCACTCTGAATTCTCTCTCAAGGAATCGAACTCTCTCAACTATTTTTTTATTCCCATGAACAGTAACTCCACGGTGAACAGTAACTTCGCGGGTGGACACGACGAAACAAAACGAAAACGGAACGATAAACGAAACCCTAGACTGAATCTGAACTGGAATGAAACAAAAAACTAAAAATCACAGAAACCAAAACTGAAAATAGAAACGAAACAGAAACTAAAACCCTAGATACGAAACTGAATCGAACGAAACGAAAACATAAACACGAACGAAACTGAATCGAATGAACGAACAGATCTGGAATATATAAATGATCAAAGCAAAACATGAGAAACGATATAAAAACTCAATTAAAACCTAAATCGATACCTAGAATCCCCGAAGAAGACCCGACTGGAATCTATAGCAACTCAACTCCGATTGGATTGAAATTTTAACACAAATTATAAATTAAAAACAGGAACAACATATCCAAAATTCAGCAAAAACGCACGAGTAGAACTCCAAATCGCTCGGTGCTCATTTTCGGACAGATTTAGAGTTTTTAGGAACGAAATACGAAACTAAACAGAAACGAAATACGAAACTGAAACAGACTAAACTGGACAGAAACGAAACCTAAACTTTTAGCCTTGACACGAAGAAAGAACACGACACCTGGATACGAAACGCGGCTCTGGTGCCAAATGATACGATCCTTGATGACCGATCGATGATCACGCACGCGGAAGACACGAACCAATGGATAGATGGATGGAAGATCCCAAAACCTCTGGATCTAACCCACGAAATGATTTAGGAGAACAGATCCCTAAACCCCAACGCGATGTTGATGCTGCAACTCGGGGACGATGAATAACACACGAACGAGGGATGGTTGTCTCGCCGATTCGTTGATAAATGAACTCGACTTGGAATAACCAAGAAGAAATTCGAAACTCTCAAGAGAGAAGTGAAAACTCACGATTTAATTATGAATAAAGTCTAATTTTCGTCCAAAACACAACCCTCTATATATAGAGGTGAAAACCTAATTCAACTAGGAAACTAAACATGGAAAATAACTCCTAACCTAATAAGGAAACAAATCCTTAGTCAAAACAAAGCATAAAAGTCAAAACTGACTCAACTAAGGCCTAATTTCAGTCACCCTAAATAAAAAAACGAAAATAACAATTAAAATACTAAAACAACCAAAATAACTAAAATAATACTAATAAAAGACTCGATTAAATCAGCCCACATATGCAATGAACTTGGGCCTCCATGGATCACATCAATGCTCTCGTCCATCCTCTTGCACATCTCCAATTTCGAGAACCACAAAATCAACGGGCACTATCAATTTCCCAACCCGGACCAGAATATCTTCTACTACCCCTCTAGGGTGTCGAATGGATTGATCGGCTAGCTGCAAGCACATCCTGGTCGGCTTCAACTCTCCCAACTCCAATTGTTTGAAAATAGAGTACGACATTAGATTAATTCCGGCCCCTAGATCTAGCATTCCTGATGCTTCTTTTCCATTCCCCATGGCAATCTTGATCACGAAACTCCCAGGGTCCCGCTGTTTTGGAGATAGAGATTGCTGCATAATTGAATTGACACTCTCGGATACCAAAATCTACTCATTCTCCTCGAACCTCCTCTTCTTAGACGCCAACTCTTTGAAGAACTTGACGTATGCTGGAACATTCTTGATAACCTCAAGCAATGGTAAATTCACATTTACCTTGGAAAACATCTTGTAAAAATCGGAAAACTGTTGATCTTGCTTTTCGTTCCTCAATCTGCTGGGGAAAGGCATTGGTGGTCGGTAAGGTTTCTCAGCCTTATGCAATCGGATCTCAGATTCTTCCTTCTCATTCTCAACTGTAGGTAATGTTTCCTCTAAAGGCGTGTTTCCCACCTTCACTACTAGAAAATTGATCTATTACTACACTAATTTTGTGACATCATTTAGCAAGTGTCACTAGAAATCTTCAATTACTACACCGATTTGTAACTACATTTTTATGATAAGCTAATAAGACATTTCAATATAAATGCCATGATACTGTCCATTTAGCTACACTTATGTCAAACCTCTTATAATCGAACATCAATGTATGCGTTCTCGTAAAATAAATAATAATAAAAATAATAGAAGAAAAAGGGAAAGTAAAAGAAAATTCGGGAAATTACGTGGCAAATGGTTAAATATTCTCAACTAAATTAATCTAACACTTTATTTTTCTAAAGGATATATTCGAATTGTTTTGAAGAAAGAATATTTGAATTAATTAATTTAGTGTAAATAATTTAGTTAAGAAACTTAAACGGTCATAATCTGGAGGTGAGAACTATTAGCAGAGTGGAGCAGAGCAGAAGATGCGAGTCATTCGCCGGGAATCTGTGCCCAAAGGAAATGTGACTTCTGGCCGTCGATTATCAATTTTATCTTTTCAATTAATCATCCAGCTATTGTCAGCCGTTCATTTCTTGTGTTTGTTTGTAAAAGGGTTTCGCTGCATCTCTTTCATTCTTAGTATAATTGGCGATTTCAATATTCTCTTATCTTGTGAAATCGATTTCGTTTCACAGGGAGTCATGGAGAAATTTTGTGTCAATAGTCTAGGGCTTTTATACATAACTCTTGGTTTTTGTATGCCAGCAATCTCTAGTGTTATTAGTGGGTGTTTAATTAGGTGAATGTTCTTCTAGTAATTTGTATTGAGTTTTTAATTGCATTTGAGATGATTTTTAATGTCTTGGGTAGTTAGGATTCATATTCTATCCATGGAGAATAGCGTTCTGTCATTGCAGAATCGATCACACTCTCAGACGTATGCTCTTCATCATTCATAGAGTTTTGATTGGATACCAAAACCCAGCTGACCCCAACCGAGTAGATGATCGCACAAGCCCAAGCGTTTTTTCAGCTCACCTGTTTTGAGCTTATAGAGTTTCTTAGTTTACAGGTAGATTCGCTGAAGACAGCAGAAGACACAGCTAAGCTGACAAGCTTAAAGGACTCAGCAGAGCAAGACCAAGAAGAGTCAAAGATCTTGCAGTATCAAGACCCAGCTCAGTGACGAAAACCCAGCTCAGTGTCAAAGACCCAGCTCAGTGTAAAAGACCCAGCTTAGTGTCGTTGACACAGCTCAGGTCTAAAACACAGCTCAGGTCAGTGACACAGCTCAGGTTGAAGACACAGCTCAGGTTGATGATACAGCACAGGTCTAAAGACAGCTCAGAATCAAGACACAGCAGAGTCCAAGCCGCTGAAGATACAGCAGAGACGCTTAGCAGCTCGAAGAAAAAGACCTTCTCAAAAACAAGATCCCGATGTCAGAAGATCTTATCTGACGCAGTCAGATCAGAGAAGAACTATGCAGATGCAGACCTACTTCGTAGGTAAAGAACAGAAGTCAACAAGAGTAGGTAAGATTCAAACGGCTCTCTTCCAACGGCTAGTTTGAATCTCCACCTATATATATCTCTCCTCCACCATTGAAGAGAGGAGGCTGGCAAGACGACTGAAGAAATAGAAGAAAACAGAAAAATGAACAACGATCTTCAAAGCCAAATCTTTCAAGAACACCCAGCCAGTCAGCTGTGTTCTTAGTTGTTCACATATTCAGTCATAGGCAGAAAAGATCAGAATAAATATCCATAGCCTAGTTTGAACGAGTTCATCATACTCCTTGTTCTTCATTGTAAGAACTCGTTCATAGTTGGAAAACCATACCCAAACCCGAACCCAGAAAGGTTAGGTAAAGGTACGCTTGCTCGAAGCATGTAATTCGAGTGGTTAGGTTCTTCAGTACCCGGAAACTGAAGGTGTAGGCTTGACAGTGCCCGCAAACTGTTGGAACACAGCTCGGGTTAAAGTTGTGAACTTGCTTGGTACTTGGAAACTAAGTGGTAGTGAATTACCAGTGAATCTGGTCGTGGACGTAGGAGGGTTACTCCGAACCACGTTAAAAATGCTCTGTTATTTATCGCTTTGTTTTATGCATGTTACTAACCTTCATGAGCATACATTTCAATCTGCATAAACTGACTAACTGAAAAGTGAAACAGAGCTTTGCAATATATTTGAAGCAACAGACGGACTTTCCAAATCCACCACATTCCGCACACACACACAGCCAGCTGTGTCGATCAAGCTGCCATCCAGCTGGATCGAACACAGCCAGCTCTCTGAAAAGAGTTTTAACTTGGAAAAGTTTTTAAACCTTGGTGTATTCACCCCCTCTCTACACCAAGGTATCCGTCTTGGGACCAACAATTGGTATCAGAGCAGTGGTTCAAAAGATCACTGTATCTGTCAAGTCAGCATTTCATTGCTGATAGTGGTTACCTGAACAGATCCTTCATCGCTTCAATTTAAAAAAAAAAAACATTATATTGCATACTGTCGTGGAATCTTCCTTGTGCAGGAATCTCTCAAGAGAGGAGCTCTTGAGAAATCATGAATCCAGACATTTGTCCGAGATGCGAATGTTATATTAATTATCTCCATGACTTGGGGGTACGAAGAACAAGATATCAGAGTATCTTGGATCACTGGAAAGAGGAATTTTATTCAGCAGCAAACCAGATGGACTGCGATGCAATCATCTCAAACCACCAGAAGATGAGAAGAACAGAAAGGCTGATTGACGAGCTCAACCTGGAAGGACCATCGAGGAGCAAAGAAGATGAAGAAATCCAGCTAGCTGACTGCAACCAGCTGTGAAATAAAGACAGCGGGATGCATAACGGAAGATGCAGCCAGTCATACAGCTTAGCACATTGGTCTCAAGGAAAGAATGAAGAAGCAGCAGATGAATCAGCTGGATTTGGAACAGCTGACTACCTGCCATACAATCAGAGACCTCTTCAAAGAAATGAGCCGATGGTAAGAAGATCCGTTCATTAGAAGGAAGTAGGATGCAACTGAAGAAAAAGCCACCTACTATCAATTCGAGGAGGAACTCTACATAGCTGAAAAGAATCAGCAAAATCAAGTAGAATACCCAGCAGGATGCACTCACCAAGATAGACTCAGCTGGAGTCACCAACTGAGGGGGAACAAACCCAGATGGATCCCAAAAGCTCATATCAGAAGGATTATCAGGCTAAAAGGAAATAAAGCTCAGCTGGACAACAATCGAAGAGCTAAATGGAACTCAGCTGAAGAAGCTTCAAGCTAATCACCAAGATACTCAGCTGAGGAGAACCTTCAATCTAGCAGAAGAATACAGCAGTGGTATCAACTGACTACAATGATCAGCTGACGGGTTTGCAGATTTTGTTTATTATATTTCCTGTTGTAACACTTTGTAAGGATAAAATTATTTGAATTTAATTCAAACATCCAAACATTCCTTAAATGGATTATTCTGCAAGCTATACATCACATCGCATTTAATGAAAAGCATGCAGAACACTGTAGCTCAAGAGAACTGAGTCAGAAGTTAGAACGTTTCGACTTCTCCACACGCGCGGTGACATACACTCAATATTCACACGTCATAGGACGTGTTGCGCAAATCTCTCTCAGCCGCAGATCTTCAATACAAGTGCCAAGATCTCAACCATTAATCAAAATGGGCAATTGATATATTTATCAAATTTTTGCAAATATTCGCCATACTTACTATCGCTCATACTTGTCTGAAATTCATATCTCAGATTCTTGATTATCTTTTTGCTAATACGCTCCCCAAGTATCTTCGTCTTCCTAATATCTTTCTACAGAAGAAAATCATGGCACCAAAGAAGACTACACCAGGAGCAAGCCAGACTGAGAACTTGATGTCAAAACTTCATTTTGAGAGTTGTCTGACTCTCAAGAACTACCAGAACGAGGAGTTCCAGGAAGTTCTGGATCTCATCGAAAATGCCGGACTTTTGCAATGGGCGACTGCAAAACCGAAGAACATCATCCGCCGGGAAGTGGCAGAGTTCTTCTTAGAGATATCTAACCGAGATGATCGACTCCGTTCCAACATCTCTCTACAAATCAAGGAGAAGACTGGACATACAACTCCGTGGGACGTTGACATCAACATCAACCGGATGGTGAACAAGCTGTTCTGCCTGAAAACTCTTGGGGACCGCTCCCCAGATAATTACACCAGAGAAGAAATCCAGATCGAACTGGATAAGATGCTGTTCAATCCAGAACCGTACAGGGCGAGCATGTCCAAGCTCCTGCTCAAGCCCAAGTACAGATTACTTCTGTATGTCACCCAGAAATGTATCCTCGGTATTGCGGGATCTCAAGGAGAGATCAGCATACCCAAACTAAAACCAATGATAGCCATCCTCAGAAATGACCCTATGGATTGGTTCTCATACTTCATGGGAAAATTGGAAAAAGAATCTAAAAAGATTCATTTTGAAGATGACAGCTTCACCCGGTACAGCTGTAAAGAGACAATCTATCTATGCACCAAAGTAGCGTGCATAATAGAAAGTTACTCTACTGGAAGGAAAATCAAGTGGCATAACGAAGAAGAATTTTCTGTGTCCAGAATACTCTTTGAAAAGCCAAGTCAGCTCACTGACTTGCTGAAGAAAGCAGCCCCTGAAGGGAAGAAGAGGGCACTAGAGGCAAAGCATCAGACTGCCTCTCCCTCTCAAGCAAGAAAAATGAAGCAATCAGAGGAGACACAGCCAGCTGGATCTCCACCTGCCACGAAGAAGCTGAAATTCAAGGCAGCCATCAAACCAGCTAAGAAGGCAGCAGAGAAACCAGTTGTTGAGACAGCTGGATCGGAATCCACTCCCACAGCCTCCCCTGTCCAAAAGAAGAAAAGTGAGTGGAGACCAGTTACTGAGGAGACAGCTCAGGGATCCTCCTCCAGCTCAGACAATGGAAGGGAGTTCGTGAGAACATCACGAGAAGCTGAAGAATCACAAATAGTGGTCACTGACCCAGACCCAGAGGATGTTATTCCCCTTCGCCAAATTCTTCAAGCATTCTCACACCCCACTCCAGCTGACTACAAATCAGCTGGAATTTCTCTTCAACAATCTCTTCTTCCATCCCATCCTCAGGTACACATCTCAGATTCCCCTTTCAATTCTTCAGTACCTGAAACCTCCTTGCTTCCACACACCCAAGTTTCAGCACCCAGCTCTCCTTCCAAAGAACCATCTCCTTTAAGAGAGCTGACAGACATTCAGTTGGCTGAAGCGTCTTCACAGCCAGCTGACTCCCAAGCTGAACTATCTTCTCTTCCCAGCTCACCTAAAGAGCCCCGTCCAGCTGATGTTCCTTCGCAGCTGGATGATGAAAACCAAACTGAACCTTCAGGTCCCACTACTTCTGAGGAAGTTGAAATCCTCAGTCCCAGAGCCGTTGCACGTGCTGCCACCATCATGAGGTTCGATGACCTCAGGCTTCAAGAAGTAAAGAGCGCACTGCAACAATACCCGTCTCTTGTTTCACTCCCCGCCGCATTAGTCGCCGTAAGCGACTTCAAATTTTACCTTGCTACCAAGATGACTACTTGGTACGCAAATGAGGAACTTGTGGAGCTCTACTTGTTGCGTTCATTTTTTGTTGCATTTCTGGATGTTTTGCATGCGCGCTTTTGATGACATGTGTTTTGTTTCGCATTATTTTAAAGTTAAAATGCGCTAATGATGTTGTGTCGAGCTATCGTGCTGAAAATGTAGATTTTGCCCTGGAATGATGAAGGCAACCACAGTTCGCTCAGCTTCCGCCGCCGTTGTGAGTTTTCTGCTGCAGCAATACGTTCCGTTTAGCCAAACGGGGCACCTTCAGGAAGTCAGCGGTCTCTCACCTTAGGAGACCGCTGATCGTTTGGCCAAACGGGACATCTTCAGAGAACTCAGCGGTCTCTCACTCTAGGAGACCGCTGAGTCCAGCGTTCATCGAATACAGGGCCAGAAGTCAGCGGTCTCTCATCCCGAGCAACCGCTGAGTCCAGTGCTTATCCAATACAGGGCCAGAAGTCAGCGGTCTCTCATCCCGAGCGACCGCTGAGTCCAGCGCTTATCCATTACAGGGCGAGAAGTCAGCGGTCGCTCACCCTACGCGACCGCTGACTTCGGGCGTTTAGCGGGTTTACTAAAGTGCGCTTAGCGGTCGCTGAGGCTAGGAGACCGCTGAGCGCAATTAATTCGCGGTGTGTATAAATACCGAGCGAGGGTTTTTCAGAGCTCTCTCCAGTTTTTCCCAGACGCCATTTTTATTTTTCTTTCATTTTCAGAGATTGATTTTTAGGTTTTTCTCCTAGTTGCTTTCGAATATTTCGAGTTAGCGATTTACTATTGTAATTGCTCTCCGGATTCGAGGATACAGTTGCAACCTTCAATTCCAATTCCAGTTTATTGTGTTCGTCGATTTTAATTACGTTTGTGAGTTAATTCGATTTCCATTCTTAATTCATGCTTATAGTTGTTTCGTCCATTTTCTTAATTGAATTTATGTTTAGATTATGATCGAATGCTTAATGCTTTTGTTAGATTAAATTTCGATTAATGCCTAGGGTTTAATTTATGCATTTTTGTTCGTGCCTATTTTATGTTTAATTATTCTTTCCGTCTAGTTATAACTCCTCAATCCAATTGATTTACTGCTTTCTGTTTATTTTCTTTTCGCAATACAATAATTTCCCTGCTAAGTTTTCCTTGTGAGACGATACTTGGGTTGGCTTGCTTAATCTATAGTGACCTCGTTTAATTGCGAGCGACTAGGGTTAATTCAGTCGAAACAAATTTGGCGCCGCTGCCGGGGAAAACTTTAGGCGATTTTTGTGTTGCTTTGTATTTAAGTTTATTTTATGTTTATTTATTTTATTCTTTTGGTACTCGATTATTTTCTTTCCTCCGGTGCGTGTAATCTGTTTGTTGAGTGTTGTGTATGCAAGGTCGCAGAAGCTTGAAAAGGAATTTGGCACCTTATTTTGACAACATCAATCAACCACGCAGGATTTTGATAAATTTGCAGGAAGAAGCCGAGTCCAGCTTTAACGAGGTTGACGAACCTTGTTTTGAAGAAGAAGTTATTGTTCAGTCAGAAGAATCCGGGTGTGATCCACCAGACGAACCTATTTTACCGGAAGAAATGGCTAACAATACCATATATATGGGAGATTTTGCCAGGCCTACATTTGGAACCACTGCTTCTGCTATAGTGCTACCAACAGAAGTCAGGAATTATGATTTGAAGCAGAATCATCTGAATTTGCTACCCTCTTATCACGGGATGGCAAATGAAGATGCTCTGCAATTCATTCGAGAGTTTTGCACGGTAGTTCAATCATTCCCTTTGCTGGCTCTAACTGAGGATCAATTGAAGCTGAAATGCTTTCCTTACACGTTGAAGGTCAGGGCCAAATCGTGGTATCTATCTCTTCCACCTAATTCGCTCACTACATGGACAGCAGTTTGTGAGAAGTTCATGCTGAGGTATTATCCTAATCATAAGACTCAGGAAGTTCGTACAAAAATTATGAACTTCACTCAAGCTGGAGATGAACCCTTCCATGAGGCTTGGGAAAGGTTTCGAGAGTTACTTCAGCAGTGTCCACATCACCAGATGGCACCAGAAATGTTGTGGCAATTCTTCTATGATGGATTGGTGCAGACAGCTCAGTTTATGGTGGATAGTACCGCTGAAGGAAACATTGCGATGAAAACAGCTGATGAACTGCATGAGATTTTCGAAACACTTGCAGCTAGTTCACAGCAGAAATCTACCCGTACTCGACGTGTTGAAGTGAGTGCAATTGTTGAAAGTCCGGACATGAAAAAGCAGTTGGCCAACATGATGAGAGAGCTGCAAGAATTGAAGATGAGCAAGTCTGCTCTTTCTCCACCTCGACTGACACCTACTAGACAAGAGATTTTTACTGAGCCATGTGGCATTTGTGGAGAGAAAGGGCACAATCCTGAAGAGTGTCAAAGAATGGGAGAGCCGACATATGAAGGAGGAGCAGAAGTCTATGCTGCTCAGGGGTATCCTCCACGTCAGCAGTTGGATCAAGGCCAAAGTTTCAATCAGAATCAACGACAGCAGAGCTCGGGATGGCAGAATCAGTCTAGTTTTGGGTGGAGGAACCAGAATCAAGGACAAGGCTTAGGACAAAATTTTCAATTTCACCCTTCCCAACAACAACAACCTGTTCAGCAGTATCCCCCTCAGCAGCAGTGGTATCCTCAGCAACAACAGTTTTCCCAACAATTTCAGCCTCCTCAAAAGACTTCCATGGAGGACAGCTTGAGCGCTTTCATGCAGGAAAGCAAGCGAGCAAGAGAAGCTCAAGATGCCACTATCAAGCGTCTTGAAATAGCTGTGGAACAGATATCTGGCACTATGAATCAGATGCAGCAGCAACAGCAGACTGGGAAGATACCGAGTCAAGGACAACAACCTCATCAGGCACATGCTGTTTCTATCATTAGAGAAGTTGCTCCAAAATTTAAGGAGGAGGAAATCAAGCCTCACACGGGCGAGCACCAATTTGACCGATTCGTTGCCTTACCGAGTAGACTAAGAGAAGGACCGGTACACACCCTTAATACGAGGGACACCACAGAGAAGTGGAGAAGTAAAACCGTGAGTATAATCAAAGCTTCCCAGCTGCCAGATGAACCTATACCTCTAAATACAGCTGAACCACAACAGCTACTACCTAAGCAGGATGATCCAGGTAGTTTTATCATAAGCCTAGACTTGGGTATTAGCGACAATGTCTCAGGAATGCTAGATTTAGGTGCAACAATTAACCTGATGCCTTTTAGTATTTTTAAGAAATTGGGTAATTGTAAATTGAAGCATACGGACATGAAAATAGAATTAGCTGATGGTTCTATTAGTTACCCTCGTGGGATGGTTGAGGATGTTGTGGTAATTGTGAGTGGTATTAGAGTTCCGGTGGATTTTGTTGTGCTGGAGACCGGTAAGGGGATAAGGAGTGAGAATGGTCACCTTGTTTTGCTAGGCAGGCCTTTTATGGCCACAACTAATACTCGCATTGACGTCAGGTCAGGAACTTTGAGTATGGCGGGATCAGGGCGATCAGTGACTTTCTCTGTGTTCAGTAAGAAGTCAATAGCTCCTGACCCTTTGGTGCAAAATTGTTCCTACGTCAAGATGTTTGACTCGGTGGATGAGGATGAAATTGTGCACGAATTCCTGGCTAATATGCACAATGAGGATGATATCATTCAGGAATTCTTGGCTAATATGGAAAATGAGGATGACATAGTGCATGATTTTTTGTCTGACCTGCAAAGTGAGGAGGAAGTCGAGTTGGACATTCAAATATGGGATAAGAGAATAGCAACATGTACAATGGGTGTTGTTAAGCACCCGAAAGTGAGACCATCAGCTGCAACCTTAGATGATGTGATAATCCAGGTGAGAAGTCAGCTGAAGCTTCAGTCAGAATTTGGTTAAGGGTTTTGCTGTCAAGCTAATGACGTTAAACAAGCGCTGCATGGGAGGCAACCCATGAGTTGGTTTCTCGTTCTTTCCCTTTGTTGTATTTGTTTTGCTTTCTTTTGTTTGTTTTGTCTTCAGGTTGCTGGATAATGCTGCTTGAATGATTTCTCGCTTGGAGCTGTCGTACCCTCAGTGAAGCCTCTTTTCTCTATCCTTTCATTGTCACAATGAGGGCATTGTTTTATTTTCTTGTGTGGGGGGGGGGGGGAGGAACCGTTTGTTTGTCTTGTCTTGTCCTCGTCAGTCTTGATTTGATTCAAACTGTGGAAGTATGTGGATTGAACATGATGTATTATGCTTTGATTTAATTGATGGTTTGAGGATATTTTTCAGCATTTTCTTTAAGCATTGTTTTTACTTCATAGTTGACTGTGGGGCATTTTTCTGTATGTGAATAATTGAGGTGAAATTCTTGAATGAGAGAAGGAGGTGGAAAGTTTTTCTTTATGCGTGAAATTTGTGAATGATGTTTTGTTGTTAAAGTGTAAGTTGAGTTGGGAGGTCTCTGCTCTTCTGGGAACCATGAGCATGGGAAACCACATGAGGATACTTTAGATGAACTCTAAATGTTTCCACCTCATGAATATTGACCTTATAACTCGACTCTCTTGTCGTTTGTGTAAAGAAAAATGTTGTTTGGCTTAATATATGATCCGAGGGGCTCTACCCCACTCTCTCCACGTCTTTGTTGAAATGCTTAGGAGAGATGGGTATGGAAAACCACTCTAGGAGACCCGGAATACTCCGGAGGATTTACCTAGTGAATTTTGCCCCGGAGATTGTGTAAAATTGGTTGAATTTTGAAAAGAAAAGAAATTAGAAGTATTAAGTGTGATAGCACGTTTCATGTCTTGCCTCCTATCTTCGCATTTTGGTTTTGATCCGATTGAGTTTATATGCAGAAGGGCAACTCGTTAGTTATGGGGTGAATTGCATCTGGTTAGAAAATGTTGAGAATGTTCTTGTGCTGGATATGAAGTTGAAGCATGATTTGTCATTTTCGATCTATGTCTTTCTTGTTGTGTTTTTATTTAAGATTTGCTTGAGGACAAGCAAGGTTTTGTGTGTGGAGGGTTTGTTGCGTTCATTTTTTGTTGCATTTCTGGATGTTTTGCATGCGCGCTTTTGATGACATTTGTTTTGTTTCGCATTATTTTAAAGTTAAAATGCGCTAATGATGTTGTGTCGAGCTATCGTGCTGAAAATGTAGATTTTGCCCTGGAATGATGAAGGCAACCACAGTTCGCTCAGCTTCCGCCGCCGTTGTGAGTTTTCTGCTGCAGCAATACGTTCCGTTTAGCCAAACGGGGCACCTTCAGGAAGTCAGCGGTCTCTCACCTTAGGAGACCGCTGATCGTTTGGCCTAACGGGACATCTTCAGAGAACTCAGCGGTCTCTCACTCTAGGAGACCGCTGAGTCCAGCGTTCATCGAATACAGGGCCAGAAGTCAGCGGTCTCTCATCCCGAGCGACCGCTGAGTCCAGTGCTTATCCAATACAGGGCCAGAAGTCAGCGGTCTCTCATCCCGAGCGACCGCTGAGTCCAGCGCTTATCCATTACAGGGCGAGAAGTCAGCGGTCGCTCACCCTACGCGACCGCTGACTTCGGGCGTTTAGCGGGTTTACTAAAGTGCGCTCAGCGGTCGCTGAGGCTAGGAGACCGCTGAGCGCAATTAATTCGCGGTGTGTATAAATACCGAGCGAGGGTTTTTCAGAGCTCTCTCCAGTTTTTCCCAGACGCCATTTTTATTTTTCTTTCATTTTCAGAGATTGATTTTTAGGTTTTTCTCCTAGTTGCTTTCGAATATTTCTAGTTAGCGGTTTACTATTGTAATTGCTCTCCGGATTCGAGGATACAGTTGCAACCTTCAATTTCAATTCCAGTTTATTGTGTTCGTCGATTTTAATTACGTTTGTGAGTTAATTCGATTTCCATTCTTAATTCATGCTTATAGTTGTTTCGTCCATTTTCTTAATTGAATTTATGTTTAGATTATGATCGAATGCTTAATGCTTTTATTAGATTAAATTTCGATTAATGCCTAGGGTTTAATTTATGCATTTTTGTTCGTGCCTAGGCTATTTTATGTTTAATTATTCTTTCCGTCTAGTTATAACTCCTCAATCCAATTGATTTACTGCTTTCTGTTTATTTTCTTTTCGCAATACAATAATTTCCCTGCTAAGTTTTCCTTGTGAGACGATACTTGGGTTGGCTTGCTTAATCTATAGTGACCTCGTTTAATTGCGAGCGACTAGGGTTAATTCAGTCGAAACACTACTCCTTCAACAAGCTCAAAGCCGAAGAAGCTGCTCTACAGGAGATCTTCGGATTTGCAAGTCTTCAGGATGCCTTCTTGCATCAAGACGAGCTAATCCAAACTCTCATCCAGAAGACTAAGCAAGATAAAGTATCACCATCTGAGGAGGTAATCGCAAGAGCCAACTCCTACCTCCACACTCTCAGCTGGATTGTTCCAGCTGAGACTGCCAAGGAAGCTGTACATGCAGACACAGCTGAGGCAATGGTGACTGAAAACGAGCCAACTTCTGCAACAGTTGAGCCCGCAGAAGCTGCACCACCTAGTCCAATTGCCAATGACACTCGCTCACTGGTTGAGATCGAGGCAGTCAAACCCAGTAAAGTCGAATCCGAGACCCAAACGGATTACAATGCCGTGCTTTATGATGCAATGAAGGAGGAGATAGCCAAACAAGTTGAGGAAATCTTATTCCAGGATAGACTCAAATCAAATACTGACACCCTTCTGCGCATCACAGCAGTAGAATGGCAAGTCCATTGTCATGGACAGTCCATTGATGAAGTTTACTCTTTTGCCCAGAACTTACAAAGAAGCTCCAGTGAAGATCTCAAGCAATCTCTCGAATCTCATCGCATTGATCAGTCACATCATCTAGAGAAGAGAGTTCCTGAGATCATTTCAAGCCTTCAAACTCCACTGGAAAGCAGCTTCAGCGACTTATCCATCCAGCAGCAAGTTCTACATCAACAAACCCTCTCCAACAGGACTGACATTAAAAAGCTGTTCAATCTCTACAAAGAGCTGGACACTCAGTTCAAAGTTGGAAGTACCAACACAGCACAACTCAACCTTGTCATAGCAGACAACACAGCCAAGATTGCTGATGTTGACAAAGCCCTGGCCCAGCTAAATAAGACAATTGTCAATCTATCCTCCACCCTTGTTGATAATGCCAAAAAGGGGGAAGATAAGGGGAAAGGAAATGACAAGAGAAAAATATCAAGGGCAGGCAAAGGAAAAGCTGTAGCTGAAGATGAAATCCAAGTGCTGCAGTCTGAGATTGATGAAGTTGTTGCTGAGCTGGAAGCAGAAGAACCAACTAGACGAAAAGGAAAATGGAGCAAAATGATCATCCCTCTTGCCAAAGCTAGCGGAGCCAAGCCAGAAGAAATAAATGATACTCAATGGCTCTGTAACTTTGTAAATAAACAAAAGCAAGAGATGAGGAACTTTCAAGAGCAGCAGAAGAAGAAGGAAAGTTTGCTCGATGCTGAGGAAAAGAAGCAAAAGAAGAAAAGAGCAAACATCAGAGCATCAAACAAAAATACTCAGATGCCAATGAACTGGAGAAGAATAGATGAATGGATCCCAGAAGAATTAAACGACGACTGGGAACAGAGAATATTCGAGTTCATTGAAGATTACTACTATCTGGGAGCCTACCCAAATACGCCTCCAGATGTTGTGTTGGGAAAATTCTAAAGTTTTGATTTGATTCCAAAACCCAACTGTTCTCCAACCTAGTAGATGATTGTACAAACCTAAGTTAAGTTTTCCAGCTCACTTGTTTGAGCCTTAGATTTTCTAAGTTCACAGGTTTGGAAGCTGAAGACAGAAGAAGACCCAGCTGAGTAATCAGCTGGACCCAAAGTCAGCTAAAAGATCTCTTAGCTGAACAGAGCTCCAGAACTGAGCTGAGTCAGACTGACTCAAGAAAAGAAGAATGGATCCAGCCAAGGAGATCCATCGGAGCAGAATAAATTGAGCTGCATCAAAGTCTAAGAAAGACAGCTGAGCTGACCAAAAAGGGAACTAACTCTGAAGACGTCACTTCAAGTCAGTTTACCCATCCAGCTCTAAATTCAAAGTCAAGCTCAAAAGACAGAAATCCCGGTTTCAGAGGAAGTCAATATACCTCGACCAATGAGGGATTGACATCTCAGCATCCTAGAAAGGCGAACCTAGGATCTGACACAGTGATGAAGACAGGTGAAGATACGCTCAACGGCAGATCGACAGATCAGAGAGTAGGTAAGATTCAAACGGGTTCTCCAACGGCTAGTTTGAATCTCTACCTATAAATATCAGTCTTCAACCTCAGAATCAGACACGAAAAACTCCCCACAAGCTTACAACTTTTCTGAATCTCTCAAGTATTAAAAAGCTCTCCAGCAGTTATCTATCTCTCTAAAAAGAGCACTTAACTTCTTAAGTGTTCAATTTCAGAAACTGCTTTAGTTTTTCGTCTGATCAATAGGCTGTAATCATAGTAAATCCAAAGCCTAGATCTGAACGAGTTCATCTTTCAAAGTTCTTCATTGTAAGAACTCGTTCAAAGTTGGAAACCCAAACCCTCCTTTACCCAGAAAAGGTTAGGTCAAGGTTACGCCCTCTCGAAGCGCGAAATTCGAGTGTAAGGTTATTCAGTACCCGAAAACTGAAAAGGTGCAGGCTTCTACAGTGCCCGTAAACTGTTAGAACACAGCTCGAGGAAGAGCTGCGAAGTTGCTTGGTACTCGTAAACCAAGTGGTCATCCTTAGTGGATTTACCAGCTAAAACCTGGTCGTGGACGTAGGAGTTTTCTCTCCGAAC
This sequence comes from Agastache rugosa, assembly GCA_031470985.1. NCBI lineage: Eukaryota > Viridiplantae > Streptophyta > Magnoliopsida > Lamiales > Lamiaceae > Agastache > Agastache rugosa. The sequence continues at coordinate 8,691,902 of CM062602.1, forward strand.
CACGTTAAAATTCTGTGTTCTTTATTGCGTTATTCAGTCTTTGCTTTATATTTATTTAAAGAACTAACCGCATTTGCACAGCACAAGTTTTCAAAGCTTCAACTTTCTGGCTGTGTGACCCAGCCAGCTGCATATTTTTCAAACCTGCTTAAACTGAAAACTGAAACTAAGTTTTTCTGAGCTTTTGTAAAAGGAACGAGCTAAGTTTTTCTTTCCACCACTTTCCGCACAGCCAGCTAAGTTATCAGTCCAGCTGACCATCTTCTTTAGAAGTCAGTTGAAGTCATAGCTGAGCTCTCACTCAACTCTGTTTTAACTTGATAAAAGTTTTCAAAAATCCCTTCGGTGTATTCACCCCCCCTCTACACCGAAGACCTCGTTCCGGGACCATCAATTGGTATCAGAGCAGTGGTTCAAACGACCGCTGTTTCTGAATCAAGAGATCTGTCTTGAAACTCTGTGTCAGTGGTCAACTGAACAGATCCGTTTTTCAGAAAAACTCATTCTAGTGAATTCTGTACATCTCTTCATGGATTCCTATCTTAACAGGAATCTTCCCACCTTCTCAGTTAATGACTATGCAATCTGGAAATTCAGATTGAAAAGCTTCCTGTGTGCGCATCACGACATGATGTGGGACGTCATTTCAGACGGACCCATCCTTATTTATAAACAAGGAAATGAACTCGTACCTGCTCATGATGGAGGACAACCAGAATACCGGCCAACTATCAAGCCAAAGAAGGAATACTCTTCAGAAGAGCGAAAGCAAGCTGGACTGGACAGCTTCGCAAGGAACACCATCTCATCAACAGTCTCAAATGCCTACCTGAGTAAAATCATCAAGTACGAGACAGCCAAAGAGATGTGGGAAACTCTTGCCAAGCTATATCAAGGATCAGAAGAGATCAAAGAAAACAAATTCACAATAGCTTGCCAAAAATTCGACAACTTCAAGCAGCTAGCCAATGAGTCCATTGAAGCGATGGAGCTAAGGTTCTCGAACATAGTCGTCGAGATAGAGACAATCAGAACTGGGAAGTATACCCAGCGGGAAAAGAATCTAAAGGTTCTTTCAGCTCTTTCAGCTGAATGGAACACTTACAAGGTAGTTCACCAAAGTCGAAGTGACTTGGGTGATCTATCTACAGAAAGGTTGTTCTCACTCTTAAAAGCCAACGAATACAACTTGAAGATCACTCAAGAAGAATCTTCAAGCAGACAGAATGACGGAGAACTCACCCCAGCTCCAAAAGAAATAGCTTTCAGAGCCAACTCTGAAAAGTCAGCTCATGTCAAGTCAGCTGAGTCCTCCAAGAAGAAGAAGGACAAAAAGGATATGAGCAAAGAGGAGCTACTCGAAGAGATTGCCATGTTGGTGAAAAATTATAACAGACTCAACACCAGCAAAGGCAAGTACAAGAAATTCGCCAAGACGTACAGAGACAAGTACACAGCAGCTGATGAAAAATCAGCTGACACATCAAAACGGACAGAGGAAAGGTCGTTCAATTGCAAGGAGCCGGACACTACAAGCGGGATCGTCCCAAACCGTCTAAGAAGAAAAGATCTTCTGAAAGCTAAGGCAGCTGACAGAAGAAGAGCATATATAGCTGATGAAGAGTCCGAGTGCAACAAAATAGATGATGATATACCCTTCTCAGATTCAGAGGAAGATGCACTCATGGCCCGTGATGATCAAGACTGGGATGCTTGCTTCATGGGACGAACGAAGGACTCGACGATGATGAGGTAACTTCTAAAATTCGAACATATCTAACCCATCACCATCACACGAACACTCTACGCGGGTCTCGAATCGAAGGACAACCGATTGGAATCTGGTGGAGAAAGTCATGAATGACTTCAAGGATTTACAAGAAATTCTTGATGTCATAATGTGTGAAAATGCTGAGCTGAAGGTAGAACTGAAAAAGAAAGAAGCATCAGAAGCAGCTGATGCTACACAGCTCAACGAGGAAATAGTGTTACTCAAGGAAAAGTTAGTCAAACAGGATCAGCTGATGAAGGAGTTCTACTATGAGAGAAAGCAGCTGATGGACAATTTGGAAAAATCCACAGCTGAGTCAGACAAAAAGACAGCTGAGATCTTGGAGTTAAAAAGGTCAGAAGAAACACTATCCACAAAGCTGGTAGCACTCATCAAAGCTACATCAACGATGGATGAAATCATCAGCGTACAACGACCCGTAGCATTAAAAACGGGATTGGGTTATGATGGATCTAAGGATCTAACAAATGTTGCAACTACAAGTGGAACGAAGGTAACTTTTGTGAAAGCACAAGAGAATCCAATTCCAGCCGGACAAAAGACTGAGAAACAGAAAACACAGCAAGGTCCAAGAAGACAAGCTGTAAGGCAACCCCAAGCTCAAATCAGACCACATTGGGTTCAGCAACAACGAAGGAATGACGCTAGACAACATCGACACCAGCATCATCAGTAGCAAGTAACAAGATATCAACCGAGATATCAGAAAAGATACCCAGCTGGATATCAGTCTTATGATTACCAGCTGGATTATCAAGTCCAGCCGAGATTCCAAGTTAGACAGCAGAGACAGAAGCAAAGAAATGTCTCAGCTGTACACTCAGCTGGAAATCAACGAAGAACTGAACTATCAAGAAATCAAGCTGGTAGAAGACAGAGATCAAGACCCAGCCAACAGAGTCAAACAAAGAACACAAGGAACGTGTTCATAGACACAGCTGGGAGAATTATCAGATCTAACGATCCAATCAGAGTCATCAAACAAATATGGATCGTAAAAGGATCTCTAACTAACCCATAAGGACCCAATCACAACTGGGGACCTAAATTTTGATTTACGTGACGGTACAAGAAAAAGATGCATCATAGAGGAATCGATGAGAACACTGTGGTACTTGGACAGCGGATGCTCAAAACACATGACTCATCTAAAGCATCTACTCCAAGAATACGAAGAGCGTCCAGGTCATCAAGTAACGTTTGGTGACAACTCCAAAGGTTTAACCAAAGGTTACGGTACATTTGAAACCTACAATGTTAAAATATCTAACGTGTCATATGTACAAGGATTAAAACATAACTTGCTTTCCATTAGTCAATTCTGCGATAATGGTTTTTCTGTCAAGTTCGATGCACAAGGATGTACAGTGAAAAACAGAGAAACCAAGCAGGTATTACTGAGAGGGAAAAGAGAAGCAAATATATACTTTGCTTGGCGGAACGACGACCCTCCGGACACATGTCTTGTATCAAAAAGCGACAATGAAGTCGGTAGGCATGTGCACAGACGGCTGAATCATCTCAACTTCAAGACAATCAACAAGCTGGCTAGAAATCAGGTCGCTAATGGAATTCCAGATCAAGTTTATGACAAAAGTCATATTTGCAGTGCTTGTCAACAAGGAAAACAGACAAGGATTTCATTCTCTCTCAAGCCGAAGCCCTCAACTGATCGAGTTCTTCAACTCTTTCACATGGATCTGTTTGGTCCTGTAACACCAGCAAGTTTCAACGGCAGGAAATATACTCTGGTCGTAGTGGATGACTTCTCCAAATTCACTTGGGTTTCATTCCTGTACCAGAAAAGTGAAACAAGATCCCAGCTGCCGGCCCTGCTGGAAAGGTTGACAACTCAAAAGGAGTGCAGAATTATCTCAATCAGATCAGACCGAGGAACTGAGTTTATGAATGAAACCATATATGATTATTGTGAGAAGAACGGAGTACAACATCAAACCTCAGCTGCACGCACACCCCAGCAGAATGGTGTAGCTGAGAGGAGGAACAGAACACTCAAAGAAGCAGCTACCTCACTGTTAGCAAGCTCAGCCATTCCAAAGAAATTCTGGGCTGAAGCTATCAACACAGCTTGCTTCACTCAGAATAGATCGCTACTCACATCCAGACAAGGAAAGACTCCGTACGAGCTATGGAATAACTGGAAACCCTTCATCGGGTATTTCAAGGTTTTCGGGTCTAAATGCCATATCCTAAATAATGGGAAAACCCAGCTGAAGACGTTCGACGCCAAAACTGACCGAGGAGTATTCCTTGGTTACTCAGCTGTAAGTAAAGCTTACAGAGTCTTCAACAGGAGAACACAAACAGTCGAAGTGACCCCTCATGTCACCTTTGATGAAACATCCTTCGAATTCAGAGAGTCGATCAAACAAAGAAACACAGCTGGAACATCATGCTCCGATCCAGCTCAAACAAGATCTCAAGTAATTCGAATCCGAAATCTAGCTGAACCATTGATTTGGGATGATGAACCAGAAGAACCTCAAATCAATTCATCAGAGACAAATCAACCAGCTGATGATCCAGAGGAATCCCCAATATCAGATCAAGGGGGAATGCCGCCAGATGGAAATCAAGACCCAGCTGATTCCCCAGCTCACTCTTCAGCTGGATTCACTCAGTCTACGCCTCAAGATCAATCTAACTCTAATCCAAATCAGAATGAGTCTCAGGATATGACTCCAGAACATCTCCAAGCAAGACGTGACTTAGCAACTTCAAGCATCAATGAGCTAGAAGAAGAAATTAGAAGAAGACGAAGATGGATCGAAGATCATCCAGCTTCAGCAATCATTGGAGAACCATCAGACAAAGTTAGAACAAGAAATTCAATTGCTCAAAACCTGACATCAAATCCGCAAGAAGCAAATAATGAAGCTCAAGTCTCAGTAGAGCTAGATCTGACCGTCTACAACGAAGACACAGCTCTCATGGCATGTTATGTAGCTCAAGTTCCAGAGCCTCAAACAATTTTCGAAGCCTTAAAGAGTGTGCCCTGGACAAATGCTATGCAAGAAGAACTGAATGAATTTCTCAGAAATTGCGTCTGGGAACTGGTCGATAGACCAGAAGGAGTCAAAATAATAGGTCTGAAATGGATATTCAAAAACAAATTTGGATACTCTTGGAGTAATAATCAGAAATAAGGCTCGCTTAGTCGCCAAGGGATATACACAGCAAGAAGGAATAGACTTTGAAGAGTCATTTGCTCCAGTAGCAAGATTGGAAGCCATCAGATTATTCCTTGCATACGCAGCACATCACAAATTCAAAGTATACCAAATGGACGTGAAGTGTGCATTCTTGAATGGGGAAATCAGAGAAGATGTATATGTAGAGCAACCCCCAGGATTTGAAGTAGAAGGAAACAAAGTTTACAAGCTAAAGAAGACGCTTTATGGTCTGAAGCAAGCACCTCGAGCTTGGTATGACACTCTGTCAGGATTTCTAGTATCCAAAGGTTTCAAGAAATGTTCAGTTGACAGAACTCTCTTCACCATCAAGCTAGGTGAAGATATTTTAGTTGTTCAAATTTATGTGGACGACATCATCTTCGGCTCAAGATCAACTTTCTTATGTGAAAGATTTGGAGAGATGATGTCAAAACAATTCCAGATGTCAATGATGGGAGAAATGAGTTTCTTCCTAGGACTCCAAGTCAAGCAATCAGCAGGAGGAATATTCATAAATCAATCCAAGTACGTGAAAGACTTGATCACCAAATATGGAATTCAATCCAGCAAAACGGTGAAGATCCCTATGAATACAAACTGGAAGATTGAACCTGGAACCGAAGGAAAATCAGTGGATCCCAGCAAATACAGAGGGATAATTGGTTCCCTGCTGTATCTCACAGCTAGCCGCCCAGATATATCATTTGCAGTTGGAGTATGTGCCAGATTTCAAGTTGATCCTAAGGAGGCACATATGCAAGCAGTCAAGAATATTCTCAAATATCTAAAGGGCACTCAGAGCGTTGGGCTGTGGTATCCGAGTGAAGATAATTTGCGGTACTGATGGATACTCGGACTCGGACTATCTTGGAGATCGATTAGACGAGAAAATCAACTTCGGGAACATGTCGGTTCTAGGAAGCAAGTTGATATCATGGTTTTCAAAGAAGCGGACGTGTGTCGCTACCTCTACAAGCGAAGCGGAGTATATGGCGGTGGAAGGCTGCTGCTCTCAAATTCTCTGGTGAAGCATCAATTTGGATGACTATGAAGTGAAAGCCGGTCAAGTTCCAATCTTGTGATAGCTCAAGTGCTATTGCAATTTACGAAAATCCGATTCTTCACACAAGGTGTAAACACGTTGACGTTCGACATCACTTCATCAGAGATCACGTGGAAAAGAAAGACGTCATTGTTGAGAAAATTCACACAGATATTTCAACGAGCTGACATATTAACAAAGCCGCTGATGGAAGCAAGATTCAAAATGCTGTGTGGATTGCTTGGATTGCTTAATCCTGATGAAGAAACTTCATCCAGCTGAGGGGGAATAAGACTCAGCTGGAAACCTTTTGGGATATCAAGATGGAAGAATTCAGACCCAGTCATTTCGTGAACTCAGTTCAAGAAGGGAAATCAGCTGAGGGGGAATCAAGCTCAGCTGGATAATTAAACTGAAGGAGTAACTCAACACAAAGAAACACAGCCGAGGTATCAGCTGACTACAAAGTTCAGTTGACAGGTTTGCAGTTTTTCATTTATTTCCCTGAGGAATATGCTAATTAAGGATAAAATTATTTGAATTTAAATTCAAAATTCACAGACATTCCTTAGAAGGATTCGTCAATAAGCCATCCATCAAATCGAATCCCATCGCATTTAATGAAAAGCATGCAGGGTACTATAGCTCGGGAAAGTCGAGGCAGAAGTCAGAACGTTTTGACTACCTCACGCGCGCGTGACCTACATTCTACATACGCACGTCACTTAACATGTTGCGCAAATCTCTCCCAGCCGCAGATCTTGAATTCAAATCTAAAGATCTCAACCGTTCATCAAGATAGATGGTTGATATATATATATCAAAGATATGCATATCGTCGCCATTTTTACTTATTTTCTCTGAAATTTTTCTGCAAATCAAGTTCTTGCTTCTCTCTGCAAAACTCTTTTCTCTTGTATTCTTCTAACTCTTCAATACAGAAATATTCAATGGCACCAAAGAAGATAACCCCAGGAGCGAACCAATCGGAGAACCTCATGTCAAAATTGCACTTTGAGAGTTGCTTAACTCTCAAGAACTACAAGAACTCGGAGTTCCAGGAGGTGCTGGATCTCATCGAGAAGGCAGGCCTACTTCAATGGGCGACGGCGCGTCCGAAGAACATCTTCCGCCGGGAAGTAGCAGAGTTCTTCATGGAGATGACGAACAGAGATGAACGCCTCCGCTCCAACATCACCCTCCAACTCAAAGAAAAGACAGGGCATACAACTCCCTGGGACGTCGACATCAACATCAACCGGATATTGAATAAACTATTCGGATTGAAAACTCTTGGGGACCGCTCCCCAGACAACTACACCAGAGAAGAGATCCAGGCCGAACTGGACCAGATGCTGTTCAAGCCGGAACCCTACATGGCGAGTATGTCCAAGCTACTGCTCAAGCCCAAATTCAGACTACTTCTGGATGTGTCCCAGATGTGCATCCTAGGTATCGCTGGATCTCAAGGACAGATCAGCATACCCAAGTTGAAGCCCATGATAGCCATCCTCAGGAATGATCCTGTGGATTGGTTCTCCTACTTTATGGGAAAGCTGGAGAAGGAGTCGAAGAAGATTCACTTCGAAGATGACAGCTTCACCAAGTTCAGCTGTAGGGAGACCATCTATTTATGCACCAAGGTGGCGTGCATAATAGAACACTACACAACTGGACGGCAAATCAAGTGGAAAGACATAGAAGAGTTCCCTGTGTCCAAAGTTCTCTTTGAAAAGCAGAGTCAGATCTCTGACTTGATGAAGAAAGCAGCCCCTGAATGGAAGAAGAAGATGCAGGAGGCAAAACGTGATCGCCTCTCCTCTCAACCGGGAAAAGGAAACAGCCGGAGGAAACTCAGCCAGCTGGATCTCCACCTGCCAAAAAGAAGCTCAAATTTAAGGCAGCCAACAAGCCGGTGAGGAGACGACGAGAGAAGCCGGTGACAAGCCGGAGGCCCGAATGGAGATCGATCGGCGAGGAGACAGCTCAGGATTCCTCCTCCAGCACAGATCAAGGAATGGAGTTCTTGATTGCTTCACAAGAAGCTGAGGAACCACAGATAGTGGTCCCCCACCCTGACCCGGAGGATGCTATTCCACTTCGCCAAATCCTACAAGCATCCTCACAACCCACTCCAGTTGATCTCACATCTTCTGGATCTCCTCCTCAACAACACTCTCTTCTCCTTCCTCCTCAACAACACTCTCTTCTCCTTCCTCCTCATCCTCAGGTACCTCTCCAAGAATCCTCCCATACTTCTTCAGTACCTGAAACCACCCATCTTTCAGCACCCAGCTCACCTAAAAAGCCCCATCCAGCTGACGCTCCTTTGCAGCTGGATGATGAATACCAAGCTGAACCATCAAGCCCTACTGCTTCTTCTGAGGAAATCGAAATCCTCAGTCCTAGAGCCGTTGCACGTGCTGCCACAGTCATGAGGGTCGAGGACCTCAGACTCCAAGGAATAAAGAGCGCACTGCAACATTATCCCTCTCTTGCCTCGCTCCCTGCTGCTTTACAGCGACTTCAAATTTTATTTGGCTACCAAGATGGCCACTTGGTACGCAAATGAAGAAATGGTGGAGTTCTTCACTTTCGATAAGCTTAAAGCCGAAGAAGCAGCTCTGCAGGAGACATTTGGTTTTGGAAGTCTTCAGAATGCTTTTGAGCATCAAGACGAGCTGATCCAGATCCTCATTCAGAAGGTTGAACAGGATGAAGTACCACCTTCTGAGGAAGTCATTTCTCGAGCCAACTCCTACCTACACAATCTCGATTTGGATCGTTCCGGTTGAAGCGCAATGAAGGCATCCTGCCGACACAGCAGAGGCAATGATGATTGAAGAAGAGCTAACTGATGCAACAGTTGAGCCAACCGAAGCTGCCCCACAGAGTCCAAATGCCGATGACACTCGCTCACTGGTCGAGATCGAGGCAGTAAAACCCAGCCAAGCCGAATCCGGAACCCAGACGGATCCTGTTGAGCTTTCTGATGCTATGAAGGACGAGATCGCCAAACAAGTCGAGGAAATCCTTTATCAGGATAGACTCAAATCAAATGTGGACACCCTTCTGCGCATCACAGCTATTGAATGGCAAGTCCAATGTAATGGACAATCCATTGATGACGTGCACAGATTCGCCCAGAATCTGCAGGAAAGCTCCAGCAGAGATCTCAAGCAGTCTCTCGTTTCTCAACGTATTGATAATTCAAATCATCTAGAGAAGAGAGTCCCTGAGATCATCTCAAACCTCCAAGCTCCGCTGGAAAGCCGCGTCATCGATTTATCCAGCCAGCTGGACGCTCTCCAACAGCAGACTCTCTCCCACAGAACTGACATCCACCAGCTGTTCAATCTTTACAAAGAGCTGGACAATCAGTTCAAAGCTGGAAGCAGCAGCACAGCACAGCTCAATCTCGTCACAGCAGACAACTCAGCAAAGATTGCTGACATTGACAAAGCCTTGGCCCAGCTGAATGAGACAGTAGTCAACCTCTCATCCACTCTTTTTGATAATGCCAAAAAGGGGGAAGGTAATGACAAGAGAAAAACTTCAAAGACAGGCAAAGGAAAAGCTGTAGCTGAAGTCCAAGTGATATAGTCAGAGATTGACGAAGTTGTTCTTGTAAATTTGGATGCGGAAGGAACTAGGTTTGGACGGAAAGGGAAATGGAGCAGAATGATCATCCCTCTTGCCAAAGCTAGCGGAGCCACGCCAGAACAGTTCAATGATATTCATTGGCTCTGCAACTTTGTAACTCAGCAAAAGCAAGAGATGAAAAGCCTCCAAGAACAGCAGAAGAAGAAAGAAAGTCTGCTAAATGCCGAAGAAAAGAAGCTGCAGAGGAAAAGAGCAAGCATTAGAGCTGCAAAGAAAAAGTCTCAGATGCCGATGAACTGGAGAAGAGTTGATGAATGGATCCCAGAAGAGCTAAACGACGACTGGGAACATACAAAGTTTGAGTTCATCGAAGATTTCTATTATCTGGGAGCTTACCCAAATACGCCCCCAGATGTTGCTTTCATGATGCATCTCAATGAGCTTTTTCATCAAGACAGGATGACGGCAAAAGCATTCTTCAACACTGCAAATACCGCAAAGATCCAGCTCACTGCTCCCCAGCTGTATCATATCCAGCCTCCGTTGATACCTGGAACTCATCTTCCTGACAAATCAAAGATTATCGCTGAAGTAAACAGATGGGCGATCAGGAGAAAAATTTCCAAGGCAAACAACGAAGAAGAATACAGGAAGCTGGAGCAGATGATATTTAACCGGTATAGATTGAGAACAGATGAGCAGCTGGAAGAAGATCGACTGAAGAATCAGCAGAAGCAGCAGAGATGAAGACCCAGCTTACTGGGATTTAATTTTGTTTGTTTTCAGTTCGTTGATCCTGTATCTCTTGTAATCATCTTTTATGGATTAATAAAACTGAAATATTTTGCTCTCAAGCTCACCCTGATGACAATAACTCTTTGTCCAGGCACTGAACTATGAATTTAATCTTCTGCTGAAATCTTTTAAAAAACCCACTTTCTCATTTAGGGGGAAGCAGGTTGTTTTTCTCAGTTAGGTTTTGGCATCATCAAAAAGGGGGAAATTGTTGGGAAAATTCTAAAGTTTTGATTTGATTCCAAAACCCAATTGTTCTCCAACCTAATAGATGATTGTACAAACCAAAGTTAAGTTTTCTAGCTCACTTGTTTGAGCCTTAGATTTTCTAAGTTCACAGGTTTGGAAGCTGAAGACAGAAGAAGACCCAGCTGAGTAATCGAATTTGGACCCAAAAATCATTGAAAGATCTCTTAGGCGAACGAGCTCCGACCGAGGCGAGTCGAGGCCGACTCAAGAAAAGAAGAATGGATCCAGCCAAGGAGATCCATCCGAGCAGAATAAATTGAGCTGCATCAAAGTCTAAGAAAGACAACTGAGCTGACCAAAAAGGGAACTAACTCTGAAGACGTCACTTCAAGTCAGTTTACCCATCCAGCTCTAAATTCAAAGTCAAGCTCAAAAGACAGAAATCCCGGTTTCAGAGGAAGTCAATATACCTCGACCAATAAGGGATTGACATCTCAGCATCCTAGAAAGGCGAAGGATCTGACACAGTGATGAAGACAGGTAAAGATACGCTCAACGGCAGATCGACAGATCAGAGAGTAGGTAAGATTCAAACGGGTCCTCCAACGGCTAGTTTGAATCTCTACCTATAAATACCAGTCTTCAACCTCAGAATCAGACACGAAAAACTTCCCACAAGCTTACAACTTTTCTGAATCTCTCAAGTATTAAAAAGCTCTCCAGCAGTTATCTATCTCTCTAAAAAGAGCACTTAACTTCTTAAGTGTTCAATTTCAGAAACAGCTTTAGTTTTTCGTCTGATCAATAGGCTGTAATCATAGTAAATCCAAAGCCTAGATCTGAACGAGTTCATCTTTCAAAGTTCTTCATTGTAAGAACTCGTTCAAAGTTGGAAACCCAAACCCTCATTTACCCAGAAAAGGTTAGGTCAAGGTTACGCCCTCTCGAAGCGCGAAATTCGAGTGTAAGGTTATTCAGTACCCGAAAACTGAAAAGGTGCAGGCTTCTACAGTGCCCGTAAACTGTTAGAACACAGCTCGAGGAAGAGCTGCGAAGTTGCTTGGTACTCGTAAACCAAGTGGTCATCCTTAGTGGATTTACCAGCTTAAACCTGGTCGTAGACGTAGGAGTTTTCTCTCCGAACCACGTTAAAATTCTGTGTTCTTTATTGCGTTATTCAGTCTTTGCTTTATATTTATTTAAAGAACTAACCGCATTTGCACAGCACAAGTTTTCAAAGCTTCAACTTTCTGGCTGTGTGACCCAGCCAGCTGCATATTTTTCAAACCTACTTAAACTGAAAACTGAAACTAAGTTTTTCTGAGCTTTTGTAAAAGGAACGAGCTAAGTTTTTCTTTCCACCACTTTCCGCACAGCCAGCTAAGTTATCAGTCCAGCTGACCATCTTCTTTAGAAGTCAGTTGAACTCATAACTGAGCACTCACTCAACTCTGTTTTAACTTGATAAAAGTTTTCAAAAATCCCTCTTCGGTGTATTCACCCCCCCTCTACACCGAAGACCTCGTTCCGGGACCATCATGTTGCTTTCAAGACACATCTAAATGAGCTTTTCCATCAAGATTGGATGACTGCGAAAAGCATTCTTCAATGCTGCAGAGACCGCAAAGATCCAATTTTCTGCTCCCCAGCTGTATCATCTCCAGCCTCCACTAATACCTGGAACTGATTTCTCTGACAAATCGCAAGTAATCGCAGAAGTAAACAAATGGGCAATCAGGAGAAAATTTTCCAAGGTAAGTAATGAAGAAGAATATAGGAAGTTGGAACGGATGATCTTCAACCGGTACAGATTGAGAACGGATGAACAGCTTGAAGAAGAAAGACTGAAGAATCAGTAGCAGAGGAAGCAGAATTGAAGACCCAGTCATCTGGGAATTTTTGTCGTTTGAATTTTTGTAAAATGTAAAATTGTAATATTATCTTTTATTAATGAAAAATTCGTTTTTGATCTCAAGCTCATCCTGATGACAACAACTCTTTGTCCAGGCACTGAACTCTGAATTTAATATACCTGCTGCGTATGTTTAAACTTTTGAAAACCCATTTTCTTGTTAAGGGGGAAGTAAATTGTTTTTCTCAATTAGGTTTTGGCATCATCAAAAAGAGGGAAATTGTTGGGAAAATTAATAGAGTTTTTATTGGATACCAAAACCCAGCTGATCCCAACCGAGTAGATGATCGCACAAGCCCAAGCATTTTTCAGCTCACCTGTTTTGAGCTTATAGAGTTTCTTAGTTTACAGGTAGATTCGCTGAAGACAGCAGAAGACACAGCTAAGCAGACAAGCTTAAAGGACTCAGCAGAGCAAGACCAAGAAGAGTCAAAGATCTTGCAGTATCAAGACCCAGCTCAGTGACGGAAACCCAGCTCAGTGTCAAAGACCCAGCTCAGTGTAAAAGATCCAGCTTAGTGTCGTTGACACAGCTCAGGTCTAAAACACAGCTCAGGTCAATGACACAGCTCAGGTTGAAGACACAGCTCAGGTTGATGATACAGCACAGGTCTAAAGACAGCTCAGAATCAAGATACAGCAGAGTCCAAGCCGCTGAAGATACAGCAGAGACGCTTAGCAGCTCGAAGACGAAGACCTTCTCAAAAACAAGATCCCGATGTCAGAAGATCTTATCTGACGCAGTCAGAAGATCTTATCTGACGCAGTCAGATCAGAGAAGAACTAGCTTCTGCAGATGCAGACCTACTTCGTAGGTAAAGAACAGAAGTCAACAAGAGTAGGTAAGATTCAAACGGCTCTCTTCCAACGGCTAGTTTGAATCTCCACCTATATATACTCTCCTCCACCATTGAAGAGAGGAGGTGATGAGCTGGGGTCCAGCACTGATGAGTCAAACCCGGAGTTATACCAAATGATGAGCTGGGGTCCAGCACTGATGAGTCAAACCCGGAGTTGCAACTGAGAGGTCCAGTTACAAGATTGAGAGCCAAGAAACTGCAAGGCTATTTTCAGTGCATTGTCCGGAAGAAATTGGAAGATGAAGATATCGGGAGTAAGCAGTCCAAGTTGGTGAACTTGACCAGTGCCCAGGATTGATGTTTCGAAAATTGGGCTCTTGTTTGTGTAATTCTTGTTTGTGTAATTCTTTTATGTTTTATTTTATTTGGGCTCAGACTTTGTGGTATGTAATTTAATTCATTAGTTAAGCCCAATAGTCCTAGCCCAATTATAAGACCTAGTTCGAATTGGTCAAGGGATTAGCCCTAGTATTTAAGTCTTTGGAGAACACTATTTTCAGTAGACAACTTTGAATCAGAAATCTAATTGATCGATTTGTCTCACTTTTTCGTGCTTCGGTTCACGTTTTTTTCCATCGGTTCTTGGTAGAGTTTGTTGTTGGCAACTACAAGCTTGAAATCAACTGTCTCGTTCGTGATATCCAGTCGTATCCGGGTTAGACAAGCCACGAAGATCGCTCCACAGACGCGTTTCGGATTCAAGTAGATCCGGGGTTCGTTTCGGGTAAGTTCTTCATCCTCTCTTCGTTCCCTTCGTTTCCAGCCATCACGACCTTGTTCCATCCTCCATATACTGTCCATATCATCCATATATCCACGCCAAGTCCAGATCTTCTCCCGCAAAACCGTTGTTCCCAAGTTTTAACCTAAAATCGATCCAAAAGTCCGTCCCGTGCCAAATCTCAAACCCCTCGTGCGAATTGGCTGAATTTTGGATATGTTGTTCCTGACTTCAGTTCATAATTTGTGTTAAAATTTGAGCTTTATCGGAGTTGGTTTGCTATAGCTTTTAATCGAGTTTCAGTCTAGGGTTTTTAATCGTTATTTGGCTTTATTTCGTGTTTTGTTCTATTTCTTGTTTAATTTTCGGTTTAGTTCAGTTTATTAGGTGTTTTAATCTCTTTTAGTTCAGTTTGTTATTGGGTTGAATCAACCTTGTCGTTGACGTTGTTCGAGTCTTTGCTTCCGCGTAATTATTGGCCGTATCACTGCGTCAGACAAGATCTTCTGACATCGGGATCTTGTCTTGGAGAAGGTCTTCGTCTTCGAGCTGCTAAGCGTCTCTGCTGTGTCTTCAGCGTCTGGGACTCTGCTGCGTCTCGACTCTGAGCTGTGTCTTAGACCTGTGCTTTATCATCAACCTAAGCTGTGTCTTCAACCTGAGCTGTGTCATTAACCTGAGCTGTGTCTCAGACTTGAGTTGTGTCATCGACACTAAGCTGGGTCTTTTACACTGAGCTGGGTCTTCGACACTGAGCTGGATTTCCGTCACTGAGCTGGGTCTTGATACTGCAGGATCTTTGACTCTGCTTGGTCTTGCTCTGCTGAGTCTGCTCTGCTGAGTTCTTAAGCTGTCTGCTTAGCTGTGTCTTCTGCTGTCTTCAGCGAATCTACCTGTAAACTAAGAAACTCTATAAGCTCAAACAGGTGAGCTGAAAAACGCTTAGGCTTGTGCGATCATCTACTCGGTTGGGGTCAGCTGGGTTTTGGTATCCAATCAAAACTCTATTAATTTTCCCAACAGGTTTTAATCGTTGTTTTGGCATTGTTTCGTGTTTTGGTCTGTTTCTTGTTCAATTCTCGTTTGAGATCAGTCGATTAGGTATATAATCTCTTTTGGTTCAGTTCGTATTTTGGGTTGAATCATCCTTTCTGTTGACGTGTGTTCGCATCCTTGCTTTCGTATATTGATTGGCCGTATCATTTCTTTGTCAAAATAAGAACAAACATATAGTACACAACTTCATAATACATTCTAATGATAAGCAACACAAAACATGAGGCTGTTGCCTCTCCGTTTGGCTAAACATAACTAAATATCAACTTTTTCAGAACAGAAACTTCAGCACAGGGTTCTGTCTGGGCATACTGAATGTATAAGAATTGCTTTTTTCTCTTAAAATCACACATGGATGAATTTTCAAATTTGAAACATGCACTATAGGGCCAAGAGAAAGTCAAAAACAGGCCTTGGTTAAATATTTAGTAACTCAAATCAAAGAAATAGTCAATGCTTCAAAGAGGCTCACTAGGGGTTAATGTTAAGGTTGGGCAATGAAACTCAAGCCAAAATTGGTTCACCCTAATGCCTTCTATCATGCATTATAAAATGACACACTTGATATTGTAACCTTGTGAATTAAACTCTCAGAAAGAAACAAAGTAGAGAGTGCTCTACTATCATAGACTCAAATCTCATTTAGTGTGGGTTTAAAAATATTTCAATTATTGCCCTTTTTCGTCATCCCAAGTATCATTTAATAATTCCTCAAAATTAAATCACATCTCACCATTTAAAAGCATATTGAATCACCAAGTTAATCACAAGACTCAAACAGGCAGAGTACATCCACAAACATCAACAAATTCGATAATACTTGGCTTTACTTGAACAAAAAATTGACTCAATAAAAAAATATATATAACAAACGAACTAATGTGAACACACAAAGACAACCTCCTCACA
Source organism: Agastache rugosa (assembly GCA_031470985.1). Taxonomy (NCBI): domain Eukaryota; kingdom Viridiplantae; phylum Streptophyta; class Magnoliopsida; order Lamiales; family Lamiaceae; genus Agastache; species Agastache rugosa. The sequence continues at coordinate 8,707,975 of CM062602.1, forward strand.
CTTAAGCTTTGCTTGCCCTCAACCAAACAAAGAAAAAGCATAAACAAGGAGAATAAACACATAGATGCAAACACAAAACTAAAAGAAAGATAAAATAAAATAAAAACAAAGAAAAAAAATAAAATTTAAAAAAATAAAATAAAAATAAAGAAAGTGAAAGAAATCACCGAAATTGTCTTCTTCTGAATTTAGGTGGCTTAAGCTCCAACTTGGGTAGCTTGACATCCAATGGCAGTGATCTGTCGCAGGAGTCCCGTTTAGGCAAACTGGACCTATTTCTAGAATCTTGAGCATCAAAATCAGTCGCCCCTTTCATCGAAATTAGATTTAGCTTTTCCTGCATTAATTCAGTCTCAAGGTATTCTTGGACAGGATGGTCAATCACATCAATGGCGTATGAATTTTTAACATCAAGAGGATTATTTATGGTATCATCAATATTAAAAGTGAATTTCTCTCCATGATAATCCAAGCAAATAGTACCATTAAAGACATCAATGATCGACTTAGAAGTCCTTAAGAAAGGACGACCTAACAGAACACTAGCAAAATCATTTGACTGCATATTATTCATATTCACCACATAGAAATCCGCAGGATAAACAAAATCATGCACTTTTACCAGAACATTTTCCAAAAGACCCTCAGGATAAACACATAATCCATTAGCCAACTTCATCACAACTTTAGTATCTACTAACTCCACACCAGTTAAACTAATATAAATAGATAATGGCATGACGTTAACAGATGCTCCTAAATCACACATAGCATGCTTAAGCTTTGTACCTCCAATGTAACAAGGCAAAGAGAACATACATGGGTCATTGCATTTGGGTGGCAATTTCTTTCGCATTACAGCTGATACGTTCCCACTCATCAAAATCTTGCCAGCATCCTTAGACTTTCCAGCAATGAAATCCTTCATGAATTTGCTCAACGAAGGAAGCTTGATCGCTTGTAGAAATGGAAGGTTAATTTCTAACTTTTCAAATATTGACATAAAGTCCATAGAATCTACCTGTAAGACCCCGCTCTTTCATAATCGGACTTAGGATTAATTAAAAGTTTGCCTGAGATAATTAAGCCGTCAGAATTTAAAAAGAAATTAAGTCTCGACAATAAAAATATTTCGGCAGCCCTAATTTGCCGAAAGTAAAGAAATTCAGTAAATTAAGTAATCTAAGAATTTATCTCGTCCCGGTTAATCTGAGATAAGTTGTCGAATGTCCTAAATAACTACGAACGAATAGCCACATTAGCAGCGGAACTCCTAGCAGCTTGAACAACGATTTAGCTCTGATTAGGAGCGGTATGATTCTGTGCTTATATGTTTGAATTTTATCTGAAATGTGTGTGATTATTTGAAAGATTTGATTCTCCGGAGATCGTAGAATCTCTCCAGCAATGTTATTTTAGTCCGGATTTTATTTCTGGAAGTTTATCGAGAAAACTTAAGTTAGGGTTAGAGAAACCCTAATAAAATTCATGAAGCTCGAGAATTTAGTATTTAAAGACGAGATGATCTCGATTATTGAATAATCGATGTTAATTAATTAATTAGAAGGTTAATTAATTAATAAATTAAATTAAGACATTATGCTAGATATTTATGGATTTAGCTTATCCAATAAGCTTTCTTAATTAAATTAAATCCTAAAATCTAATATATGAATATGTTATATAGTACAACTAAATCTAATGTTAGATATTAAATACCAATTAAATTAAATAATAAGATCAAGTAATATCTATGATATGATCCTTAATTGGATCTTATCCCAACATGCAATGATTGCAAATAGTATTTGCTCTAAGCATCTAATTAGGTGTGTTAGCAACTAACACACTCATTCAACTCTCTCCCTCACTCTCTCGCCATCTTCACACACACACACACTCGACACACACACTCACACACACATCTAAGAACTCCATTGAAGATCAAGATTTGAGCTCAAGAAGTAAGAGATCTAGCATCCAATTTGTCCAAAAAGGTTAGATCTAACACTAATCAAGTTCTTAGCTTGAGATTAAGCTTGAAAATCCCTCTTTTCTCTCCCAAAACTTTCGAAAATTTAGGGATCTATGTTACATGTTTTTTATCTTCAACTATGATGTTAAATCCATGATCTAGATCTCAATTTTAGCATCAAATTAAGAAGAATCAAACCCTAAACCTAAATCTTATATTTTTCAAAATTTATAATTAAATTAAGGGTTTTTTATTCTTTGATTGTATGATCAAATTGATGATTTTTATGAGCTCCTATGATGTTTATAAGCATGTTAGATGGTTTAATTTATCAAGATTTGATCAATTTTATTTTTATTTTAAAATAGCCGAAAATTTAGGGCTAAAATTATGAAATTTTGATTTTGATCTTCTATGATTAAATTGAGCTTATATGATGTTATTAAACATGTTTGTACATGGATTGAATGAATTGAATCAAACTTGCTCTAATTTCTATTTTAATTCGAAAATATTAGGGTTCATAATTTGGGGATGTTTTATGACGAATTTTTATGGTAAAATTGATGACGGATTCTTGTTTAGGATGATGAAATAAGCCTAGGATGAATTATTGAGAATTTTTAGAGCTCAATTAAAGAATTTTGAAAATTAAAGTTTACTAAAATTTAGGGGTTTTTAATTCAAAGCATAATTTGATTGATTAATGATACAATTAGCCTCAATAATTATTTCTAAGAATGTTAGAAGTGAAATTGGAGAAAAATAATTTTCTAAACCCTAAAGATGAAAAATTCGTACGTTTTAAGCATAGGGTTTTGATTTTCCTCCAAATTATTTAAGTAATTATGTTATAATTGAGGTTTATAAATTAAATTAACATGTTTAGAAGTGATTAGAATGAAATTGGGATTTTAATCCTCAATTTCTCAAAAGGGCCGAAATATATATGTATATTAAAGCCATGTATTTGATTTTTAATTAAGAAAATAATGATAGAAATGGAATCTACGTTAAAAATGAAGTGACATAGAATTTTTCGGAATTTTAATACGAAGTTTTGAAATTTTTCTATTTTCCGACTATTTTTCGAAGTCGAAGGTTTATACGTATAGATTTCTTTGTTTGATGATGTGATCATGTAATTATGATTAATATGGTATAATAAGCTTAGGAAATTAATTCGAGAATTTTCGGAGCTCGTTTGTCAAGTCGAAAACGTATTAAGTTTAAAAAGTATGAATAGTGATTGATAAGAATAATTATTAATTAGTTGTTAATGATAAGATTAAGTGTTAATTATATGTTAATGATAAGTTTAATTGCTAATAATGAGATTGATTTCTAATGATGCTTAAATAGTAAGTTTAATTATCGATGAATTTAAATGTTAATGTGATACATGAATATAAATAAGATGTAAATGAGATATTGATGATATGATATGTTGATTATTGATGATGATTATATGTTAATGAAATATCATGTGCTTATGTTATGATGGTGTGATTGATGATAAACTTAGATGATTAATGATGAAAGTAGTATAAGTTTATAAGTTAATAAATGTTAGTAGTAAGATGAAAGGATTAGAAATAAAGTATATGTTTACTTATATTTTTACAAGTTATGTTTGAGTAGTGAATGATTAAGAGCTAAGATTTAAGATAGAAAAGTTTAAGTAGTAGATGCCGAGCGAAAACCCTAGAAAGCCGAGAAAGATCGTAGTATCAAAGTAGCATCCATCATTCCTCGATTTACTTTTCTCGCTCTTATGTTTAAACATAATTTTAAATTGAAGAATCGAGCGGGACCGGTATGTGAAGGGGAATCGAGAAGTAAAGCTTAGTTCAGCGACTTCGATACAGGTGGGCTTTCTAAACTAAAGAAATGTCGAATGTGACTATATGATTATGATTATGTGATGTTTTTAAATTGATTGACTTCCCGATGTTTAAAGTGTTTTTGTATGTTACCATCTACCAAGGAAAGACAAATTCGGTCCTACGCAAGGTGGGATTTGTGTACACAGTTTGTAATCGTGCGCCTTCCTTTTGGTAAGCCGATTACAGGTGTTTGAGAATGAGGCCTACTTTTCAACACTATTAAGTGATAGTAGATTTGGTACATACATGATAAGTATTTTGACTGTAGTCACTTATAATGAAAGAAAATGCTTGAGCATGCACAGGTTTTTTTTTTTTTTAAGTTTTCTTGTGTTATGCTTTATGGCAAGCTTCAATCTATAGCTCTAAGTAGCAAGATTTAAATTATTTTTGGCATGTGTTCACTGAGTGCGAAAGTACTCAGCCCTGCACGTTATTTCTAAAATGTGCAGGTTAGCTCGGATGGAGATGGAGTGTGCTGGACAGGCTTTTGTGGTTGACCTCTCGAGTTGTCAGTCTAAGTTAGAGAACGGTTATATGTCTTCATATATGTAACCAAAACTATATTTTCCGCTGCAACACTCTGAACTTGTTTTAATTTCTGTTGTTTTGTTATGTCACTTATGTTATGAATTTCTAAACCATGGTTCAGTTTGTTTAACCCTAAATTTCAGTTTGCTTAACTCCGATACAAGATGGTGTAGTTTCTTGACCATCCTCGTTGATCTTTGTTCTAACTTGATCTATGAACTGCCGTTTTGATTGATGATGTCGTTGTTTAATATATGATTGATTCCGTTTGTCTTGATAGCATGTTTTGTTGACTTGAAAGTATGTTTTGGTGTATTTTGGTTCATGTTCGATAACTTGGGTCGTTATGTTATCCTTTGGTTAATCATAAATTGTGTATGTCGCGGGACGCACCTGCTTAGTCATCTTCAATCTAAGTCGGGCTGCTACAGAGTGGTATGAGAGCAGCTCGTCTGCTCTAAGTCTAAAATTTTCTCTTGAGTCTAGTCTAGACTTGAATCCCTAGACTAGTTAAGTCTTAAACAACAAAAGTCCAGCACTTCATCTCATCCGGCAAGTCAGGTACGTATTTATTAGTTTTCTAAAGTTTAAAAGTTTAAAGTTTGAATTGAATCTTGAGATGTGTTTATGTACATGTTTATGTCTATGTTTATATATGTTTATTTATGGCTTGTGTGACGAGCCTGAGATTCTGATGAGATTGTTTTGTGATGGCATTCGTAAGCGTGATGATGGAACAATTCTGCAAGCAAGTGAGTTGTTTGTCTTTAGGAAGTAATGTGAGCTTGGTACCATCAATGGGAAGCGATATTGAGTATGTGGAAACTGTGGTTTTTGGAGACGTATTTAGTCTCCGTGTAATTGATTTTTAAAATTTTTCTTATATAGGATGGCAGTGCCTCGTCATGACGATGCGATGAGGGAGTTTCAGCATATCAGAATGAGTTACCTTGAGACCTTAGCCGAGTTTTTGGCACGTTTCCAACGCTTCTGGATGGATATCTGCGAGACAGATATCTCGGGTGTTCAGGGCATCATCCGTCTAGTTTCTCTTCTCCCAGAGGAATGACAGGAGTTGGTAGCTTCGCTCGTGCCTCATTTTGTGACCGAGCAGTACTGGGACCACAATCTCTACGGCGACTGTCGAGGTTTTATCGCCGAGATCAGCTCCCGATACATATGCTACTCAGCACCATCGCCAAGACCGTACCCTCCACCCACTCGCCACCCCGCAGAGGGAAAGTTGACTGAGTTTCTACCCCAAGATGACCCTATCCCGTTTATGATTCCGCCGGTTGAACCCGAGCCAGTATTCTTTGATCCTCAGTCGTCCTATTTTGGTTTCGACCCGAGTGCTTTTGCCAATCAGCCCACTGTACCGTCGGATGGTTTTGCTTTACCCCCACCACCGACAGATGCTCTAGCTCTAGTTACAGTTCCTCCTGTCTCAGAGATGTACCCAGCACCTCCGCTGGAGGTAGCTAATTTCCCTCCGCCCAGCGAGATCCCTCGAGTTTTTGACCCTTCTGACCACGAGGCTCTCTACCGTTCTCACCACCCTGAACCTCAGCGCTTAGACGAGGGCAGCTCATCGAGGCCCCATTGGGATGACAGTGAAGACAATGACGGAGACACCCTCGCAGCCAAGGTCACCGTTGGTTGGTCCGATCTCCGCCGAATCCCGTTCAGTCACCTAGGTTTTGAGCCTTGCTTTCTACCGACGGCAGACACTGATATCGACAAGAAGATTCCGCTCACGTTGAATGGAGACATGAGGGCCGAGGGCGAGGTTGTTCCCGAGAGTTCGAGTGAGGAGGACGAGTCAGAGGAGGAGGACCCGTCAGAGGACAACGAGTAGAGAGAGTCGTTCTTGTGTTGTTACTTTATGTTTATATGTATATGATGTAAATATGACTAAGAACTATGATGCATAATATGGTTTAGTAGCTCGGTAACGAATAGTAGACTGTATCGTGGTTATCGTTTGCATGATGTTAGGACATCACGGATGACGTAGGGATATCCTTTTGTTGTAGATAAGATTCCATATTTTGAAAAGACCTCTAAGAGGCAATTTTCCAAATATATATGAAAAAGAATGGCCAAAGCGGTCATTTAAATTAAGTTGATGCTTTCATAATATGCTTAAGTATAAAGAGATAATGTCTTGAGGAGATTAAAGAATAGCGAAAATGTATTAATGAGATTAAGTTAGAAAGTAACGAATGAGAATTTCCTGAAATTAAGTTAATGTATGAAAAGTAAGTTACCTCGCAGAAGGTTTTAAGATTAAATTAAGGTAATGAGGGAAGTTAAGTTAATTCTGTATTTGCTCAATAATTAAGCTACGAGATAAGAGATTTTATTGATTCTTGAAGGACAAGATGAGCTTATTAAGATAAGTTGTTGCTGTTGGTTATTAAATTATGAAAAGTTTATGAAGTTGAATTTTGTTATTAATTGCTAAGATGAGAAAAGTATATAAATCTAAGATGGTTCATTATTGCATGATTATTAAGTTAAATTTTAAAAGTGATGATGTTATGTCTTGATCGAAATTGTTTGAATGGTTGAGGCAAATTTGTGAGTTAAGTTGTGTCGTTGTTGCGTGATTTTAAGCTAAAGTTATGAAAATGATTATGTTATGATATGATTTGAATTGTTTGAATGATAAATTTTATGATTTAAGTAACTGCTTGTAAATGTTTGATTTAATGCGAAAGAATAAGTTGAGAAGTTCTAAAAAAAAATGTTCGATAAGAATAACGTTACTCTTTGATGATTCTTCTATTTTCTTAAATCAGAATGCCTTCTAGAAGAAGAAATAGGATAGAAGAGGAAGAGCACCGAGAACCTACCCCACTTCCTCCGCCTGAGAGGAGAATCGAAGAACTTTTTCTTCGACAAAATCCCCCGACCTTTGACGGAAGAGGAAATCCGTCAGAAGCAGAAGAGTGGATTCACGCCTTAGAACGAATCTTTAGGTTCGTTCGATTTGATGACCATGAGCGTCTCATATGTATGTCCTACCAGTTGAAAGGATCTGCAGACTACTGGTGGAAAGCTCGCAAAAAGATGTATACTCCCGAGTAGCTCAAAAATCTTACTTGGGAGTAGTTCAAGGAAGCTTTTTTTGAAAAGTATGTACCAAGAAGTTACCGCAAGCAGAAAGAAAATGAGATCGCCAACCTGAAGCAAGGAAAGAAAACGGTCGCCTAGTATGACCGTGAATTTTGTTATCTAGCTCATTTTGCCCCCGATAAAGTTGATTCCGATGAAAAGATGTCCGAGCTTTAGCAGGTTATAAGAGTGGTCTTAGCAAGTCAGAGTGCTTTGACCTACGCCCAGGCTTTGAACCGAGGCTTGGACATGGAGTTGGCTATGCAGTCAGAGAAGCCAGTTCAAGCTCCAACACCTCCCCCGTTTCAGATTCAAGCCCCAGCGGCCGTCAGACCGCAATCTTCGCACCATGTCCAGCAGCAGAAGGGAAAAAAGAAATGGAATGCTGGAAACCAACCCAGCAAGAAGCCCTGGCAGGGGCAGAGCCAGCAGCAATCGACTCCAGGAAAATCTAGACCACCTTTTGTTGGTCAGAGTAGCTCATCTCAGAGGCAGCAAGGAAATTCTGCATGCTCGAAATACGGCAAAATGCATCAGGGAATTTGCAGAGCAGGAAGTAACAGCTACTATGCATGTGGGCAAGTTGGGCATTACTCTTATCAGTGCTCAAACAAGCAGCAAGGGACTAGTGGTGGAAGACCTGGCCAGTATCAACCTCAGCAGTTGAAGGCTATTGAAGGAGTCCCGCAACTGCAACAACGCCAGCGCCAAGCGCCCCGCCCTCAACAGCAGCAGCAGCAGGAAAAGCCGCAGCAGCCACTGCAGCATGAGCAACCGCAGCAGCAGTATCAGCGAGTTTTCACTCTCGACCAGAAAGCATACGTCAAGGATCAGGGCAATCTGGCAGGTATGGGTCAGTTACCTGTGATAATTCCTTTTGATACTGGTGCATCGCATTCTTTCATATCAAGTGCATGCGTAGATACTCTTGGCCTTAAAGTAGAGCGAGTTAGCCAGAACCTAAGAGTATCGACCCCGGTAGGTAAATCTACCACAGTTACGCATGTTTGCCCTAAATTGGAATTTGAGATTGGATCCCTTAAGATGTCGACCAAAACCCTAAATCTGATTCAAATATGGGACGTAGACATCATTTTGGGAATGGATTGGTTAATCGAGAACTTTGCCACCATTCGGTGCAAGGAAAGACAGATTTCTTTCCAGCCACCTGGAAAAGAGCCGACCCTATTCTTCAGAATAGAGAAAAGCAGTAGAAGAACGCCGATTATTTCGGCAATTCAAGCAAGAAGGTTGTTGAGAAGAAAAGATGCGCAAGCATATTTGGTTTATCTCAACAAAGATGAAAACCAAGAGAAGAATATCGATGATGTAGCGGTAGTTCGAGATTTCAAGGATGTATTTCCTGAAGTTTTGCCAGGATTACCCCCAGACAGGCAATTGGAGTTGACCATCGACCTAGAGCCTGGTTCAGCTCCAATATCCAAAGCGCCATATAGAATGGCCCCGAAGGAGTTGCAAGAACTGAAGATCCAGTTGCAAGAATTGCTCGACCTTGGTTTTATCCGATCTAGTGTTTCCCTGTGGGGAGCACCAATCTTGTTCGTGAAGAAGAAAGACGGTAGTCTAAGAATGTGTATAGACTACCGAGAGCTAAACAAGCTGATGTTGAAAAACAAGTATCCTTTGCCAAGGATAGATGATCTGTTTGATCAACTCAGATGAGCCAGTGTTTTCTCAAAGATCGATTTAAAATCTGGCTATCATCAGTTGAAGATTCGGCATGAAGATATTCCAAAAACTGCATTTCGAACAAGGTACTGCCACTACGAGTTTGTAGTAATGCCGTTTGGATTGACAAATGCTCCAGCAGTATTCTTGGACCTCATGAATCGAGTTTTCCATTAATTTTTGGATAGATTTGTCATAGTTTTCATTGACGACATTCTTATTTATTCAAAGAGCGAATCGGAGCATGAAGAGCATCTCAGAATTGTCCTAGAAAAGCTGAGATCTGAAACGTTATATGCCAAATTCAGCAAGTATGAATTTTGGCTGAAAGAAGTGAATTTTCTCGGACATGTTGTTTCGTCCGAAGAAATTAAAGTCGACGATTCAAAGATGCAGGCAGTTCAAGAATGGAAGCCACCAGCATCGCCCCATGAGATTCTTAGTTTCTTGGGTCTAGCAGGTTACTATCAGAGATTCATCGAAGGATTCTCCAAGATAGCAAGGCCGATGACCCAACTTCTCAAGAAGGAATCGAAGTTCAACTGGTCTCCTGAGTGTGAAGAAAGCTTTCAAGAGCTAAAGAGGAAGTTGACCACTGCTCCAAATTTAGCAGTGCCAGGAGCAAGCAAAGACTAAGCCGTGTATACGGATGCATCGAAGAATGGACTATGCTGTGTCCTAATGCAAGATGGAAGAGTCATAGCATATGCGTCACGACTGCTCAGACCTCATGAGGAGAATTATCCAACTCATGATTTGGAGTTAGCAGCAGTCATGCATGCTCTGAAGATCTGGAGACATCATCTTTTTGGAGCCAAGTGTGAGATCTTCACAGATCATAAGAGCCTCAAATACTTTTTCGAGCAGAAAGAGCTAAATATGAGGCAAAGAAGATGGCTCGAGCTAGTAAAGGACTACGATTGCAAGATTTCCTATCATCTAGGAAAAGCAAACGTAGTAACCGATGCTTTAAGCAGGAAAAGCAGATCCGAGTTAGGATTTATGCTCACTCAAGAAGAAGAGCTGATTAAGAGTCTTTGAGAGCTGAGAATAGAAGTGGTTTTACCACCACAATCTACAGAGCAGCTAATTGCAGCTCTAGAGATAACTCTATACTTGACAACAAGAATTTCAGATGCTCAGAGGAAGGACGAGAATTTAGAAAAGTTGTGACTCAAGATCCGTGAAGGAAAAGTCGAAGTATTTCGTGAAGCTGGAAATAATGCTCTTTTGTTCAGAGAAAGACTTTGTGTTCCAGATGAAGAAGAATTAAGAGCTGAAATCATAAGAGAAGCTTATGAAACGCCTTATACCGCTCACCCCGGAAGCACCAAGATGTATCAAGATTTAAAGCAGAAATTCTGGTGGGAAGGAATGAAGCGAGATATAGCTTCATTTGTAGAGCGATGTTTAGCTTGTCAGCAAGTTAAGGCTTTACATCAGCGGCCTTATGGAAAGCTTCAGCCGTTAGACATCCCGGAATGGAAATGGGATGATATCACCATGGATTTTGTAACCCAGTTACCTAAGTCCAAGAGAGGAAATTAAATACAGCTATTTGGGTAATCGTGGACAGATTGACAAAATCTGCTCACTTTATACCAATTCCGATAACGTATGGATCGGACAAGTTAGCTCAGCTGTATGTTCGTGAGATCGTGCATTTGCACGGTGTGCCCAAATCGATCACGTCAGATCGAGATTCCAAGTTTACCTCCCGATTCTGGAGAAGCCAGCAAAGTGAGCTGGGCACCAACCACCGCCTTTCATCCTCAGACGGATGGTCAATCCGAGAGGACGATTCAAATTCTAGAAGATATGCTCAGAACTGTTGTATTGGATCGAGGTGACCAGTGGGAGCAAGTTTTGCCTCTCATTGAGTTTGCGTATAACAACAGTTACCAGATGACAATCGGCATGGCGCCCTACGAAGCTCTTTATGGAACAAAATATCGTTCCCCGCTCTATTGGGACGAAGTAGGTGAAAGAAAAGTATTAAGGCCCGATGCAGTTGAAGAGATGATTGAGATCGTTCGCCAGATCAAGCAACGGATTAAAGAAGCGCAAGACCGCCAAAAGTCTTATGCGGATACTCGAAAATTAGAACTTGAGTTTGCAGTCGGAGATAAAGTTTTTCTAAAAGTTTCGCCTTTGAGAGGAGTTCACAGATTTGGCGTGAAAGGAAAGCTAAAGCCCCGCTACATAGGACCGTACGAAGTTCTGGAAAGAATAGGTCAAGTTGTGTATAAGCTAGCTTTACCGCCAAGCTTTGGAAATTCGCACAACATTTTTCATGTATCCCAGTTGCGCCGATACATGTTTGATCCCAAGCATGTCATTCATCAAGAAGAAGTGGCCCTAGAGCCAGACCTCAGTTATGAGGAGAAACTGGAACCGATTTTGGATCGAAAGGTCCAACAGCTAAGAAATAAATCGATCGCGTCGGTCAAGATCAAATGGAGATATCACGGGCCAGAGGAAGCAACATGGGAACTTGAAGATAAGATGAGAGAGAAGTATCCCGAGCTTTTTCTTCAAGGTAAGCAAATTTCGGAACGAAATTTATTTTTAGGGGGGAAGGATGTAATACCCCGCTCTTTCATAATCGGACTTAGGATTAATTAAAAATTCGCCTGAGATAATTAAGCCATGAGAATTTAGAAAGAAATTAAGTCTCGGCAATAAAAATATTTCGGCAGCCCTAATTTGCCGAAAGTAAAGAAATTAAGTAAATTAAGTAATCTAAGAATTTATCTCATCCCGGTTAATCTGAGATAAGTTGTCGAATGTGTTTATGATTTTGTGCTTATATGTTTGAATTTTATCTTAAATGTGTGTGATTATTTGAAAGATTTGATTCTCCGGAGATCGTAGAATCTCTCCGGCAATTTTATTTTAGTCCGGATTTTATTTCCGGAAGTTTCTCGAGAAAACTTAAGTTAGGGTTATAGAAACCCTAATAAAATTCATGAAGCTCGAGAATTTAGTATTTAAAGAGGAGATGGTCTCGATTATTGAATAATCGATGTTAATTAATTAATTAGAAGGTTAATTAATTAATTAATTAAATTAAGACACTATGCTAGATATTTATGGATTTAGCTTATCCAATAAGCTTTCTTAATTAAATAAAATCCTAATATCTAATATATGGATATGTTAGTACAACTAAATCTAATGTTAGATATTAAATACCAATTAAATTAAATAATAAAATCAAGTAATATCTATGACATGATCCTTAATTGGATCTTATCCCAACATGCAATGATTGCAAATAGTATTTGGTCTAAGCATCTAATTAAGTGTGTTAGCAACTAACACACTCATTCATCTCTCTCCCTCACTCTCTCGCCATCTTATCACACACACACACTCGACACACACACTCACACACACATCTAAGTACTCCATTGAAGATCAAGATTTGAGCTCAAGAAGTAAGAGATCTAGCATCTAATTTGTCCAAAAAGGTTAGATCTAACACTAATCAAGTTCTTAGCTTGAGATTAAGGTTGAAAATCCCACTTTTCTCTCCCAAAACTTTCGAAAATTTAGGGATCAATGTTAGATGTTTTTTATCTTCAACTATGATGTTAAATCCTTGATCTAGATCTCAATTTTAGCATCAAATTAAGAAGAATCAAACCCTAAACCTAAATCTTATATTTTTCGAAATTTATAATTAAATTAAGGGTTTTTGTTTTTTTTTATTGTATGATCAAATTGATGATTTTTATTAGCTCCTATGATGTTTATAAGCATGTTAGATGGTTTGATTTATCAAGATTTGATCAATTTTATTTTTATTTTAAAATAGCCGAAAATTTAGGTCTAAAATTATGAAATTTTGATTTTGATCTTCTATGATTAAATTGATGATTTAATTGAGCTTATATGATGTTATTAAACATGTTTGTACATGGATTGTATGGATTGAATCAAACTTGCTCTAATTTCTATTTTAATTCGAAAATATTAGGGTTCATAATTTGGGAATTTTTGATGATGAATTTTTATGGTAAAATTGATGATGGATTCTTGTTTAGGATGATGAAATAAGCCTATGATGAATTATTGAGAATTTTTAGAGCTCAATTAAAGAATTTTGAAAATTAAAGTTTACTAAAATTTAAGGTTTTTTAATTCAAAACATTAATTGATTGATTAATGATACAATTAGCCTCAATAATTATTTCTAAGAATCTTAGAAGTGAAATTGGAGAAAAATAAATTTTCTAAACCCTAAAGATGAAAAATTCGCATAGGGTTTTGATTTTTTTCCAAATTATTTAAGTAATTATGTTATAATTGAGGTTTATAAATTAAATTAACATGTTTAGAAGTGATTAGAATGAAATTGGGATTTTAATCCTCAATTTCTCAAAAGGGCCGAAATATATATGTATATTAAAGCCATGCATTTGATTTTTAATTAAGAAAATAATGATAGAAATGGAATCTATGTTAAAAATGAAGTGACGTAGAATTTTTCGGAATTTTAATACGAAGTTTTGAAATTTTTCTATTTTCCGACTATTTTTCGAAGTCGAAGGTTTATACGTATAGATTTCTTTGTTTGATGATGTGATCATGTAATTATGATTAATATGGTATAACAAGCTTATGGAATTAATTCGAGAATTTTCGGAGCTCGTTTGTCAAGTCGAAAACGTATTAAGTTTAAAAAGTATGAATAGTGATTGATGAGAATAATTATTAATTAATTGTTAATGATAAGATTAAGTGTTTATTATATTTTAATGATAAGTTTAATTGCTAATAATGAGATTGATTTCTAATTATGCTTAAATAGTAAGTTTAATTATCGATTAATTTAAATGTTAATGTGATACTTGAATGTAAATAAGGGGTAAATGAGATATTGATGATATGATATGTTGATTATTTATGATGATTATATATTAATGAAATATCATGTGCTTATGTTATGATGGTGTGATTGATGATAAACTTAGATGATTAATGATGAAAGTAGCATAAGTTTATAAGTTAATAAAGGTTAGTAGTAAGATGAAAGGATTAGAAATAAAGTATATGTTTACTTATATTTTTAGAAGTTATGTTTGAGTAGTGAATGATTAAGAGCTAAGATTTAAGATAGAAAAGTTTAAGTAGTAGATGCCGAGCGAAAACCCTAGACAGCCGAGAAAGATTGTAGTATCGAAGCAGCATCCCTCATTCCTCGATTTACTTTTCTCGCTCTTATGTTTAAACCTAATTTTAAATTGAAGGATCAAGCGGGACCGGTAAGTGAAGGGAAATCGAGAAGTAAAGCTTAGTTCAGCGACTTCGATACAGGTGGGATTTCTAAACTAAAGAAATGTCGAATGTGACTATATGATTATGATTATGTGATGTTTTTAAATTGATTGACTTGCCTATGTTTAAAGTGTTTTTGTATGTTATCATCTACCAAGGAAAGACGAATTCGGTCCAATGCAAGGTGGGATTTGTGTGCACAGTTTGTAATCGTGCGCCTTCCTTTTGGTAGGCCGATTACAGGTGTTTGAGAAGGAGGCCTACTTCTCAACACTATTAAGTGATAGTAGATTTGGTACATACATGATAAGTATTTTGACTGCAGTCACTTATAATGAAAGAAAATGTTTGAGCATGCACTGGTTTGTTTTTTTTTTTAAGTTTACTTGTGTTATGCTTTATGACAAGCTTCAATCTATAGCTCTAAGTAGCAAGATTTAAATTATTTTTTGCTTGTGTTCACTGAGTGCGAAAGTACTTAGTCCTGCACGTTATTTCTAAAATGTGCAGGTTAGCTCGGATGGAGATGGAGTGTGCTGGACAGGCTTTTGTTGTTGACCTCTCGAGTTGTCAATCTAAGTTAGAGAACGGTTATATGTCTTCATACATGTAACCAAAACTATGTTTTCTGCTGCAACACTCTGAACTTGTTTTAATTTTTGTTGTTTTATCATGTCACTTATGTTATGAATTTCTAAACCATGGTTCAGTTTGTTAAACCCTAAATTTCAGATTGCTTAACTCCTATACGAGATGGTGTAATTTCTTGACCATCTTCATTGATCTTTGTTCGAACTTGATCTATGAACTGCCGTATTGATTAATGATATCGTTGTTTAATATATGATTGATTCTGTTTCTCTTGATAGCATGTTTTGTTGACTTGAAAGTATGTTTTGGTGTATTTTGGTTCTTGTTCGATAACTTGGGTCGTTATCTTATCCTTTGGTTAATCATAAATTATGTACGTCGCGGGACCCACCGGCTTAGTCATCTTCAATCTAAGTCGGGCTGCGACACTACCTCCGGCTTCTTCTTTGCTAATCTTCGAGGAAAATGTGCAGGAATCAAGATCTTAGGATCATATAAGCTCAAAGGTTTATGTACCTTTGTCGGCTTCTCAAATTCGGTTTACTTTTCCTCTTCCTTTTTCTTCAGCACAACTGTAGGATCAGTGTTCTGTTTAGGGAAACGGAATGTATTTTCAGCTTCATCTTCTGCTGAAACCTCAGAATCGTCCCGTTTAGCCAAACTGCTTCTCTCTTTAGATTCTTTTCTCGGACTTATTTCTGGCTTCTTGATTGGTAGCTTACACAACTCCTTGTCACTTCTCAATGTGATAAAGTTCACATGTTCTCTAGGATTCACTTGAACTTGTGATGGTAATCGGCATTGGTTCCCCTTGAGTTCATTCATGGAAGCCGAGAGTTGAGAAATTTGACGAGCTAATCCGTCCATACACACTTTTTGCTCAGCTTGAGTTTGTTGGAGTTGCTGCTTATTGTTTTGCAAAAATTGCTGCGAGCCAATCAAATCAACCATCATCTGTTCAAGAGATTTTCCTTTCTTTTCTTGAGAAGGTGGTGGTGGTTGCTAAAATCCTCTTTGATGAGGAGGTCGGTAGTTCTGTTGCTGCTGCACTTGATTACTGTGATCGCTCCAACGAAAATTAGGATGGTCTCTCCAACCTGGATTATAACTGTTCGAGAAAGGATCTCTCTTTGGTGGTGGATGATCGTACCAACTTTCAAATGAATTTGCTTGAGCAACGAGATTCTCTTCGTTCAATTTGCATTGCACCGTTAAGTGGCCTAAATTACCACATATACCACATGGTTTCTCCGTCGATCCAGCACTTGCAACTTTCTCAACTACAGTATTCAACATTCTTTCCATCCTTCTCATTCTCTCTTTGAACTACTCTTCAAAATTGGAGGAACTTGTTTGTGCAGCTCTCTTAAGCATACGAGGGCTAGACTCCTCATATTCTCTTGTCCCTTCTACCAAGTATTGAATCAACTTCTTAGCTTCACTCACTCTGCAATGCAAAAATCCTCCCCCACTTCATAAGTTGACAAGATTCTTTGTATCAATGGTCATTCCTTGGTAGAAATACTGTAACAAGTCACCCGCAGAATACTTATGGTTGGGGTAACTATCTACCAGCTTCTTAAATCTCGTCCAGTTGTGCACAACGATTCATCATATTCTTGTTTCACTCCGCTAATCTCCTGCTTCAATGCATTAGTCTTAGTCGGAGGAAAGAAGTGCTCCAAAAATAGTTTCTTCATTTCAGCCAATGTAGATATGGAGTTTGGCGGTAGACTTGTGAACCAGGCATTCGCCTCTGCCGTCTGAGTGAAAGGAAACGCGGCTAACTTGAATCGTTTCTCAGTAACTCCAGTTGGCCGTTTCTGCACCTTGCATATCTTGACAAACTCACTCAGAAAATTGTATGGATCATCTCTTTTTTTACCATAAAACTTAGGTAAAAAACATTCAGCAATCCCAACTTGATCTCAATCGATGCCTCCAAATCTGGTATCTGTATCGGTGTTGGAGGATCATCTTCCAGATGGCTGAAAAGTTTGTTCAATCTCGGATCTTCATCTGCCATGTCGTTTGCAGTAATTGCAACGAAAGTAGACTCACTTCTTCACCGGTATCTATTTCTGCTTTAGAAATATTTTCCGTTTAGGCAAACGGGACACCTTCAGTTTCTGGAATATTACTGTCAGACTCGTAAATAGTTTTCGTCTGAACATACGGAGGTTCCAATTATGACAGATTCTGTTGCTTCTTCAGCTTGGTCTCTTTCCTCAACCGTTTCGCGAACTTCTCAATTTCAGGATGATATAGAAGATCCGATTTAGAGGCCCTACTCATAAACAACAGAAAAGTAACAAAATATCAATAGGAAAAATAAATTAATAAACACCGTTCCCCGGCAACGGTGCCAATTTGGTGGTCGTCGTATACCACCAAATAATTCCTGCAATCTGCTCAGAATCAAATTAGTATAGCAACAAGTAGGGTCGAACCACAGAGAACGGGAATTCACTTATTTTCCTATAAATCGAGTTTTTGGTGTAGCCACCACGCCTTAAATTTAGAGAATTTATTTATAAACTAAGAAAATAAAGAAATTAACTAAAATAGCAAACAAATATTAATCAAGAGAAAAGTAATCTGGCTTCGAATAAATCCACACTAGTCTAGGGCTCTGATCATCGACGAAAAGATAAATTAATTTCCAAGAACCAACCAGTTATAGGGTACCGTGAATGCATCGGACATACCCCAATTCCTACGTACTTTATCGATAGTTAGTTGTAGACGCTAGACCTAACTATTTCCCTTATTAAAATACAACCTAACTGGAGATGTCAGACCTAGATTTAATGCTCTAATAGCTTTTAGATTTGAAGGAACTCAATTTAGACGAATTACCCAAGAAAGTAAATAATGACCCATCTACCAATTTATTCCTACTACGAACACGGTAGCTTTATCACTAATTAGTTCTATTCCAACAATTACGGATTGGGGGAACTAATTGACTGTAATCCAATTTAATCTAAGTTGATCAGGCTTAAATAAAATCAGAATTAACTTTAAACACAAGGAATAAATCGAAACCCTAGGAAATTAATTATGTGAACAATTAGATCTCACAGATTATTAGACTAGTGCTTCAATATTCTCGCCGAATTAAAGAATTAGGTATTCATAATATTGAAACAAAATACCATTAATAATCAAAGGAAAACATAATACTAATATATTGAATTGAAAGGAAATAAAGAATCGTCACCAGAAATCAATCTGCAACACGATGCAAAGTGTCGAACTCTATAACTAAAAAATATAAAAAATAAAATAAAGTTTAGCTTCCCAAGTCTTCTGCGTGCTCTACTATGCGGCGGCTACTGAGAAAAATAAAGTAATGCAATCAAAGGTATGAACTCCCTCTTGCGGCTTGTCTATCAAATATATATATATAGCTAATTCTAACTTAATTAAATAACCTAGGAAAATAATTAAATAATAGTGGTATCTAAATATATTGATTATAAAATAATAAAGCCTGGCCCATCCAATTCTCTTCCAAAATTGCACATAAATTCTTCCTTCTCGATTTCTCTCGTCCAAATTCATATGCTCACGAACTCTTCAATTCCTATACAAAATTACATAAAAAGTGCAAATTATATCCAAATAAAGTCATAGAAAAATTAATAATATGAACAACCAAAATACACCCATCAATTATAATAAAAGATTTAAAACAAAAAAATGCAATTATGAATTATGCATAATTATTAGTTAGTTTTAATAGAGTGACAATTATGAATTATCATGAGTTTATCATCATGCCGAACATTATAATTGTATGCAATAAATTAATTTGAACTAGTACATTGACCCGTGCGGTAATCATCGTATTTATTAAAATAATTTCCAATTATCAATATATTATTATACATTTTGGAATATTTCTCTATATACAACATTTGTGGTGGTTGTATTATCATTTTAATCTCCTTTAGAAATTAAAATCTTAAATCCATCACGACTGTAAACTCTTGATGCAATAACATATTATTGATCATGTGTAAAAACTGGCCTTGGCAAGAAAAACCGAACATGAAAAAGGGATTGACATTGTGTTTTGTTGATTATCATTGCGTAAAAGGCAACATTTAAACTAAACTTCATTAAATCTATCTTTCTTGTTTTGAACTAATTTGCTACGCAATGAAACGAATATAAGTGTCCAAATCCCCCCCCCCCCCCCCAATGCAATCTTCATCTGATGAGGTTGGTCATATTTTGAGTTATTGAGATCCTGCCTTTGTATTTGTAGCGAATAATAAATACCCCAACATCTTACTAACAATAACAGCAAGGCCGGATTGCCGTTTTCGAAACTTCAGTTTTCCATTCTTTGTACCATTCCATTTCTAGAAATTAATATTATTATATATTTATTGTATTATGTTGGTCCCGAGACGGATACCTTGGCGTAGAGGGGGGTGAATACACCAAGGTTTAAAAGATTTTCCAATTAAAACTCTTTGAGTGAGCTGACTGTGTTCGACCAAGCTGGGGATCAGCTGGGTAAACACAGCTGGCTGTGTGTGTGCGGAAGTTGGCGGGTTTTGAAAAGTCCGTCTGTTACTTCAAAATATTGCAAAGATTTGTTTCTTCACTTACTCAGTTTATGCAGCTTGATGGAATGCTTATGAGGAGTTAGCTGGATGCATAAATAAAATAGGAAAGAACAAAGCTATTTAACGTGGTTCGGAGAAACTACTCCTACGTCCACAACCAGAAACCTTCTGGTAATCCACTAAGGATACCACTGACTTTCCGCGCAATCAGCAAGCTTTGCAGCTCCGTTCCTTGAGCTGGATACAAGTTTACGCGTACTGTATCAAAACATAACCAGACTGTTTACGGGCAAAGCTGAAGCCTACCTTCAGTTTACGGGTACTGAAGAACCTAACCTTTTCTGGGTGAAGAGGAGTTTGGTTTGGGGTTTCCAACTATGAACGAGTTCCTACAATGAAGAACTTTTAGTTAAATGAACTCGTTCAAACTAGGCTTGAAATGGAAAGGATTATATGCCTAGATTCTAATGGAAGAGAGAATATGTAGCCTGAGCGAATGAGAACTTTAAAAACTGCAGGCTAAGTTTCTTTTAATCTCTCATAGAGAATTCTTCTTTCTTGGAGTGTTGATCTTTCTTCTCTTCTGCTCTCTCTTTTTCTCTGTTATTCTATATTTCTGAAATGAGAGGAAGACTCATATTTATAGGCAAAGATAAGAACTAGCCGTTGGAAAGAGCCATTCTGAATCCCTACTTCGGTCTTGTCTTCAATCGAGGTCTCCTCGAAGAGCAGTCCTAGACTTGACATCTAGGTGCTTAGCAGTTGACTAATCAATGATTCTTATCAGAACTTTATTTCAAGTTGTCTTCGACTTCTGCTAAATAAGATGACTCTGAATTGTGTCTCAAACTAAGCTGTTTCAACCTGAGTTGTCTTAGACCTGAGCTGTGTCTTCAACCTAAGTTGTGTCATCGACACTGAGCTGGGTTTCTGACATCGAACTAGGTCTGTGATTCTAAGCTGGGTTGTCATTGCTGAGCTGGGTCTTCACACTGAGTTAAGTCGTTACATGAGCTAGATCTTTTCCCGCAGCTGTCTTTAGATAAACTTGATCATCTTGCTTCTGAATGTCATCGAGTCAAATGCTTGACTTGACCTGCTGAGTCTTCTGCTTTATCGGTTGGATTTTTCTTGTGACTTCTCTGCTGTGTGGGCTCTGTTCAGCTGATCTTTATTCGGCTGGATCTTTTTAGCTGTCTTCAGCGACTTTACCTAGAAACTCTATAAGTTCAAATAGGCGAGCTGGAAAAAGAACACTCAGGTTTGTACAATCATCTACTCGGTTGGGATCAGCTGGGTTTTGATATCAAATCAAAACTTTTATTATATTTCCAATAATTTCTCCCTTTTTGATGATGCCAAAACCCCAAGTTGGAAAAACAATTTACTTTCCCCTTAACAGGAGACGGGGTTTTTAAAGTTTAAATATTCACAGCAGATAAATAAATTCAGAGCCTGGACAAAGAGAGATTGTCTTCAGGTTGATTTTGAAGAAATGAACTTTTTGTTTATGAAGAAATTTTATAATTTTCCTAATTACAAAAGTTCTAAAGAGATTCCCAGTTGGCTGGGTCTTCAGCTGTGCTTATTCCTCTGTTCTTCAATTTGATGGTCAGTCTTGAGACTATACCTGTTGAAGATGAATTCTTCCAAGTTCCTCCATTCAGGTTGATTATTCGTCTTGGAGATTCCTCTTTCGCCAGCCCAGTAATGAACTTCTTTGACAATTTGGGCCTTGTCAGGAAGATTCGTTCCAGCTATAGTAGGAGGCTTCGATTGCTTGACTTTTGGAGCTTTGAGTTGGATGTCGTTTCTCTTGGCCGCTAGAGCTAATGATCTTGCCATCATTGGATCTTCTTCATGAAGTTCGAGCAAGTATTCTTTGAACGCAGATTCAGGATCCATACCTTTGTATTGATTTAGGTAGTAGAATTTTTTGATGAATTCTGTTTTGCATTGTTCCCAATTTTCATTGATTTCATCTGGGGTCCTCTTGTCAGTTCTTGGAATGCTTGAAGCTGCTTGGACATGTTTCTTCCTGGCTTACCTGTAGCTCTGTCTTTTCTTTTCTGCTTTTTCTCAGCAGGCTTGAGCAATTCAGCTTTCTTCTTAACAATCTTGTCCAGCTCCTCCATTTCTTTTCTCTGCTCATTGTGAAAGTTACATAGCCAATTGTAGTCATTGAATTCTTCTAGCTTATGTCCACAAGCTTTGGCTAGAGTAATTGTTTTCTCTCTCCAAGTTTCAGCAATTGCAGCTGGTGCCATTGCTGGTTCTTGTTCATCTAGCTCTTTGGCAAAATTGTCGATTTCAGCTTGATTTGGTTGCACAGGTTCCCCCTAAGCTGCAGCTTCCCTCTCCATTGTTTCTTCCCCCTTTTTGGCATTATCAATAAGGTAGGCAGAGAGGTTGACGACGGTTGCGTTGAGCTTGGTGAGGGCAACTTCAACATCAGCGATCTTGGCTGTGTTGTTGGTTGTAGCAATGTTCAGCTGAGCATTGCTGCTGCTTCCAGCTCTGAATTGAGCATCCAGATCTTTGAACAAGTTGAATAGTTGGCAGAAGTCAGAGCTGTTAGAGAGAGTAGACTTTTTTATGGCTTCCAGCTAGCTTGAAAGATCTGTTATGTCGTCGACCAGTGGAGCTTGGAGACGAGAAACAATTTCAGGCACCCTCTTTTCGAGATGAAATCTGAGCTCGAGATCATGAGAAACGAGGAACTGCTTGAGATTCCTGTCGGTGTCCTCATCAAGGGTGTAGATGGACTTCTGCATTTCATCAATTGTCTTTCCTTGGGTTTCTGCCTGCATTTCAATGGCTGAACACTAGACAAGAAGGTCAGCATGATTTTTCATGCTTTCCATAAGGAATGCCCTTTCGACGTATTC
This sequence comes from Agastache rugosa, assembly GCA_031470985.1. Taxonomy (NCBI): domain Eukaryota; kingdom Viridiplantae; phylum Streptophyta; class Magnoliopsida; order Lamiales; family Lamiaceae; genus Agastache; species Agastache rugosa. The sequence goes on from CM062602.1 coordinate 8,730,521, forward strand.
CTGGATCTGCTTTTGAAGAGCAGGAGATAATCCAGTGTCGGACTCCGTTTGGGTTCCGGATTTGACATGACTGGGTTTGTCTGCCTCAAACTCGACCAGTGCGCGAGTGTCATCGGCAATTGGACTCGGTGGAGCTGCTTCTGTAGGCTCAACTGTTGCATTAGTTGGCTCTTTTTCAATCATCATTGCCTCAGCTGTGTCAATAGGGACAGCTTCCTTGGCAATCTCAGTTGCGACTTCTTTGGAGTAGTCACCTCCAGAAGGTATTTCCCATTCCGCTGCTATAATTAGCTTGTTGGCTGACTCCCAGACGTCTGCTGGGTGCGGCTTGAGGTACTGCTGAGATACTTCGATGATACCTCTAATGAGCTCATCCTGATACAAGTATGCATCCTCCAGACTTCCAAAACCAAATGTGTGCTGGAGGCATACTTCATCCGTCTTCAACTTCTCGTAAGAGAAGGTTTCTATCAGCTGCTCATTCTGGTACCAAGTTGCCATATTGGTGGCCAGGTAGAACTTGAGATCTCCAGCTTTGATGAGAGCAATGGGCAGATGCGCCAGAATTGGATACTGAGTCAGAGCACTCTTGATCCCTGCAATGCGTAAGTCCTCGCACATGGCTTCCATGAAGGCTAAGCCGCTGGAGTTGAGAGACGGGGAGGAAATTGTATCACTCTCTGATTTAGTTGAGTTTTGAGGAATTGGTTCAACTGGGTTTACAGTAGGCTGTGAAGAAGCATCAGCCAACTGAGTGGGAGAATGAGCTTTGGGTGATGGTTGTTTTGGGGGTGAGCTGAGATTAGTGGTAGTAGGTTCAGCTTGGGTGTGAGCTGGCTGTGAAGGAGCTTCAGCCAGTTGAGTATTTGTCTGCTCTCTTACAGGAGATGGCTCTTTGGTTGGAGAGCTGGGTGGAGGAGAAGGCTGTTTGGATGGTGAGTTAAGAGGCGGTGAGGGCTGAGGTGAGCTGCATTCAACGGGAATACCACCTGTTGATGGAAGAGGTGTCTTACTTTTTAGAATATCCAGCTCGTCCTCTGAGCTGGATGATGATCCTTCATTCAATCCCATCTCAGCCAGGATGTTTGTTCCGTACTGATTGAAGGCTGATACTGGCTAAGGAGAAAGAATCACCATGGCTTGACTTGACTGGAGCGCAAGCTTGCTCGGTGAAACTTCTGGAGTAGCCTCTGCAGAGGAGCTCGCCTCAGTTGGTGGAAGGATAGCTGTTGTCTTTTTCTTCTTAGCTAGTTTATCAGCTGGCTTGGGGTCAACTGGCTTCCTTTTCCGCTGCACCTTCTCAGCTGGACTTGCTGGCTCAATTTCTTCCAGCTGCTTCTTGCCTTTGCCCACAGCAGGCTGTTTCTTCAGGAGGTCATTGATTTGACTGACTCTCAAGAAGAGTATCTTTGATTCTGGAAATGGCTCTGAGTCAGCCCACTTCACTGTGTGCCCTTTCACAGCTTGCTCTATTAAGAAAGAGATCTTTGAGCATAGATAGAGAGGCTCTGAACTTGAATATGTTGTCCTGGTGAAGTCGTACTTGATCTTTTCAGACTCCTTGACCTGTCGATTGAGTAGGAAATCAAACCAGTTGACTTTTACGCCCTTGATCATGGTAATCATCGGTTTGAGCTTTGGAATGCTGATCTCTCCTAGAGATCCAGTTATCCCAAGAATACACTTTTGTCTAATATCCAGCGGTAGCCTGTACTTCAGCTTGAGTAGGAGCTTTGACATGCTCGCTCTGTACGGTTTTGGAGAGATGAGCATCTCTTGACTGAGGAATTCATCCACTTTCTCACGGTTGTAATCGTCTGGAATGAATTCTCCTTTGCTGGGCAGGTTGAACATCTTTCGCAACATTCTGTTCAACTTGACGTTGATGGTTGCTGAATCAAATTTTCCATCTGCACCTTTGACGATCATATCGAATGAAGATGAATAGAAACCATCTTTGTCAATGATGTTGAGGTAGAAGAGGACATCATCGTTCTTCAGCATGAGCTTGGGCATGGAGGTTGCCCACAGTAAGAGACCGGAGTCTGCAACTAGATCCACCATCTCTTTGAGTTCTGAAATATGGAGGTTGGAGGTGGACAAAACACTCTCAAATGATAGCTTTGTCATTAGAGCTTCAAACTGGTTCATCCATGTGGTTGATTTCTTGGGTGCCATCTCTGTAATCTTTTAATTTGATCGTGCGAAGAAATTTATAAAATAGATAGAGGTTTGAAGGTTTGAAATTCGCAGAGATAAAGATGAAAGATGAAAAAAAAATATTCGCGTATCTTTTTCATATATATCAACTGCCATAATGGATTAACAGTTGAGATTGAAGTAGCTGATATTCTGATCAACGACTGGGAGCAATTCACTCATCACGTTTGCTGACGTACTTATAGCGAATGAATTTCAACAGCGCATGTGGCAGTTCAAACGTTTGACGTTCTGCCTCGATCCTGCCATGCTACAGTACTCTGTAGACTTTACAATTAAGGCGATGGGAAAGGAAACTTATCAAGCAATTTAACTAAGGAATATATGTCCGCTGAAATTAAGAATTCAAAATATTTGGACTTAAATAGTATATTCATCAGAGAAATAAATGAAAGTTGTCGCAAACTTTTCAAGTACAACAATTTTGATTAGCTGGTATTGTCACTTATGATTTCTGAGCTCTCCTTCTGCTGAGTTGGTGAGGAGGTTGCTTTATGTTTCCCCTTAGCTGGATGGTCCTTTCTTCCGGATTGAGCAAGTGATTCACACCTTGAATCAGATTTCAGCATGTTGTACTGTGTGTATATTCCCAATAATGGTGTCCTTCAAATGTTGAGAAATCTCTTGGGTGCTTTTATGTCGTCAGCTGGGTTAGAGAATTAGCTTGATTGCTCCGCTGGATCAGGTTTCCCTTCAGCTGGAGATTCCAGCTGAGTCTATCTTGGTGAGTACATTATGCTGGGTACTCTGCTTGATTTTGCTGATTCTTTCCAGCTTTGTGGAGTCCATTTGTTTGATGGTAGGTGGCCTTTTCTTCAGCTACATCCTACTTCCTTCAATGAACGGATTTTCTCACTATTTACTTATTTCTTTGATGAGGTCTTAGCTTGTATAGTATGTAGACAGCTGTCCCAAATCCAGTTGCTTCATGATTCTTCTTGAGGCCAATGTACTCAGCTGTATGACTGGATGAGTCTTCAGTTTTGTATCTAGTTGTCTTTAGTTCACAGCTAGTCCCAGTCAGCTAGCTGGGTCTCTTCATTTTCTTTATCGGTTGATTCAGTAAGATGTCTCAGACATCTTAGTCAAAGCGATCATCTTCATTTTTTTCTTGCTGTGTTCCAGCTGATTAATGCTTCGTACAAGCATGGCTTCTTCTTTTTTGCTCATGATGTTGAACTCTTTGTTGGTTCTTCCAAGCTGAGCTGATTGAGCTTCTTTCTATGGCTTCATTCTCAACTCTGTTTGCTTGACGGATTCACAGTTGAGTTGCTTGAAGATGTCGAGTTCTTGAGCTTTAAAGTTCTGGCGGTTTTTCCTGGATTGATTGAATCTTTTCTTAGGAATTCAACATTTTGCTGCGGTGAGAGAGTATCTATGTTTTGACTACTTCATGTATCTCAATCTTCTTTTCTTCAGAGTTTGGAGACAATGCTGGCAATGTCCACACATTAGACATTCTTCAAAAACTCCATCAGATATCGTGATGACTCTGATGATAATTTCAATTGGAATGGGTGGAAATGAGTTGCAAAGAGAGGAGGATGGGTGGAGAATGGAGATGAGCGGCGATGAACGGAGTGAGTTGGAGAGACTGGATGGGTGGAAGTTTAGATATTAGAATGGAAATAAGGTGGGAGTCTATCTTTTGTTTTTTTAATTCTGGATTATTACCAATTTAAATTTGAAGTTGGAAAGCTTCTTTTGCATAGCAGCACATGAACAGTTTCCACATCTCAAAAAAGGGGAACAGTTTCAATGAAATTGCACATTTTCTCTAAAATCAACAATAATTTTGCAAAAATAATATTTATAAAGAAAAAATATTGTAATATAGTGAACATTTAGGCGGGAAAGTAGTAGAGTTATGATTTTACTTTTATATATATAGAGATATAAAAAAATATTAATAGATTGAAAATAAAGCTTATCTTTTGTTAGTATGAATAATATTTTATCATAATTTTCTAAACTAACTAATAATTCAATTGGGTTAATATAACAAAATCAAGAGAAAGTTCAATAAAACTGTTGGGAAAATTCTAAGTGTTTTGATTTGATACCAAAATCTAACCGACCTCAATCTAGTAGATGATCGCGCAAGCCTAAGTTGTTTTTCCAGCTCGCCTGTTTGAGCTCGTAGATTTAATAAGTTTATAGGTGAAGCCGCTAAAGACAACAGAAGATCCAGCTGAAGGATCAGCTTAGTGAAGATCAGCTGAGTGTGAAGCAGAGCTGAACAAATATTGCTAACACACCAGAAAAGATACATCAAAGAAGCCCAGCAGAGCTATACAGAGATTACAGCAGACAAGAGAAGAAAGAATCAGCTGACCAAGCTGAGAACATAGCAGTGCTAACCAAGTCGAGTAATCTATTCAGTGATATCCAGAGCTAAGACGATCAAGCTTATCAAGACACAACTATATAAAAGACCCAACTCGTGTAAAGACACAGCTCAGCATCCCAGCAGAGTTCAAGACACAGCTCAGAGTCAACAGCACAGCAGAGTCGAAGACAACTTGAGAAAAAGTCAGAGCTAACCTGGACCAACAAAAACTCGACACCTCAGCACCTAGAAGTCAAGCCTAGGCCTGCAATACGAGGAAAATACGGATGAAGATAGGACCTAAGTGTCAGAAGTTAGGTAGAGATTCAGAATGGCTCTTTCCAATGGGTAGTTCTATTCTCTTGAAAGAGAAGATTCATATATATAGGTAGAGAATAGAACTACCCGTTGACTCTGAGCCATTCTGAATCTCTACCTAACTTGTATCCAGCTCGAGGAACTGAGTTGCAATGCTTGTTGACTGCGCAGAAAAGTCAGTGGTATCCTTAGTGAATTTACCAGAGGTTTCTGGCCGTGGACGTAGGAGTAGTTTCTCTGAACCACGTTAAACTGCTTTGTTCTTTACAACTTTATTTATGCATTCAGCTGACTCTTCATAAGCATGTTTTCAAGTTGCATAAACTGACTAATAGAAAAGAAAAACAAAGCTTTGCAATATATTTGAAGTAATATTCGGACTTTCCAAAAACCCACCAACTTCCACATACACAACCAGCTGTGTTTATCCAACTGTCTTCTAGCTTGGTTGAACACAGCCAGCTCGCTCAAAGAGTTTTAACTGGAAAAGTTTTTAACCTTGGTATATTCACCTCCTCCCTCTACTCCAAGGTATCCGTCTCGGGACCATCAAAAAGCCAATCAACATTATAATTTTGGGCCCTGAAAATATTGCAGCATCCCACACTTCTGAAACAATGAAACATAAAGAAAGAAAATAAAATTGAGATAGGAAAACCCTAGATCTTTGTATCAGCTACTCTTTCTTCCTCGTCGCACTACTTTTCTTCCATTTTGATCCACCACCTTTGTCAATTGTCATTACACAGAAAAAAAAAATAACATAGAGAGAAAAAAAAATAAAAGAAGCCACTTATATAATATAGGATTTCACCATAAGCGACACGATTAATGATGTCTTGTTCGAAGATTTGTGATTTCTTTTACGATGATGAGCTTAAACAGCGGATCATTTTATTTCTATTAATTTGTTCTTGTAATAACTGTAAAAAAATGAAAAAGAAAAAGAAATTTGTAAACCAAAAATTAGGATTTTAACAATGAAGAAATTTCGATGCAAAGAAAAATTCAATTTAACAATGAAAAATCTGTATAGAAGAAATAACTCTGAAATTAAAAAAAATTATGATTTTAAAATTTAAAAACTATTGGGCTTCCTAAATTAAAAGGTCTGCGTATGAAAAAAAGAAAAAGACTGTGAAAGAAGTCTGACATGAATTGCTTAAAAAATAAATGATTGTATTTAGATTAAAAAATAATAAAAAAATGCACATGAAAAATGAGCAGAAAAATTTTGATGCTTTGATTTTGCTTTTATATATATATAGATTAAGTTCAAATCCAATTGCATTTCATATATGCATTGTAGCGTATATCTATATACGTTTATTTAAAGTCCAACACGTAGTTTAGTTCGCGTTGGAGAATCGTCTAATATTAGTATTAAGGACTAGATAATGTACTAAGTGTTATAAACTAGATGGAGAAGAGAGAATAAGAATTCTGTCTATTGAGATGTATTCAAACTGTGTACAATATGAGGTCCAATGGCCTCTATTTATAATGGTACAGAGCTAGGGTTTTAGGGTGGATGACTTGGTCAACACTCATATAATGTATATCTATAAGATATTTACAACACTCCCCCTTGAGTGACCAATCCCTAAAACAAATTGTTGCCTCATTAAAACCTTGACAGGAAAACCCAGTGGGACAAAACCTGATCGAAGGAAAAAGAGTACAACTGCTCTGCTTGAACTTGATCATTGTAGTCTTTGAGTCGTTGCATGCCAATCTTGTGTACTAACTTCCTTAATGTTGACGTTGGCAATGCCTTTGTGAATAAACCCGCCAAATTGTCACTTGAGCGAGTCTCTGTTGAAACAATGATACAAGTATAACACTTCACATTTGACATTATTGTTTTGATGTGCATGCCTCGTTAAAAACCTCTTTTGAAAAATCCTGTGGGAAAAAAAACTCGATAGAGGAAAAAATATTACATGACATACATTTACTCATGTGTTGCATTAGTTGTCTCGTTAAAAACCTTGACTAAGAAAACCCATCGGGAGAAAAACTTAGTAAGGGGAAAAATACGAGTACAACCATTTGGCCTTTAGAGTATAATCTTTATGATTACTCAAAATTAACCTTTACGGCCAAATCTTCATAAATATGTAGTAGTTTCTCACTCCCCCTGAAGATAATAATCTTCAAAATCAATATATTTCCCTACTATAAACGTATCTTTCTTAGGAGGAGATTTAGTGAATAAATCTACAAGTTTATCACTAAATAAACTTTTGTGGCCATAGTTCTTATAGAACTCATTTGTGCAACACAAGTTGAATTATTCTCATAGAGAATAGTGGAGAATATATCTCATATCTTTACACCAATTTGAGATATTGAATCATGGGATGAGATAAACAACCAACATCCTAGTAGCCACCAATGTAAATCTCAATCTCTTTCATAAAATAGATTAAAGATCGATTTAACCTTTAAGATAACGAATGATATTCTCAATATCATTTCAATGTCTCCTTGTGAGTGTATTAATTCTTGCTAGCAAGTTTACCTTAAATGTTATATCAGATCTGATAGAATATATAGTGCTATCAGCACTCAAAGTAGGGAACTTCTGGCCCCATAATATAATCGTTATCTTCCATATTCACTTCAAGTCAAGTGAAGAGATAATCATGCATTGGGGTCTCACTAGATGTGATTTATAATAAAAATCAATCTCTCTACAACTTTTTCAAGTAGGTCGACTGGTGTAATAATAATATGCTCATTTAGGAGATGCTCGATCTTCATATCAAGTCAATACTTAGATTTAGCTAAGTCTCCTATTTCAAACTCTACCTTTATGTACGAGTTGACTCTTTCATCAATATAAGTCATTCAAAGACTTTTGGATATGTACACAAGTACATATATCATTATTCGCATTTCCTTACTTCAGAATGATTAATTCACACTTGTTGTGAATTTATATTTCTCTTTCTTAGAAATATTGAGTCCATCAGGGACTTTCATATATATTCACGTACAATGACCCAACAAATATACGGATCAATGATATTCATTACTGCGATAGATATTAAATAACGGAACGTGATGCCATATTAGGAGAATATATATAAGAAAAATCAATTTAGGATCTATGCCTAAATCTTTGAGCTATTTACATCGCTTTATTTCTCTTCATCTCATCAATTTCTTTTCTCTTAGTACAAATACTCATTTGTGTCAACATTATTTGACATGTGTACTATAGAGCAAAAGATTATTTATTTAGCGAGTCAAGCTCTGCCTCAATTGCTTCTTTCAAATTTACTCAGTGCCTCTAGCACTTCTATTTTCTTTGATCTGGATCCAGACTATCATTTCAAAATGATATAAGCAATTTTGTCGAGGCAAAAGTATTGTCGACAATTATAATATTTTTCTATTGCTCGTTTCTCCTGAATTCACAGAATTCATGGCAATTTCAATCAACCAGATTTTCATCATTTCTCAATGATATATTTTCTTTACTGGTTATTCCGTAATCCCAGTCTTTTAATATTTGGTGCACGTGCATATGCACTGGGATTTTCGTCCTTATGACGATCCTCTTTAAGAGATTGATGAAGTGATATAATTTCTCTATTCAATTTTATATTCCGCGGATCTTTATATTTAACACCAATAGATCTCTCACGCTTATGGCGTTAAAGAGCATCATCTAATTTATTTAGTTCACGAGGAACTTCAAGATCTTTTTGGTGCATATACAATATGTATATGAGATTTGATCACTCATTTGGCAGTAATAATTTGTTGAACTTTAAGTTCATCACGCGAATATTTAATCTAATATATATTCCAACCTTTTGTTGGAGACCCATCTTTTATATGTTGTGGGTGTGTACTTGAGACTTGAATTCAAAAGTTCGTAGATGAGAAACATCAAGTTCTCAACCAACAATATACGAACTAATGTTGTCTCATGTATATTTGCAGAGATATTCATTATTATCTTCTGCTACTGTCTCAATATAGTATCCGTTGTAGGGGATATCATTAAAACTTACTCCTTAGTAAGTTTCTTTTTGACTTACTAACATATTATATTGTTAATTTAGTATCATTTGTAATATGATACAAGCTAGCTCTTCCGGAGCTATTTGTATTACTTGTGCAATATTTATGCACAAAAATCAAGGATAAATATAATATCCAAATATTTAATTTATTTGCTCTTCGGAGCATGTAATATTCTTCAGGAATATTACTTATGCTACTTTAATTAGCATCAATAGATAATCTTTCCAGATTATTCAAAATTCGTGTTTCTTCATAAACAACGATTATTGTAATATAATGATAAATATAATAAACAAATATATCTAAGGCAGTATAATATATTTTTCATTGTTGCAATTTGAAATCGAAGCACATAACAAGAGATAAGGGCACAAAGTTCCTATATTAACCAATTTTATAAAAAAAGAATTTGTTTGATTTGATTAATTACTACTAAAATGATTCCAGTAGGATTAAAACAATTCAAATTAATATTATATTTTAATCCTTCAAAGCTTCACAATTCTCGATAAATTAAGCATAATATAGAATAGTCATATGAATGATACATATATCTAATCTGAATTGGCAAATCGACATGTAACAATAAAATATTTACTTCTAATCCTCACACATATGTTTCATGATTGCACACGAGAGAAAAAGGAAATTAAAAATACCGTCTAGGATATCGAAGGACTTCTAGATCGGAGGAGGGATAGAACAACCGTGATGATAACGTGTTATAAACTAGAGAGAACAGGGAATAAAGTAGAGAGAATAAGAATTCTGTCTATTGAGATGTATTCAAAGTGTGTACAATATGAGGACCAAAGGCCTCTATTTATAATGGTACAAAGCTAGGGTTTTAGGGTGGATGACTTGGTCAACACTCATATAATGTATATCTATAAGATATTTACAACACTAAGAAATTAATTGAAGGGAAATTTAAGTTTTGGGCCAAATCAAATAAATTGAAAATCTCTTAATTATTGGGCCAAGCTTATTTATTTTATTGGGTCAATTTTTTAGTTGTTTTTCAGAAGCCCATTTTCTTAAGTTTTCTACCGAGCACATTGTTTGCTGTTAAGTTAATAGATGAAAAAGATTAACAATAATGAGAATAAAATTTTATAGCAATCAACTTGGCAACTAGTAAAAATAGAAATAAAATGAAAAGAAAATTTATAATGATAATGCAACAACGTAAGTTTAACAGAAAAACTTAGCCCCCAAGGGTTCTATAGTAACCGAACCACAGTATTAATCTACTTTTCACTTTCACTTTCCTCTTTCGGTAGAAATCAAATCAAGGTAATATTCAAACACAAATTAACTGTTAGTCACTCTGTTTTAATTGAACATAGAAATTAATACAAGAGCTTCTCTTATGCTTATGGAATTGAACGAGCACATAGTTAAAACCCAGAAATCCCAAGCTCATAACTGAATTAAATATTTCCTAATAAGAAACCATACGACTATGCTTATAAACCAAAATTACATTTCTGCTCAATATACCTAATTGACTAGCAAAACCAACAAGAACTAGAATAAATGCCTAATTCACCTAATAAAGTACTCACTCCATCCACCATAAGTGTAACACTTTAGATTTGGCACGAGTTTTAAGAAATGGTTGGTAGATTATTTTTTAGTGGAGAAAGGGACCCACCATAATGAATTGTTGGGAGATTTAAAATAATGGTAGTGGGTGAGATCATTTTTCAAATGGAAAGTGCTACACTTATCGTGGACGTACGCAAAAAGAAATTATGCTACACTTATCGTAGACAGAGGGAATAGAATATAAGAAAAAGGGAAGAACTTAACCCCGTATAGTGGTTTCGGCCGAGTTAGAGACTATCGTTGTCGACCGGAGAAATCCGTGGATGTAGGCTGTTATGCCAGCCAAACCACGTAATCGCTTGAGTTATTCAATTCTGCATTTATTTCTTGTTTAGGATTCTTGTTGTTCATCTTCATTAATGTTCGATTGAATTGGTTTGCCAAGTAGAGCTTAATTCTTACACATTTGAAATCAGAAAAAATTATTTTGTATACTAATTTATGTTAATGTAATATTTCTTTCAATTAATATTCACATTTTCCCCAAAAGTTAATAAATAGATTCATATTATTGTGTGACAGTAGTGCACCACATCTATCACTACAAAAAAATGCGCTTCTAACGATGGAAAATTCCGTCGCTAAACAGCGTAATTTCGTCGCTAAAGAAGCCTAACGACGGAATACGGTCGACGCGAAATCCCTCGTCGCTAAGACAACTGACGACGGAATTAACGACGGAATAGTCGTCGTTGACCCTGCATCATAGATTTCGTCGTCGACGGACTTGGCGACGGAAATAGCGACGGAATTTCCGTCGCTATTAGCGACGAAAGTAATTCCGTCGCGAGGTTTGGTTTATTTTGGAAACGGATTGGCGACGGAATTTCCAATCATTCCGTCGTTAATTCTGGATTTGACGCAACGGAACTGCCGTCGCTATTCCGTCGTTAAGTTTGGGACAGTGGGCAGTGTAATGCTCTGTTTTTTCTGTTCCCTTAAACAAACAAACACCAATTTCAAATCCAACAAATCACATAAATATGAACCTAAAACACAATATTAAAACTTAATCAAACACTAATTCATTGTTAAATTTCATAAAAAGAACATTCAACATTCAACATTAACATAACAGTTATGTCTAAATAAAAAAAACATCTAATGTCAACAACTATAGAGTTTTGAAGCAAGCAACTAGATCTATCAAATATTTCCTGGAAGTTTCTGATCTGATCTGAAGTGCGGGTGAAGTGCATCAAGTCGGGTTGACTCAAAGTCTGAATCCTCTCCTCCATCCTCATCTACATCCATAAAATTATTGATAATTAATAAGTTTAATTGTAAAATATAAATGATAGTTATTAAAACTAATCAAAATTACCGCAATACGGCGAGCCTTCGCGTCTGTATAGTCGCCGTTCTTAGTCATGTGCAATCTTTCAAACACATCAGCAGCGACTTGTCCTCAGTGAGTCCCTTCTCCTTTGCCTATACAGAAAGAAACACAAAATTAGTAATAACTACAATAATGTAATGCAAGATATGTCTTATAGTACTCAAGAAGAAAAAAATCAATTGCATACCTTTCATTCTATTAGTAGAAACTATGTTCTCTTTCCATCACCAAAACACACTAAACCAAAATAATACCATAAAATATCATAATCAAAATTTTCAGATAAACCCAGGCAAATTGCAATCGTTGGACTGCTACACTTGGAATAAAACTTTACTTGCCTACCATTTTCACTACGTGGAGAACCACCAAGCAAAAACGATGTAATCGTTCGACTGCTAAAGCAGATAGCTCTCATCCAACATACCCAATTTCCTCAATATATATCACAATTTTCAGCACCAATTTGAGTTTAGATTTATTGTGGGTTCCCTAATGCATATCAAGCAAACACAGACTTATACAATGGCAGCCACGGCAGCCATACGAAACTAAAATATCAAAAATGTTAAATATATAATTCAAGCTAATACTCAATTCCTTACTATTGGAAATACTAACCTTGGAAATCAAAATTGGGGCTTCTAGGTTATTAAGCACGAAACCTTTTTTCCTCAGATTTTAGTCGCCGATCGTGTGAGAGGCTGATTGGACGAAGAACGAAATTGTAAATCTTCTCTGGGGACTGTGAGAGAGAGAGAGGGGACTGACCAATGACGTCGGCAAGAGACGGTTGGGTTGCACAAACAGCAACGGCAGCCGGAGACGAACGAGAACGGACGGAGCTGCCAGAGTTAACGAGAGAGAGAGACGGTGAAAGAGTGAAATAGAGACAGAGACTGACAGAGAAAGAAAGAGAGCGAGAGACTGACCTGACGGCGACAGACGGAGCGACGACGGCGGCCGGAGCAGCAGTGGCTAGAGCGAGTGTCAGAGAGAGAATGAGAGATGGAGAATACAACGGTGGCCGGAACAGAGGCGGCGACGGCGGACTGAGCGGCAATGGCGGGCGGGAGGAGCGACAGGATGGAGAAGTAGTGAGTGAGAGAGAGCAATGAACGGCAGCCCGGAGCTACAACGGCTCCAAGCGAAGACGCCGGCCAACGTCTGGCCGGAGCGACGACGGAAGCAGAAGAAGCGAGCGACGACGACGGCCAAATTTTGTTGTATTCCCTTTTAATTTTCTCCTTTGTTGTTTGCTTCATTTTGTAATTGCTAGCTACAATGAATCTATAAATTTTCTATTCATAGTTTCAATACTTAATATGTTGCCGATTCACCTTTTGTTTTTTTTGTTAATACAGGTGTCTTCATTTTGGTCATGCATCAAGGGTAAATATCATGGTCACGCTGTGCTGATGATGGTCCCAAGACGGATACTTTGGTGTAGATGGGGGGTTAATACACCAAGGTTTAAAAACTTTTCCAATTTAAATTTCTACTGAGTGAGCTGGCTCTGTTCGACCAAGCTGGGAGACAGCTGGCTGTGTGCGGAATGTGGTGGGTTTTGGAAAGTCCGTCTGTTACTTCAAATATATTGCAAAGCTCTGTTTCTCTTTTCTGTTAGTCAGTTTATGCAACTTGAAAATATGCTTATGAGGGGTCAGCTGGATTCATAAATAAAGCAGTAAAGAACAAAGTAACTGAACGTGGTTCGGAGAAACTACTCCTACGTCCACGACCAGAAACCTCTGGTAATCCACTAAGGATACCACTGACTTTTCGCGCAGTCAGTAAGCACTGCAGCTCCGTTCCTTGGGCTGGATACAAGTTTACGCGTACTGTATCGAAACGTAACCAGTCTGTTTACAGGCACAGCTGAAGCCTACATTCAGTTTACAGGTACTGAAGAACCTGACCTGTAGTTTACGGGTACTACAGAACCTGAACCTTAACCTAACCTTTTTCTGGGTTTGAGGGTTTGGTTTTGGGGTTTCCAACTATGAACGAGTTCTTTCAATGAAGAATTTAATTTGAGTATGATGAACTCGTTCAAACTAGTCTTAAGATATTTCTATTCTAATCTTTTTTGCCTATGACTGAATATGTGAACAATAAGAACACAGCTTACTGGCTGGGTGTTCTTGAGAGATTTGGCTGTGAAGATCGTTGTTCGTTTATCTGTTGGCTCTTTGATTTATTCAGTCGTCTCTCTAGTCATCTCTCTTCAATGGTGGAGGAGATATATATAGGTGAAGATTCAAACTAGCCGTTGGAAGAGAGCCGTTTGAATCTCACCTACTCTCTTTGACTTCTAGCCTTTCGCCTACCATGTAGGTCTGCATCTACAGATGCTATTCCTCATCTGATTGGTCCACGTTAGATGAGATCTTCTGACACCGAGATCTTATCTTGGAGTTGGTCTTCGTCTTCGAGCTGCTAAGCGTCTCTGCTGTGTGTTCAGCGTCATCGACTCTGCTGCGTCTCGACTCTGAGCTGTGTCTTAGACCTGAGCTGTATCATCAACCTGATCACTACTACAAAAATGCTCATACATAACGGATAAAATCCGTTATCTATGTACAAAAGCTACCGTTATAATTGCTGGTGTTATGTATGAGGCGCTCATACATAACGGATATTTTATGTTATGTATACTACTTTTCGTAACGGTTATTTTAAATAAATAACGTTGTATATTCTGTTATCTATAAGAATAATACATAATGTTTCCTTCCGTTATTAAAGTTTGTAATTCTTTGTTATATATACATTGATACATGACGGTATTTTTTATATACATTACAATTTTTTTACGTTATGTTAAATTTCATACGTAACATTTTATTCCCTTATGAAAATCTATTTTTTTACGTTATGTTAAATGTCATACATAACGTTTTATTCCGTTATGTTAAATGTCATACATAACGTTAAATTGTGGATTAGATAACTCAATTTTTACGTTATGTATTCTATTATACATAACAGTTTTTTACCGTTATATTTATTTTTAATTACGTTAACTATAGTTTCTATAGACAACGGTCTTTTTTCCACTACCGTTATGTATACTTCAGACAGATAAATAATTTTATGTGCAATTAAAATAATTGTAAAACAACAAATTAATAAAAACCATCAATATATGTCATATATCATCCAAAATATTCATACAATCATCATTCGAATGTAATTAAATATTCTACACATTGTATCAGTTGTATGTCTAAAGAAAGATAACAAAATGACGATGCAATAGGTAGTTATTTTCGATCCGTACAACCTTTCCAGCGAAGATCATAGGCGCCCCTTATGCCCAACAGGTCAACTACAATTTTGTTCGCATCACACATACCTGCTGGCATTAAAAAAAGTATCCAAATAACAATCAAACTAAAGGAAATACAAACAAGTAAATGAACTTTCAATCATAACCGATTAATTGAACTAACAACAATGAAAATCTTACTTCAAAGCAAACATCAAATATTATATGACCAAATGCAACAAATATAACTTATAACCACTATCTCAAGCAAAAATAATTAAAATGCAAACATCAATCCAATGCATCACACATACCTGCCGGCATAAAAAAAGTATCCGAATAACAATCAGACTAAAGGAAATACATATAACTAAATGAACATCCAATCATAACTAATTAATTGAACTAACAATAATGAAAATCTTAACTCAAAGCAAACATCAAATATTAATTAATTGTTGGCAAAATGCAACAAATATAACTTATAACAACTATCGCAAACAGAAATAATTAAAATGTAAACAATACCTATCAATCCAATGTATGCTTTATCACACATGTTGTCCATTCTTCACGAACCTCGTTGAGTTGAGCTTGAGAATAAGTTTTAGCATCCTTAAACTGCAAACGAACAGTATCATTAATATATTTATTAATAACTACTAATACTGTATATACAATAAAATTTTAATACCACTGTCATTTTTTATCCTAACTAAAGGAGTCTGATTGGAGGTAAAACCACTGTCATCCATTTTAACTCCGCTATTGTTGTCAACCCATCCACACTTAAACACAACAACTTTGAATTTGGTGTAATCAAGCTCCCATATTTCCTCAATTCTTCCATAAAACAACATGTCTGATACAACTGGATTCTTATCCTTTGCACTAGAAATTTGCATGATAGTTGCACGCATGCTAACACCAGAATTTTGAGTAACTCGAGATTCATCACGCTTTATTGTACAAAAATTTACACCATCTATACAATAACTAGCATATACCAATACTCGCTTGGTTGGCCACCCACAAAGAGTTTTCAACCTATCAGATAACTCATACTTGGAATCCACAGCAACCTAAAGAAAAAATGGCACACATTAAGCTTTATTTTTAAGACAAAACAAAGTTCTACATCAGGAAACTTACGTGGTCATGCATCCAACTAAGAAATAACTTATTATGCTCATCTTGAAGCCATTTCGGGCTTCTCTTAGGAAATTGTGCTGCCAAATGTGCCTTATGTTCCCTAAGTATATATTAAGATTAGTTATATATACTTAATTTTATAAAAGAAATTAACAGTATCAATTGCTTACTCAATATAGGGATCAATATCGGGTTCATTTGTCAACACATAATGATGAGCTTGTTTCCATTCTTCATTAGTGATTATTTTATAACCACATCCTGATGAAGCCTTTGTTACGTCAAACTTATGATCACTAGATGGGATCCCTATAGTATCCATATCAAATAAATATTCAGAGCAGAATTCAACAACCTCTTCAATGATATAAGACTCAGCAATACAGCCCTCGGGCCGATAACGATTTCGTACATATCTCTTTAAAATTTTCATGTACCTCTCAAAGGGGTACATCCATCTATACCATACCGGTCCACACAACTTAACTTCACGTACCAGATGCACAGTTAAATGTACCATTATATCAAAAAATGAAGGTAAGAAATACTTCTCTAGAGGCACAAAGTTGTGACAATTTCCTTTTGAACTTCTTCCATCCTTGGAACTTCTATCTCTTTGTTGCAGATTTCATTGAAAAACAAACACATCCTAGTAATTGCAATCCTCACATGTTTCGGTAAAACACTACGAATAGCTATTGGAAGAATTTGTTGCATCATCACATGACAATCATGTGATTTCAATCCTATAAGCTTCAGGTCCTTCATGGATACAAGTCTAGAAACGTTAAAGGAATATCCATCGGGAACCTTCATCCCAAGAAATGAAGTGCACACCTTTTTCTTCTCTTCTTTACTTAGTGTATAGCATGCATGAGGCAAACATGTTTTTTTCCCAACCACACATGGTGCTAACTCAAGCCTCATCTTCATCTTATCCAAGTCCAATCTGGCGGTGTATCCATCTTTTGTCTTCCCTGGAATGTGAAGTAATGTACCAACAAGACTTTCCAGAACATTCTTTTCGATGTGTATCACATCAAGTATGTGACGTATATGTAAATGCTCCCAATACTCTAGCTCATAAAATATCGACTTTTTTTCGTAACAAGAGCTTTCATCAGATAGGTTTTGAACTTTTGCCTCCTTTTTCTTCCTCTTCTTGGAATTTCCTTCATCGGATATGTTTTTTCCTTTTGTTTTTCCCCACACACAATTGCATGCTTGCATTCTCGCTAAAACCTCGGTACCAGTCAATGGTTTAGGGGCAGGATCCAACATTACGTTCCCATCAAAAGCTTTTTTCTGTCTTCGGTAAGGATGAGAACTAGGCAGCCACTTCCTATGTCCTGTATAAGACATCTTTCGACTCTCGGGCAGGTAGAAAAAATGAGTTTTGTAAATGGGACACGCTTTATATCCTTTAACTGAATAGCCACTCAAGTTTCCATAGGCAGTGAAATCATTAATCATCCATAAAAGAACATACTTGAGTGTGAAGCTTTGATGACGATACCCATATATGCTTGGATGCCTACCTCCCATAATTCTTTCAAGTCATCAATTAAAGGTACTAAGTAAACATCAATATCATTACCGGGTTGCTTGGGACCAGAAATCAAAAGAGTTAACATCATGAACTTTCTTTTCAGACATAGCCAAGGTGGTAAATTGTAGGTGACTAGGATAACGGGCCAGCAACATAGTTAGAGCTCATCATACTATGTGGATTCATACCATTAGCTGCCAAAGCTAATCTGAGATTTCTTGATTCTTGCCCGAACTCCGGCTACTTGTTGTCCACTAATTTCCAAGCTGGTGCATCAGCTGGATGACGTAACGTTCTATCACAAGTTCTTTCATCTGAATGCCAAGTAAGCTCTTTCGAAATTTCTGGAGTCCGAAACATTCTTCGAAATCTTGGTATCGGTGGAAAATACCACAAGACCTTCGACGGCACTCTAGAAACAGACTTACTTTTTTTATTCGTCTTCCATCTTGACATCCCACATGTAGGGCAATCATTTGAATCCTTAAAGTCCTTCCGATAAAGAATGCAATCGTTAGGGCAAGCATGGATCTTTTCATATTCTAACCCCAGTGTGCTTAAAGTTTTCTTTGTTGCATATAAAGAAGCAGGCATCAGATTGCCTTCAGGTAGCAGCTTCTTTACCAATTTCAGCAAATCCTTGAAACTCGTATCACTCCAGCCATACTTTGCCTTCAAGTTGTACATTTTTACTGTGGCGGACAACTTGGTAAAATGGGTACAATCTTCATAAAGAGGTTTTTCAGCGTCTTCAAGAAGTGTATGAAAATCAGTCGGATTATCTTGATAGGTATCATACGCATCGTAAATCATAGCTATTGGCTCCTCAACACTGCAGCTTGTATCTCCTCTCCCAACCCAGGTTGTATCATACGTTGATTGTGACGATGTAAGTTCTTCCCCATGCCATATCCACCGTTTATAAGTCATGTCTATACCATTCATTATGATATATCCCTTTACAAGACTAAGTTTGTGCTTCTTAGTGTTACCACACTTGACACAAGGACAAGACATTAAGTTTGCATCACAGCCCCTCTCCAATGCAAACTTCAAGAAAGCGTCAACTCCAACCTCATACTCTTCTGATAATCTATTCTTTGACATCCATAATTTATCCATCCTAATTTATATGTTAATTTATTCCTTCACACATGTCAAAAGCAAAACTAAAGATCAAGTACAAATATTTCTCTACTCAACCAAGTTTATATGAAATGTATTACTTACTAACACCATAAAATGAAAATAAAATAGTAAACGAGTTTAAAAAAACTTGAAATTTTTATAGGAGGTTCCTAACAAGTAAGAGATTTTCCAGAATTATTTATATCTCAAAAGTATGAAGATTTACTAGCCCAGGGGATCGATTTGCAGGACAATAAATATGTTAAACTTGATAAAAATTAATCACTTCTAAATTTATTACAAAATTGCTCGTTTTGCCAAAAATCATGAATAATATCAATCTGGAAATGGTGGAAAGTCTAGTTTAATTTTTCAAAAAATGGAACTCCTAAATATTAGAGATCAAGGGGGCTATAGCACCGAAATATGCGGATAAGATTAGGGGCAGATTGTACCATTCACATATATTCACATTGTTCAACACAAATTCGAAACAAACACCACCAAATCAACACATACACAGCGTTCGACAGCCACATGCTCGTACATTGTTCATATACCACTCAAGTATGCACGAAAAATATAATCCCCTCATAAGTTATGCAACCACAAAATACATATAAATATAGTAAGACCGACATAAAAATAATATCAATTCGCGATCGACTATCATGTTAAAGTTCATAATTTATCATCATAATTGACAAAATTCCCAGTAAAGCAAAGTAACACGAAGGGAGTAAGGAGTCGAAGATACCTCTGCAACAATTAATGCAAATTCCTTTTATTCCTCAAGTGCAAGGCCCTTTGATCACTTTAGCACACCACACTTCGTCATGAACTCCTCCAAGATCACTATAATCTAAAAACAAAAATAAAAGCAGCATTAAAACGAGTCTATAGCATAATAATATTAATTGAGATTCAATCCTTTCACTACAACTAAACTTGACAATACATATATATACATCCAAAACACACCATTTATAGTATTTACCTCAATTAATATGCATAAGATCACTAACTATATTATATTATTTTCAATTTTCATAGATATTTTAATTAATTGAGATAGGTCAACCACCAAAACCACAAAAACCTATGAGCATCAATTTACAGATTTGTCTAGTGAAGTAAACACCAAGAAACTAATCTAACTCCCCTGTAATCATTTCTTTTTTATTTAACCTCCATTTAATCAAACTCAAGACTAATCAATTCCTTCTTCATACCACCTCCACAACAGCTAACACTACACTCTTTTAGCACCTAACTTAGGTAAATTTTATTCTTATTTCAACCATATATATAAGTAGTCAAAAATTTAAACACAACCATCACCTCTTATATTTACTTCATCGATCAAGATTATAAATTTAACCGAAAGCCAAAAATTGAGATCAGCTAGCCATGCAAGGAGAACAAGGGGTGTTGGTGAGAGGCCGAGTCGAGATTGATACTCAACAGCCGTTTTCTTCGGTGACAGAGACTGTGATGTTGTTCGGAGAGAAAGTGCTCGCCGGAGAAGTCTATGGCAACAAGCTTAAAGAGGTAAAGGTGTTTGTTTCTCTTTGTTTCATTTTCCCCCTATGGATGGAATATCTATGACATTAGCTACAAAACCCCTAAACTTATTCCTAGACTCAGCATCGATTTGATGCCAAAGAGTTCGACTAAAAACACGCGCAGAAGAGCAGCGTGCAGACACGATATCCAAACTTCTAAGACCTATAAATCCTTCATCAGGTATCGGATTGACAATCTGAAGATACTGTTAGAAAGCCAACTCTGATAGCTTTCTAATGGTACCTATATTGATAGGCTTTTATGAAATGAGACGACTGCAAACGGACCTGCAAGCTGCAGTCCTGACAGCAGAAAAACAGAGGAATACCTATTTTCATTGGCTTATAACTTCTTACTTTGGACTCTGATTAACAATCCGAAAGTACAAAAATTGATAGCTTTCCAGTGGTATTTACTGTGATGGATTTCAGATATCAAAAATTGATGCAAACGGACCAGAAACTGTTGTAGCAGACACACACGTGTAGAGACAAAAAACACACACAAGCACAAACCACACTCAACATTCAACTATGGCGGTAGCCACCGCTGCTACCTCCTGCAGCCCCTTCCTGTATAATTCCTAATGCTACTCTTTTGTTTGTTAAAATATCAATGCAATGCAATGCAGATTAAAGACAACACACATAATCAGACCAATCTCATGCTCCTCCTCTCATCATTCATTCAATATCAATTTGTTCACTAATTTCATCCAACTGCTCTCACCCATGAGATGAGATGTGAGCAATTCCTGTATCGACAGTCAACTAATCAAAAATACAAGACAACTCGACATCAAAAAGGGTAGGGAACAATTCAGTACAAAACTTTTGAAGACATTACAAGGAAAACATCAAGCAACACAACTTGAAATATAGAGACAGAGAGATAGCGAGAGACAGAGAGAGCGAGAGACAAAGAGAGATAGAGTAATTACCCAAACTTGGAAGGTTGGGCTATGGCACAGTCGGTTGACCGGGGAGGCGACGCACTGGCTGTTCACGGCAAAGGTCGCCGGCGGCAATGATAGGGTTTGGGATTTCAATTCAATTTTGGGGATTTTCAGCGAGAAGAAGTATTTGGGGTTTGGGGATATTAGGGCTTTCTCAGGTGGCGAACGACGGCGACGGAGGAATGGTGGCACAGAGGATTTGAAGATGAAAGAGCCACCGGAAGAGAATCGATAGAGAGAGAGCAAAAATTTTGATGCAGCGGGAAGACAAATACTTGGAAAAAAATTTCGCGGTAGTATAGATTAGGGTGTTATTAAATTATTTGAATAAAAAAAAGAAAAGGAAAATTAAAATATAATACATAACAGCATTTTAATAACGGTAAATCCTACGTTATTAAAATGTATTCATACATAACACAAAACATAACGGAATAAAAACGCGTTATTAAATATATATGATCATAAATAACGCTCGTAGATAACGTATGAGTCGAAAACGTTACATATGATCGGAGATTACAGTTTCCTCATAACGGATTTTCAAAATATCCGTTATCTATGCAAAAATGGCGCTCATATATAACGGATATTTAGAATATCCGTTATGTATGAGAAATTTTGTAGTAGTGTGAGCTGGGTTTCCGTCACTGAGCTGGGTCTTGATACTGCTGGGTCTTTGACTCTGCTTGATCTTTTCTGCTTGGTACTGCTCTGCTGAGTCTGCTCTGCTGAATCACTCAGCTGTATCTGCTTAGCTGTGTCTAGCCTTGCTCTGCTCAGCTGCGTCTTCTGCAGTGCTGAACCTGTACTTAGAAAATCTAATAGCTCTAAACAAGTGAGCTGGAAACAACACAAGGTTTGTACATTCATCTACTCGGTTGAGGTCAGCTAGGTTTTGGTATCACTTCAAAACATGCTTATTATTTTCCCAACAATTTCGCCATTTTTCATGATGCCAAAACCTTTACAAACTTTTGCAGAAGATTGAACAAAAATCCTAACTAAACTCTTCCTGGCTGCTCTGCATGCATTGACGAGAGTTTGCGCTCTTTCTCCATTTACCTTTCCAGTTCGCCATTTGCCTCCTAGATTCCTTTTCTGTTCAATCATTTCCCCCTTTTTATTTCCATTTTTCTGTTCAATCCTTTCCCCCTTCATCAAAAAGATATTGGGAGAAAGGAGAGTCGAGGTCTGGTGGCGGCGTTCTGGCTATAATTTCTTCCCGTTCTTGGTCACTCCAGTCAGCTTGGAGTTGATACCAATTGATGCACTTTTGGCTCTTATTTTTCAGCTGATACCAATTGATGGTAGTTCTCAGTTGTATGACTCAGTTTGGAGTGAGTCATCTTGACCTTCTTCCTCTGAGGTAAGGCTCCATTTGCAAGGTTCCCTCTCAATTGGATATTCCAATTATTTTATCAGCTGGGTTTGATTCCCTTGACTTGATTTGGAACAAGTTGCAGCTGATTATTTGATGGCGAAAGATCGATCGCGAAAGGGAATGTCGTCGGCAGAATTTAAAACGGGGGTAACTTTCGCTTCGAGGATCAGAATTTCTATTATAATACCATTCTGGAAGCGGAACGACGATTCGGATTGAACTCATCGCGCCATGCACGATGACCTAAGTGGTCCCTGGCCTAAATTCCTTTGACAACCCAGATTTGTCTACATACTTTCTGAGTTATACTTCTGGTTGGTCCTTGAATGGATCCTCTCCTCTCTGGACCTTGTTGACTGTTTGAAGTCCATTTCCCAGCTGGAGTCTGTCATCTATATATCCAGCTTGATATTTCGTCTGCTGGAATCTTGAAGTGAAGCTTGGTTGATTTCCAGCTTTATGTCTAGCTGAGATCTTCAGCTGTCTTTTTTTGGTTGACCTTGATGTCTGAGCTGGAAGACCTTCTGTCTTTGATTTTTATTCCAGTCAGCTGGATTTTCTACTCCTTGTTTTGAGCTCTATGTTTAGCTGGGAATCGCTGCGTTTCTTGGGATTGAGGTTGCCGAGCAGTTCTCTTCTTTGCCAGGGCTGAGCTTGGAGAGCTGGCTTGAAGATGTCCGACCTCTTTGGAACAACCTTGGCATTGGTTCCAGCTGAGTTTGCATTGGCTAAGGCCAATCTTTGTTCTAATTCAGCTCTTGCCATATCCAGCTGGGTAAACTGCTGCTTCTTCTTTCTTCATCTCTTGAGGCCATTTTTCTCAGTTGTGTTTGCATTCCACAGCTCGTCCTAGTCAGCTAGCTGGGTAAAATTCTGATTCTTCCACAGTTGGGTCTAAGAGTCCCATGAAGCAGGCATCTTTAATGAGATGCTTCATGTTCTGAGTCGGAAGAAACACTACAAAAAAACACCATGTTAACGACGGAAAATTCCGTCACCGCCGCTATAATTTCTGTCGCCGATTTACTCTCCCGACGGATCGGCGACGGATCAAATTTGACGTCGATTTCTTGGTCGCCGGTGAAATTAACGACGAAATTGATTCCGTCAGGAGATTCGACGACGGAAAATTCCTTCGTTGAAATTGGAACCGGACCGGCGACGAAAAAGTCCGATGTTAATCGACGACGGACCATATTCCGTCGGCGATTTGAAGGCGTTAACGATGGAATTTCGATCGCCAATCCGTCGGCAAACGAAGACGGAATAAAATCCGTCGGCAATTTGAAGTGTTTAACGGCGGAAGAGTTCGGTCGTTAGTCCGTCGGCGATCAACGATGGATAGTATCCGTCGGTGATTTTGAGTTTGTTCGTACTATTAATTTCCGTCGCCAATCCGTTGGGAATTTTTTTTTCGCCAATAATTTATTTTATTTTATTTTCAACCATCTGTTCATATCAGACTCACTCAAGAACATATATATTATTTTCAAAATACAAATACGCAATGAAATAACGAAATTCGTATATAATAACAGAAAGTGTAATAATTTTAAACTGCACAAATTCGAAATGTCATACAATTTCCATAATTTGGGGCAAGAAAGAACAATACTTGAATTTTCTTCTTGATTCTTTTTTTTACTAAGTCATGTCCTTAGTAAGACGGTTCAATCATTATTTTACTCGCTGGACAGTCTTCTCTGGGCAGCACAAAAATCAATTTATGTCAAATGAAAATAATCATTACAAGAAGGGCAGCTTTAAGGCTTCCTTACAAGCCACCAAATAGTCCAGAAATCCAGGAGATGTTAGAGATTTCATTCAAGATTTGCAATGACAGCATCCACAACTTCTTGGGTGGTGCTGGTGCCACCGAGATCCTTTGTCCGGTATTTACCTTCTGATATGACACGCTTCACTGCAGTTTCTAGTCGGTCAGGAAATGAAGGGAATTGCAAGTGTCTTAGCTGTTGGAGTTATGTACTGAAAAGCATACTTTTATAAGTTCTTTGTATATTGACTATTATTTTCTATTTTAATGAGAATATTATTGTCACATGATTTACATAATTATTCGCGTTATATTATGTAAATAAAGTCCAATTACTTTATATTATAGATAATATGGTGTGTTGTGTCACACGGAAGATCATATTATCGTAATGCTTAAAAAGTAATAAAAGAGTTCACAATCTAAATAATTAATGGACAATTATTTGATAGACTGTAATATAAGCTTGAAATAGTTGGTCTTGGCTATTAGCTTATGTTAGTGTATTTCGTATACATTGAACATAATCAACGGTGAGATTAATTATCCTATATTGACCTAAGTGGATGATTAAAGATCTCGGTTAATTATTATTTCTTAATTCTAGTTGTATAATATTTAATTATATATTTATAATTATTATTGCTTTGATTTATCAATGAGTGAGAGTTAATGCAACTCAACATCCTCGATATTTTGGGTGATAATATTATTTATATGATAATTAATATTATAGCTAGAAATCGTGTCTCGATGTACCGAGTTGATGATGTCCCCTTGAGGAGCTCAAAAGGATTATTATATTAAATCTTGCTAGTGGATTAATTTTCGGTATAATAATAAAGTTTGTGTTGTACTACTCTTGGATAAGATATTAATTAATTAGAAAGCTGTCAATAGCTTAAATTAATTAATGGACATGCGATATCTTAAACACGAGAAATAATTAATTGAAAAGGAGCCCGATTCATAAATCGGATTGAACGGGTAGTTCAATATTAATTCTTTAATGGAGTGAATTAATATTTTATTTAATTTAAGAATGTTTGGGCTTAAACACTTGGATTAAATTAAATATGGAGGCCCAGTTCTAATCCTCCTAGGAATCCCTAAGATAACCTAATTAATCCTATAAATAAACTAAAAAGGGACGCCTACTTTAAGCTAATTACTTGGATTAATATTGCAATCAATATTGAAGTGATTTGGAAGAAAAAGTGGCGTGAGTTTTGTGTTTAGGATTTGACGGATTATCGTCCAATCGATAGTCAGATCTAGGAGGGTATATCTTAGAAGATTTGTGGGTCGAATCCTCAATCAATACAAGAGCTAATCTCGTGTGCAGAGATTAGTGCGTGGATCATCCCCGACTTCAGATTCGTTTTCTACGTTCGTCACAAAGGTTAGATTCAATTTATGATTTCCGCAATCTCATAAATTGAATTACGTGGCTTTACATGTTAATTAATCTGTGAATAATTAAATTAAATTAATATCCTAATGTTTCTGGCACATGGGATCTTCAATCGGTTCCAACAATTTCAATTAAATGGAAATCGATTTGTTTAGACTCTATAATTGGTTTAATTATGAAATAATTGGCTACGCGTTGACAAGCGTCTCCTCCCTATCGGATATGCTGATTATGGTTCATGGTATTAAACTTCTTATTGATAACTGTAAAATTTTATTTTATATCGATATGTCCTCGCCTCTGTAGGCTTATTCTTTATAAAATAATAATTTTTGGTGTTAAATTATGGATATTCACTTAAGTATATATGAAAATATTAAAAACCTTGTTTTTAAATATTAAGTGGTTTAATTGATTTATTTATTTTATATAAATGGAAATCGATTTATTTGACCTCCATAATTGGTTTAATTATGAAATAATTGGCTATGCGTTGACAAGCGTCTCCCTCCCTATCGGATATGCCAGTTATGGTTCATGGAATTAAACTTCTAAATGATAACAATAAAATTTTATTTTATATCGGACTGTCCTCTCTATCTGTAGGCTTTCTCTTTATAAAATAATAATTTTTGGTGTTAAATTATGGATTTCACTTAAATATAAATTTATTAATTTTTTCCCCATCGGAATGGTGATTAATATTTTTATATGGTCATGTGTGTACCGACTATTAATTTTATTGGCCATAAGGTTCAAAGTTGGCTAGATAATAAAATTAAAAGCGTTAAAACCTACTTGAAGAAAGTATGTATAAACGTCCATACTATCGTGGCTTATATATATAGTTTTCGAGGTGTTGGGGGATGCATTATATTGTTTTAAGGTTTTTTCAATATAATTAGCATCAAAAGTATGTGTCTAGCTGTATGCGTTTTTGCATGTTTATTTATTTTATTCTCAAGTTATTACATTGTATCTTTCAAACCGCTTGTGTTAATTCTCAAAGAAAATAAAATTAATGTTTTTCTTATTGATTGAAAATAATATTTGGATATTGTCCTTACCGTTAAATGCGGTCGGAAAAGGGCATGATAAATCGGCATTTCTTCTTATAAAGAAGAACGATCAAGGTACGCCAAGTACACTAGTAGTCGAACATGATAAGCGGCTTGTTCTACCAGTTAATGGGGATTAGATACAAGAGCCAATAATTATGTGCGCTTTAAAAAGCAGGATTCTCGGAAACGAGACGACTTAGTGTTGGCGAGATTACCGTCTCTGTGGATAACACTACGAGAGTGGTGGTCATTGCAGTGGGAGATATGCAATTATCTTTTGTAGATAAATTTTATTTAAGATACGTTCTGTAAGTACCGGCTTTAGAAAGAATTAAATTTCGGTTTCTAAAGTGGTTTTAGATGAATATAATATTTCTTTTGTTAATTCTGGATTATCGAAAGAAAATATCAGTTTATTTATCTTGGCACTTAGGTGAACAATCTTTATAAATAATACATGAATCTCTATACAGCTTAATAAATTGTTTAACTCATTATTTAATTCTAAGAAAAGAAAGGAACCTTCAAGTATATATGAATCAAACTTTTATTTGGCATATAAGGTTAGGTCATAATTGTCTTAAGTGTATTCAAAGATTTGTCGTTGGTAGTTTATTGGATAAATTTCAGGTTTAAACTATACAAATCATTGCATTTTGCTTGGAAAGTAAGATGACTAATCTAAAAAGAGGTTTTTTTTAAGCCAAAGGTAAAATGGAGCCAGTAACTTGTTGGAATTGATTCATAATAACGTGTGTGGTCCAATATTCGTCCGAACTAAAGGTGTTTTGATTTTTTCATCATTTTAAATGATGATTGTTTCAAAATGGAGATACATTTATTTGATGTATCGTTAGTCTGAATTTTGAAATATTCAAAGTATTCAAGACGGAAACGGTGAAACATCAAGGTAAAAAGGTATCATGTCTTTACGATCTAATCGTGATGACGAAAACCTTAGTGGAGAATTTTGGAGTTCATGTTGGTAGTTAGGATTACATCCTACTACACATGTAATGCCACAACAATGCGGTATGGTGGATAGAAGGAACCAAACTTTCGTAGAGATAATTAGATATATGACGAGTTATTCAAATGTTTATTTTCCGTTTTATTGGATCTGCCTTGGAAATAGTGGTGTATATTCTTCACATATAGTAAAGAAATACAACTATTTGTAGGATATCCTCGGTAAACGGAAAAGTGGATTATTTTATAATCTTAAGAATCGGAGTTTCGTTATTAGCACCAATGATTGATTCTGGGAATAATATAAATGTAAAACCATAAGGAAGATCGTTCTAAAGGAATTAAGGGGTGAAACGCCGATTATACCAATTGTACTAGTGGAATAATCATTAATTTCTGCACAACGTGTTGTCAGTAACACACTTTCTCGAATGGTACCTCATCATAGTGGGAGGGTTATTCGTCAACCCAGTCGATACATCTTTATGGGAATATTTTAGACTTGGTCCCTAGAGAAGATGAATCGAATCCTTGTATCTATGACGAAGCAATCCAAGATAAGAATAAAGATTCTTGGCAAATTGCAATGAAATCGGAGTTGGAATTTTTGGATTCTAATCAAGTGTGGGAGCTTGTAGAGAACTTCTAAATGGATAAAATCCATTGGTAGAAGTAAGTCTACAGACATAAGAGATGATCTGATTGGAAGGTTAATATCTTCAACGCTAGGCTTATGGCGAATTGGTACACTTAGTGGGAGTGCATCGATTATGATGTAAACCTTTTTACCTGTTGCCATGCATAAATCGATCTGGATTCTCTTATGTCTTGCTGCACATTTGGATATGAAGATTTGATGAAATGGATGTTAAGAGGGAATTCCTAAAGGGAAGTCTTGAACAAGTGCGTCAAGTAAAAGATTTCATAGCTAGAGACAAGAGCATCTTGTTTGCAAACTTAAGAGATCCATTTATGGACTTAAGTAAACTTCTTGATCTTGGAACATATGGTTTGACGAGGTTATCCATTTATATGGATTCGATCAATGTCCATATGAGATGTGTGTACAAGAGTGCAACGGAAACGTGATGGTTTTTCTAGTACTATATGTTGATTATATTCTTCTAATTAGAAATAATGTGAAGTTATAATCGGACATATGGGTATTATTGGTCAAATAATTTGATATGAAGAATTTGAGAAAGCAGAATATATCCTTGGGATTAAGATTTTTCAAAATCGTAAGATAAAGATATTAGGCTTATCTCAATCGTTCTATATCAACATTGTGCTAAAACATTTAAGCATAGTAATTCCAAGAAATGTTTCTTACCTTTCTGACATGGAATTTGTCTATCGAAGGAAATGTGTCTTTTGACACAAAAAGAGATAGATGACATGAAGCTCGGATTCGGCAATAAGGAGCCATGTGTATGCTATGTTTTGCATTCAAGTAGTTATTTGTTTTTGCCCTTGGCATGGTTACACGATATTAGTATGACCTTAGACAAGGACATTGGATTGTTGATAAACATATACTCGAGTATCTTAAGAGATTAGTGAGTACATGTTGGTGTATCAATTGCATAATCTATGTTCTTAAGGTTATATGGTTTCAAGTTTTCAATCAAATAAGGATTCAATAAAGTCTACATCGGTATGTGTTACATTAGAGGTGAGAGCAATTTAATGGAGGAGTGTGATGCGTAAATGCTCATAGACTCTACCATGGAGATTAGACTCTATGACTCTGGAACTTCTTGTTGGACTTGGATGTGATTCTTAATTTGCTTGAGGATGTCACAATTTATTGTGATAAATTTTAGTGCAGTGGCAAATTGGAAAGAAACACGAAGCCCAAAAGACAAGTAAACACATTGAGTGAAAGTACCACCTTATACGAGCAATTCGTATGGAGATGAGATGTAGTGGTGTCAAAGATTGCATTGATCAAAACCTAGTTGATTCCTTCATGAGAGCATGTCCTCAAAGTCGTTTGATGGATTCATGAAAGGAATAGGCTTTTGAAATGTATGACAAGCTATGCTTTGAGTATAAGTGGGAGAAATGTTAGATTGGAGATGTAATATGGTATACTGTAATATAAGCTTGAAATAGTTGGTATTGGCTATTAGCTTATGTTAGTGTATTTCGTATACATTGAACATGATCAACGGTGAGATTAATTATCCTATATTGACCTAAGTGGATGATTAAAGATCTCGGTTAATTATTATTTCTTAATTCTAGTTGTATAATATTTAATTATATATTTATAATTATTATTGCTTTGATTTATCAATGAGTGAGAGTTAATGCAACTCAACATCCTCGATATTTTGGGTGATAATATTATTTATATGATAATTAATATTATAGCTAGAAATCGTGTCTCGGTGTACCGAGTTGATGATGTCCCCTTGAGGAGCTCAAAAGGATTATTATATTAAATCTTGCAAGTGGATTAATTTTCGGTATAATAATAAAGTTTGAGTTGTACTACTCTTGGATAAGATATTAATTAATTAGAAAGCTGTCAATAGCTTAAATTAATTAATGGACATGCGATATCTTAAACACGAGAAATAATTAATTGAAAAGGAGCCCGATTCGTAAATCGGATTGAACGGATAGTTCAATATTAATTCTTTAATGGAATGAATTAATATTTTATTTAATTTAAGAGTGTTTGGGCTTAAACAATTAAATTAAATATGGAGGCCCAGTTCTAATCCTCCTAGGAATCCCTAAGATAACCTAATTAATCCAATAAATAAACTAAAAAGGGACGCCTACTTTGAGCTAATTACTTGGATTAATATTGCAATCAATATTGAAGTGATTTGGAAGAAAAAGTGGCGTGAGTTTTGTGTTTAGGATTTGACGGATTATCGTCCAATCGATAGTCAGATCTAGGAGGGTATATCTTAGAAGATTCGTGGGTCGAATCCTCAATCAATACAAGAGCTAATCTCGTGTGCAGAGATTAGTGCGTGGATCATTCCCGACTTCAGATTCGTTTTCTACGTTCGTCACAAAGGTTAGATTCAATTTATGATTTCTGCAATCTCATAAATTGAATTACGTGGCTTTACATGTTAATTAATCTGTTAATAATTAAATTAAATTAATATCCTAATGTTCCTGGCACATGGAATCTTCAACCGGTTCCAACATTAGCATCATTGCTGAAGAAAGGAGCAAAGCTACTGGATTTGCCTTCTTTTGCTCTAATAATTTCTCGTTTCCTACATTACCCGCAGAAGCACCTTGCCAAAAAACAGCATGATCAGCTCCCACATTCCCTGAAAGCCATCAAAGTCACACCTATTATTTAGGTAGTGCAGAAGTAATATCATCATTATTCTATGTCACACAGTGTGTATGTCCAGTGATACTATAGAGATGCAGTTCCCACGAGCACCATCAACACCTCAAATCCACTCATATTACGTACCTCCAGGCATGACACCAGTACCGCCAGCAATACCAGCAGCTATATTGGAGACAAGGTTCCCATAGAGATTTGGAGTGACCTATACAATTAGAACTGCAGGTTGACAAATCGCGGGCAGAAGACTTAAATGGAAGTAGTGGAAAGACTTTAAAGTGTAAAATATGTCACATGGGATCTTTAAGGGTACAGTTAGACCCAGGAAACCCAACAATTTTTTTCTAACAAATAAATTATGGAAAAAATGATAAGAGTTTCAAGATTCCCGCCTCCATTTGCATTTTCCCCCCAACTTTTCACAAAACAATAAACATAAACACAAACACAAAAAAAAATGAAATGGTTGATAATGCCATCTGGTAGATGATAGAGGAGAGCATCTTTTGAGGGCTAGATATGAATTAAGAGGGCTTCCAATAAGTTTCCTATCTTAGCTTGTCTCATGATTCATGACATTACCACTCTACCTATAGTTCAAGGAGTTCATGCTACAATGCTCTCTTGAAAAGAAGTTTGGGTGACTTAAATAATAAGAAAGAACTCAAGATGGAGGCTCAAAAATTACTATGGAGGGCCAAGTTTTGTTCAGCAGTATCTCAATATAGTATATTGAAAGACTTCTCCAAGATACAACTGCATTTGCAACCAAGCACTTGAACTTTAAGTTATAGATTCAAATGGAATTATATTTCCTAATTTTGTGAGTGGAAAGAAATCTAAACTTTGTAAGTTCTAATATACAAGTTGATACGAAACTCCATGCTTTCATTTTGAATCAGAAGAAAATAAGGCACAACTTATACAACTCTAATTGAAATTAAAGTACCATCAGCAGGACCGAAAGTAATACAGTCCAAGTAAGAGAAAATACAGATCACTTAGTCCCTTACCATAACATCAAACTGCTCGGGCTTTTTAACAAGTTGCATGGAGCAGTTATCCACGATCATCTCATTGTACTTGATACCAGGGTACTTGCTAGCAATTTCACGACATGATTCTAAAAATAAACCATCTGGAAGTTTCATAATACTTACTTTATGCACAACAGTCACCTGCCTGCGGTTGTTGAGATAGGCATACTCAAACGCATATTTTGCAATTCGCCCGGAACAGAACTTTGTTATCACCTATCATATGGAATTTATCAGAATGAGAGATATTTTCTGATGATCAGCCTAAATATGCACAATCACATGAAAACGTAAAAGTAACATATGAAGGTTTGCAGTTACAGAGAGATAGAGAGAGAGAGACCGAGAGAAAGAGAGAGTTTGGGCTCACCTAGGGCGTGACGGCGACGGCAGCGGCGCGGAAACGGCAGCGGCGCGGCGACGGCAACGGCGAGACAACGGCAGCTGAGCGGCGACTCCAGAAAAGCAGCCTTACGTACATACAAGATGAGAGAGAAAGAACGTGAGAGAGAGAGAGAGACACATTGTGAGAGAGAGAGAGATTAGAGAGATGGCGCCGACTTACCGTGAGAGAGACCGGAGAGAGACGACCGGCGATGTAGGAAGGGAGACGGTAGCGGGGGCGGCGCGGTGAAAGAAGGGAGGAGGCGGTACGGAGAAACAAATGAAATTAGGACAGGCGCGCGACTGATATATTAACACCGGTGACGGACGAGTCCGTCGGCGTTACGTCGCCGGAACAGTAACGACAGACTACGTCCATCGGGAATTAAAAAAACTTAATTTAATAAAAATAATTAACGACGGAACAGTTTCCGTCGCCAATATTCAGCAAATAATTAAAAAAAATTCACGTTAACGATGGACTGTTTCCGTCGGCGCCGGCGCCGGAAGTTTAACGACGGACTAATTCCGTCGTCATTTATAAAAAAAAATAATTTCGGATTAATGACTGACCAATTTCATCGTCGATGTTAATGACGTCCAGTCTGTCGTTAATTCCGTCGTCAATAATGGCGGGAGTTCCTCCTGCGAATTTCCGTCGCCAATCCATCGTTAAGTCCATCGTCACAGCTGGTATCTTTTTTCCGTCGTGTGTCCGTCGTCGAGGGATGACGGAACAATTTCCGTCGCGAATTCCGTCGTTAATATGGTGTTTTTTTGTAGTGAAAACTCTTGATCTTCTTCAGTTTTGCTAGACTTGAGCACTTTATCTTTTCTTTGGGAGGTCGACTCAGCTGGATTTCTCTTTGGATAGAATTGCTTGTCGAGATGACCCTTCACGATCATCTTGTACCTTTCCTTGCTGTGTTCCAGCCTATTAATATTCCGTACAAGTAGGGCAACTTCTTCGTGCAATTCTTCTTTACTCATATTCTTGAGCTCAGTGAATGCTTTTCCACGCTGAGCTGAATGAGCTATCTTCTTTGGCTTGGTCGTCAGCTCCGCTTGAAACTTCTGGTTGGATGATTCTTTTTTGTGATCCTCAGATCAAATTCATTGGATTTCAAGATGGAGAAGAGTATTTCCGTCTCCATTATGCCAAGATCAGTTCTGCTTTGGTGTACCACCTTGTGCGTACTTCATTCTGAGGAGAGAGCTGAAAGAACTTTCAAGTGCTTCTCTCGAACTGTATATTTCCCAGTTCGGATCGTCTCGATCTCGATGATGAGGTTGGAGAATCTGAGCTCCATTTGATCAATGGACTCGAAGGGGAGTTGCTTGAAGTTATCGAACTTCTGGCATGCAACTGAGAATTTGTTCTCTTGAATTTCTTCTGAGCCTTCACACAGCTTGGCTAGAGTTTTCCACATCCCCTTGGTTGTCTCGCAGTTGATGATCTTACTGAGATATGCATCTGTTACCGTTGAGGAGATGACGTTGCGAGCATAGCTATCCAGTCCAGCTTGTCTTCTTTTCTCTAGAGAGTACTCATTCCTTGGCTTCACAACTCGACGGAGTACTGGTTGAGCTCCAGGTGTGGTTTCTGCTTGTCTTTCTGATTTCATGATGATGATGGGTCCGTCTGTAATAACATCTCACATCATGTCGTGTCGTGCTCACAGAAAGCTTTTGAGTCGGAACTTCCAGATCTGATAATCATCGACAGAGAATGTCGGAAGATTCCTGCACAAAGAAGATTCCATGACAACATGCAATATAATGATTTTAAAAAATATTTTGAAACTTTGAAGGATCTGTTCAGGTGACCACTATCAGCAAAGAGGCTGACTTGACACAGATACGGTGATCTTTTGAACCACTGCTCTGATACCAATTGATGGTCCCAAGACGGATACCTTGGTGTAGAGGGGGTGAATACACCAAGGTTTAAAAACTTTTCCAATTTAAAATTCCTTTGAGTGAGATGGATGTGTTCGACCAAACTGGGAGACAGCTGGGTAAAACACAGCTGGCTGTGTGCGGAATGTGGTGAGTTTTGGAAAGTCCGTCTGTTACTTAAAATATATTGCAAAGCTCTGTTTCTCTTTTCTGTTAGTCAGTTTATGCAACTTGAAAATATGCTTATGATGGGCCAGCTGGATGCATAAATAAAGCAGTAAAGAACAAAGCAACTTAACGTGGTTCAGAGAAACTACTCCTACGTCCACGACCAGAAACCTCTGGTAATCCACTAAGGATACCACTGACTTTTCGCGCAGTCAGCAAGCGTTGCAGCTCCATTCCTTGAGTTGGATACAAGTTTACGCTTACTGTATCGAAACGTAACCAGTCTGTTTACGGGCACAACTGAAGCCTACATTCAGTTTACGGGTACTGAAGAACCTGACCTGTAGTTTACGGGTACTGCAGAACCTGAACCTTAACCTAACCTTTTTCTGGGTGTGAAAGTTTGGTTTTGAATTTTCCAACTATGAACGAGTTCTTTCAATGAAGAACTTTGAGTATGATGAACTCGTTCAAACTAGGCTTAAGATATTTCTATTCTAATATTTTCGGCCTATAACTGAATATGTGAACAACTAAGAACACAACTTACAGGCTGGGTGTTCTTGAGAGGTTTGGCTTTGAAGATCGTTGTTCGTTTATCTGTTGGCTCTTTGATTTCTTCAGTCGTCGCTCTAGTCATCTCTCTTCAATGGTGGAGGAGATATATATATATGTGGAGATTCAAACTAGCCGTTGGAAGAGAGCCGTTTGAATCTGACCTACTCTCTTTAACTTCTAGCCTTTCGCCTACGATGTAGGTCTGCATCTGCAGAAGCTATTCTTTATCTGATTGGTCTACGTACCCACAAGATTTTCAACTGCAATTCATTCACAAACCATCTATCCACCTATTGCCACTAACCAGTAAGTGTATACAATTCAAATTTCCAAATTTTGTCTAGCAAATAAAAGCTCTGTTTGTTTCTCATAAGCAAATAAGAGAATAAATTGAACCTATTCTATCATTCAATAAACACAAGCATGATCATTAATCCAAGAAGAAACCACAGCTCGAATCAAAAATCATAATCTGTAAATGTTAAATCTTAACCTCGGATTTCAACTAATCAAATTCTATAAGCTCACAACATCCTAAACTCAAAATCAAGATCAAGAATAATTTGTTTAGAACCTGCCCTGTTTTTCTTTTATCTTGATTTATCGAGTCTTGGATGTGGTTGTGTTGTCAAATCCTATAACCAGTCTGCTGCCCATTTGGCTAAATGAGATGATAGCGGTAATGGTTTTTCGGGCTGCCATTCGTTTAGTCAAGGAGGATGCGGCGGCGATGGTAGAAATCGACGGCTACTGCGGCTGCAGAAGAACGGCAAGCCACTGCCGATTATGAGAGAAAAGAGAGAGTTATAAAGAAAAAAAAAACTACAACTAAAATTAATCTGAAATTAGTTTTAACTAAGAAATAAGAAGAAGAATGGCAGAGACTCACAACGGCGGTGGTTTCTCCGGGCTACTGCTCGTTTGGCTAAGGAGAGGACGGCGACGTTCCAGTCTATGGCACCGGCAATGATGAAGGCAGTCGAGGAACCCGAAGGGTTCCGTCGAGATAGGGGTGGCGCGGTCACGCTGCTGATGGCAGTGACAGTGGCTGATGCTGCTCCTATCCGAACGCCGTCGTTAGATGCACGGTAGATTCACCGGAATATGGTGGTTCCCTCACCGGAGTCGAGAGCAAAGAGGGGTGAATTTAAGAAATTTGGAGGTTTTCAATTTAGGGATCTAGGATTTTCGATTTGGGGGTTTGTGGTTATAAACAAAGAGGAAGGTGGGAGAAGGATGGAGACGGCGGCGAAGCTCGCTGGAACCGCAGGGAGGCGGCATCGGTGCTGCTGCCGTCGAGCCCAGAGAGAGAGACGGATGTAGAGAGAGAGGAAAGGGGGCGGAGCCGTGGGGACGGTGACGTCGGACGCCGAGGCGGCGGCGATACACGCCGGAGAAGGAGATGGCCGCCGGCTTCTATGAAGAAAAAAGAAAAAAGAAAAAAAAAAGAGAAGAGAAGAGAGCAGAAGAGAGATGCGAGAGTTAAGAGAGAGATGGAGGGTTATATGTTTTAATTAGGGGAGGAATTTTTTATTTATTTTTATTAAAAAAAATAATTCCTTATATATAACGAAAATCTTAACGATCAAGAAAATCGTTATGTATGTCACTAATACATAACACTCAAACATAACGGAATAATCATTACCGTTATAATTGTAAATAGATAACACTACATACATAACGGATATTTAAAAATATGTTATCTTTTCAAAAAATGCGCTCATACGTAACGGTTTTTAGAAAACTCCGTTATTTATGCAGTGTTATGTATGAGAACTTTTGTTGTAGTGACGTCAGATGAGATCTTCTGA
The DNA here is from genome assembly GCA_031470985.1 of Agastache rugosa. Taxonomy (NCBI): domain Eukaryota; kingdom Viridiplantae; phylum Streptophyta; class Magnoliopsida; order Lamiales; family Lamiaceae; genus Agastache; species Agastache rugosa. Next base: position 8,767,793 of record CM062602.1, read on the forward strand.
CACCGGGATCTTGTCTTGGAGTTGGTCTTCGTCTTCTAGCTGCTAAGCGTCTCTGCTGTGTCTTCAGCGTCTTCAACTCTGCTGCGTCTCGACTCTGAGCTGTGTCTTAGACCTGAGCTGTATCATCAACCTGAGCTATGTCATCAACCTGAGCTGTGTCATCGACACTGAGCTGGGTTTCCGTCACTGAGCTGGGTTTTGATACTGCTGGGTCTTTAACTCTACTTGATCTTTTCTGCTTGGTCTGCTCTGCTGAGTTTGCTCTGTTGAGTTCTTCAGCTGAGTCTGCTTAGCTGTGTCCAGCTTTGCTCTGCTCAGCTGCGTCTTCTGCTATGCTGAACATGTACTTAGAAAACCTAATAGCTCTAATCAAGTGAGCTGGAAACAACACAAGGTTCGTACATTCATCTACTCGGTTGAGGTCAGCTGGGTTTTGGTATCACTTCAAAACATGTTTATTATTATCCCAACAATTTCGCCCTTTTTTATTATGCCAAAACCTTTACAAACTTTTGCAGAAGATTGAACAAAAATTGATACGGCCAATCAATATGCGGAAGCAAGGATGCGAACACACGTCAACAGAAAGGATGATTCAACCCAAAAATACGAACTGAACCAAAAGAGATTATATACCTAATCGACTGATCTCAAACGAGAATTGAACAAGAAACAGACCAAACACAGAACAAAGCCAAAAACAACGATTAAAACCCTAACAGAAGACTCGACTGGAAACTATAGCAAATCAACTCTGATTGAGCTGAAATTTTAACACGAATTATAAATTGAACACAGAAAGAACATATCCAAAATTCAGCAAAACCGCACGAGTAGAACTCAAAAACGCTCGGTGCTCAATTTCGGTGCGATTTGGGATTTTAGCACTGCAACGGGTTCGAATTTGATGGAAACTGGACTTGGGCGAAGGATGGGATGAATATGATTGATTTATGAGGGTAACAAGAAGGCTTGGATGGCTGGGCGAAAAACACAGATCAAAGAAACGGACAGATTGGAGATTTACCTCAATACGGACCCCGAATCGACGAACGATTGAAACACGTATCACGGAAGCAATTCTCCGGCGGCGTAGTTAACCCGAGACCCACACGAGATCACGAACAAACTAGAGATTTCAGATTCAAAGGTGCCAAAATCGAATCCTACCAAGAACTAGGGTTTGTGTACTTGAAGAACACGTGAGACAAAGTCGAAAAAATAACTTTTGATTCAAAACTCGTCTGCTGAACAGTACCTACGAAAATTAATTAAATACTAGGCTAATTCTAAGCTAGGGTTCGAAAGTTACAAGGCTTGGGCTTGGTAATTTCGAATCCCTTAATTAAATATAACTGGGCCAATTAATCACCTAAACATGTTGTGATAATTGGGCTACTAATTAAATTGAAATAAAAACAAACTATACTAATGGATAAATAATTCAATAGCACACATGGCCGTGGCTAGGTGTCCTCCTCGATGCTCATGAAAGTCACCAACTTGTAATGTCGGGTTTCAACTCCATCGTCTTCCAACTTCTTCTGAATATAGCACTGAAAATATCCTTGCAGCTTCTTGGCTCTTAATCTCGTCACTGGACCTCTAAGCTGCAATTCCGGGTTTAGGTCGTCAACGCTAGGCCCGGTCTCATCATTCCCCCCCTGCTGAAAGGAATTCGTCCTCGAATTCGGTTCCTCCTCGGCATCGAAATCATCTACAGGAAAAGGAGATAAGTCAGAAACGTTAAAAGTCGGAGAACACTTATACTCACCTGGAAGATCAACGCGGTATGCATTGTCGTTAACACGGGCGATCACGGTGAACGGCCCATCTCCACGAGGCATCAACTTAGATTGCCTCAAGTTCGGGAAGCGCCCCGGGCTGAAGTGGATCCAAACCTTATCTCCAGGTTTGAACAACACTTGTTTGCGATGCGTATTCGCCTTAGCGGCATTACGCACCCCTTGTAGCTCTATCCTTGCCTTCACCTTGGCGTGCATCTCTCGAACCTGTGCAGCCCTACGAGAACCTTGCAAACTCGAGAGATTGTCAGTAGGCAAAGGAATAAGATCCGTTGGAGTCAACGGATTAAAACCATACACTACCTCAAAAGGCTACATATGCGTGGAAGAATGCACAACACGATTATATGCAAATTCAGCAAAAGGTAAACAATCTTCCCACGACTTAAGATTATTCCGAACTAACGCACGAATCAAAGTACCTAACGTCCTATTCACTACTTCAGTCTGCCCATCAGTCTGAGGATGACATGCAGTAGAAAATAAAAGCTTGGTACCTAACTTACCCCATAAGACTCGCCAGAAATGTCCCAAAAATTTGGAATCCCTATCAGAAACAATCGTCCTAGGAATACCATGCAAACGGACGACTTCACGAAAGAACAAGTTAGCAATATGCACAGCATCATCAGTCTTCCTACATGCAATGAAATGAGACATTTTGGAAAATCTATCAACTACCACAAAAATGGAATCCTTCCCGGTTTTAGATCTAGGCAAGCCAAGAATGAAGTCCATGGATATATCGACCCAAGGGGACGACAGCGCCGGCAAAGGCGTATATAATCCAAAAGAACTCGAAGAAGACTTGGCTTTCCTACAAGTAATACAACGGGAACAGATCCTCTCAACATCCATTTTCATGCGTGGCCAGAAAAAATGCTCATGCAACAGACTCAACGTTTTAGCAACACCAAAATGACCCATCAAACCTCCTGCATGCGACTCAACAACCAACAACTCACGCATAGAACAATCAGGGACACACAACTTCGACTCCTTGAACAAAAACCCATCAGCTATGTAATATGAATCAACAGCCCTAGACTTAGTCATGCAAGACGTAAAAATAGGACCAAAGAACAGAGCAACAGCATAGAATGACTTAATGTTCTCGAAACCTAAACATCGGGCATGCATAACCGACAGTAGAGTATACCTGCGGGATAAGGCATCGGCGACCACATTCTCTTCTCCTTTCTTGTACTTAATCACATAAGGAAAAGACTCAATAAACTCTACCCACCTGGCATGACTGGAATTCAGATTCTGCTGCCCTTTCAAGTGCTTCAAGGACTCGTGATCAGTGTGTATCACGAACTCCTTTGGACGCAGGTAGTGCTGCCAAGTCTCCAAAGACCGCTTCAACGCGTACAGCTCCTTATCGTACGTGGAGTACCTAAGAGCTGCGTCATTCAGTTTCTCACTGAAGTAGGCGACCGACTTCCTGTCCTGCATCAAAACAGCACCAATGCCTATACCAGAGGCATCACACTCGATCTCGAATGTCTTAGCAAAGTCAGGTAAAACCAAGACAGGAGCATTACATAATGTTGATTTCAACAAATTGAACGCATGCTCTTGAGCTTTACCCCATTCAAACTTGCGGTCCTTTTTACTCAATTCAGTCAATGGTGCAGCTATACTAGAAAAATCACGCACAAAACGACGATAAAATCCAGCTAAACCATGAAAGGACCTCACATCAGAACATGACTTAGGCGTAGGCCATTCCTCAATGGCTTTCACCTTAGTCTTATCTACCTCAACACCACGACTGCTCACAACAAAGCCAAGAAAAACAACCTCATCCATACAAAAGGTGCACTTAGACAAATTAGCATACAATTTAGCATCACGCAGCAATTCAAAAACATGCCTAAGATGTCTAACATGCTCATCAACGGAAGTACTATAAATGAGGATATCATCAAAGTGAACCACGACGAATTTGCCAATCACATCACGTAAAACATGATTCATCAAACGCATAAAAGTACTAGGCGCATTAGTTAAACCAAAGGGCATCACAAGCCACTCATATAATCCATGCTTAGTCTTAAATGCGGTTTTCCACTCATCACCTTCACTCATTCGAACTTGAAAATATCCAGAACGCAAATCAATTTTAGAAAAGACAGACGCTCCAGACAACTCATCCAACATATCATCAAGCCTAGGAATGGGAAAGCGATACTTTACCATGATTTTATTGATGGCTCGGCAGTCCATGCACATGCGCCACTCGTTCGACTTCTTCGGAACTAGGATGACTGGAACGGCGCATGGCGACAGACTCTCTCGAATTTGCTTCTTTTCCAGCAACTCCATGACTTGACGGTCTATCTCCTTTGTCTCATCAGGGCTAGTCCGGTAAGCTGGCCGGTTAGGAAGGACTGCACCCGGGATGAAGTCGATCTGGTGCTCAATTCCTCGAATTGGCGGCAGACCACTAGGAATCTCGTCCGGGAACACATCCTTGAACTCCTCCATCAAAGACTGCAAAACAGTAGGAATAATAGGGTCAGAAGTATCATAAGCCTTAAAAGTAACTAGAACGATAGGCTTACCAGCTTTGATGGCTTTTCGTACTCCCTTTGCACTAATGAACAGATTTCGGTGCACTGGATCCCCACTGTTGGCACTGGAACTCGGTGGACTCAATGCAGGAGCTGCTCTCTTTGAATTCTTGGGCACTGGAGGTGTGGACTTGGCTTTGGAGTGTTCGGCCATGTCATGCTTAGGGCTGGCGTCCTCAATTTTGGCCTTTCTCTCCCGTTCCTCCTTAAACTTCTCCTGCATTCTCAATTGATCTTCTAACACTTCCTTAGGCGACAACGGTTTCAAAATGGTCGTCTTTCCTTCTCTTGGGATCGCATACGTGTTTGCGTACCCATCATGAATTGTCTTTCTATCAAACTGCCATGGACGACCTAACAAGATGTGCGCTGCCTCCATAGGAATAACATCACAAAGAACGGTGTCAGTAAATCTTCCAATAGTAAATTGAACGTTTACCTGACACACGACTCTGATCTCGCCTCTATCTGTAAGCCATTGTAGTTTGTATGGCTTTGGATGCTTCTGCGGCACGAGTGCGAGCTTGTCGACTGCATACTGGCTGATGGCATTCACCACGCTGCCACTGTCAATTATCACGGAGCATGTCTTGTCTTGAATAACGCAACGGGTGTAAACGATGTTTTCCCGTTGATCTGTCAGATCTTCTTCTCTCAGCATGCTCAAAGTCCGGATGGACACTAGACAACCATGTGCAGGAGGGGCTATCTCCTCCTCAAGGTCAGCCATTGGTATGCTAACCCTCGGCTGATCTTCGGTCTCTGTGTCGGCAGTATCTTCTTTCTCTTCTTCACTGGCTGATTCCACTTCATTATCCGCGGTGACGAACATAACACGACTATTAGGGCACTGGGCCTGAAAATGTCCCCAACCATGGCACTTGTGACACTGAACGTCACGCGCTCTGCCTGATGTAGCATTCTGAGGCTGACTAGACTGCGCTGGCCTATTCTGTGAGCTTCTGTTCGGTGCAGATGCACTGAAATCATTCCTGCGGCTGGGCTGCTCAAAACGGCGTGCTGACGGCGTGCTGACGGCGTGGACTGTGTTGGAGGGCGTGTGGGAAGTATCTTAGGCGTAGATGTCTCGCCCCTAACCCACGGAGACTTCACAGGAGTGGATTGAGCGGGACGTCGGCGTCCATCTCTAAGCTGCCGCTCTACAATGGATGCGTAATGAACCATCGCCTCAATACTGTTAAAGTCTCTCAGCTCCACCTCACAAGCAATATCCGGGTTCATGCCCTCGATGTACCGGTTGATGGTGGCATACAATGTTTCTTCTTTGCCAACTTGGTTCAACGCTGTCTCCAGATCCTTGTGGTACTCTTCTATCGATCTTGAACCCTGACGAATCTGACTGAGCTTGAGTTCTAATTCCCGTTCATAGTGCACAGGAATGAAACGCCCTCTCATAACATCCTTCATCTCCTGCCAAGTGTCAATAGGAAGATGTCTCTGATTGCGTCGCCGGTTCTGCTGAAACTCCCACCATGTAGTTGCGTAACCAGTAAACTCCAAAGAAGCTAACTGGACCTTCTTCACCTCTGGGAAGTCATAGCACTCAAATATCTTATCTACTTTGCGCTCCCAGTCTAAATAGGCATCTGGATCATGCTTTCCTTCAAACTCTGGAATGGTGGTCTTGATGTTGCTGAGTAGACCATCTGCATTACCATATCTGTTCTGTTCCGTATAGACGTTCCTGCGAGCTGCTGGAACCGTGGTTGGAATTGATCACCACGACCCCGGCCTCTACCTCGAGCTGCAAAGCCGTTTCTGTCTCTATGAAGCGGAAAGAACTGAGCTGTATTATCCTCAACTCGTTCATCCTCAAAATGTTCTGACTCGGATACTTCTTCATGCAGTTCGAACTCATCTTCTTGATTAGTAGGTGCTGCTGGCTGTGGATTATTAGCCTGTGGTGGTGTCTGAACTGTAACTGTACTGAACTCCTCAAATTTGGCCAACAATTGTGCCATTGTGTTCTGTACTTCTCTGAGCTGACCCTGTACACGACCACTCAAAGCATCAAAGTGGTATTTGGCGTCCCAATCTGGCGGGGTGCCTGAATTCTGTGGTGTCTTTCCCGTATCCATTAAACCTGCACAATGAACAAACGTAAAGAAGGAAAAGTAACCTCACAATCCTCACAATTCTCTCGTTTGTTCCCTCAGTATTTTTCCACTCGTGTTTATCACTCAGGAATTGAAAAATGCAACTTAGAACAATCTCACCAAATTTTTCGAACTTGAAAGGATCCAAAATTGAACCCCTTCGATCGTAGTCAGTAGCTCGAACTCGATTCTCGGTGAAGCACGGATCAAAACAACCAATATCTCAAATTACTTACAAGAACAATATTTCACAATAAATCGACTCAAGAAACACAAAAAACGGGCTGCTCAAACAAAAAATTGAAAAAAATTCGAAAAACAGAAAAATCGAAAAAGTTCGGAGGGCGATTTCGCCTAGAAGACGACTGAATTTGGCCAAAAATGCCTATATGTCACTGCGCTGTGAGTCTTGTTCAGAGCGTCGTTCCGCTTCCGGAATGGTATTATGGAGAAAATTCGAAGTTCTAGAGCAAATTCTACGTCAAATCGAAATTCTGCCGTAAACGAGAGATTTAAAGCAGAAAAGGGTGGATTTCGGTTGGTAACAGGGCTGGAGGGATATTTCGGTTGGTAAGGGAATAGGTAGAGAAAAATAACAGAACCAAAATCCAAAATCAAAACCAAATCAAGCAAGGAAACAGTTTTGAGTTCGACTAGGAAACAGATTTTAACTTCCAAATCCAAACCAAACTAGGACTTAAACACTCCAATGCTAATACCCCCAACTAGACACTATAACCGAAAGTAATGACTCCAAGAATGAGAAAACAAGCTGCAATTCGACGACCCCAATCGCTAATCGACGAAGGACGACAAATGCTACACACACACGGTAAGCAAACGACGACACTAGTCTACCCAACACAATTGCTCACACAATTTTCGACCAAGAAACAATCAAAATAAATCAACAAGAATAAATCAAGATTACTTTCAAAAAAAAAAATCGGTGATCCAAAACTAGGGCTCGATCTTTTTTTTTTTCTTCGTTTTTTTTTTCTTTTTTTTCTTTTTTATATGATCTGATTGATCCTTTTTACCCCTAGTATATCACATCACAATTTGGATTGAACCACGACCAGCAAGCTGACGTGGCTCTGATACCAAATTTATGATACGGCCAATCAATATGCGGAAGCAAGGATGCGAACACGCGTCAACAGAAAGGACGATTCAACCCAAAAATACGAACTGAACCAAAAGAGATTATATACCTAATCAACTGATCTCAAACGAGAATTGAACAAGAAACAGACCAAACACAGAACAAAGCCAAAAACAACGATTAAAACCCTAACAGAAGACTCGACTAGAAACTATAGCAAATCAACTCCGATTGAGCTGAAATTTTAACACGAATTATAAATTGAACACAGAAAGAACATATCCAAAATTCAGCAAAAACGCACGAGTAGAACTCAAAAACGCTCGGTGCTCAATTTCGGTGCGATTTGGGATTTTAGCACTGCAACGGGTTCGAATTTGATGGAAACTGGACTTGGGCGAAGGATGGGATGAATATGATTGATTTATGAGGGTAACAAGAAGGCTTGGATGGCTGGGCGAAAAACACAGATCAAAGAAACGGACAGATTGGAGATTTACCTCAATACGGACCCCGAATCGACGAACGATTGAAACACGTATCACGGAAGCAATTCTCCGGCGGCGTAGTTAACCCGAGACCCACACGAGATCACGAACGAACTAGAGATTTCAGATTCAAAGGTGCCAAAATCGAATCCTACCAAGAACTAGGGTTTGTGTACTTGAAGAACACGTGAGACAAAGTCGAAAAAATAACTTTTGATTCAAAACTCGTCTGCTGAACAGTACCTACGAAAATTAATTAAATACTAGGCTAATTCTAAGCTAGGGTTCGAAAGTTACAAGGCTTGGGCTTGGTAATTTCGAATCCCTTAATTAAATATAACTGGGCCAATTAATCACCTAAACATGTTGTGATAATTGGGCTACTAATTAAATTGAAATAAAAACAAACTATACTAATGGATAAATAATTCAATAGCACACATGGCCGTGGCTAGGTGTCCTCCTCGATGCTCATGAAAGTCACCAACTTGTAATGTCGGGTTTCAACTCCATCGTCTTCCAACTTCTTCTGAATATAGCACTGAAAATATCCTTGCAGCTTCTTGGCTCTTAATCTCGTCACTGGACCTCTAAGCTGCAATTCCGGGTTTAGGTCGTCAACGCTAGGCCCGGTCTCATCAAAAATCCTAACTAAACTCTTCCTGGCTGCTCTGCATGCCTTGACGAGAGTTTGCGCTCTTTCTCCATTTGCCTTTCCAGCTCGCCATTTGCCTCCTAGATTCCTTTTCTGTTCAATCTTTTCCCCCTTTTTATTTCCATTTTTCTGTTCAATCCTTTCCCCCTTCATCAAAAAGATATTGGGAGGAAGGAGAGTCGAGGTCTGGCGGCGGCGTTCTGGCGATAATTTCTTCCCGTTCTTGGTAACTCCAGTCAGCTTGGAGTTGATACCAATTGATGCACTTTTGGCTCTTATTTTTCAGCTGATACCAATTGATGGTATTTCTCAGTTGTATGACTCAGTTTGGAGTTAGTCATCTTGACCTTCTTCCTCTGAGGGAAGGCTCCGTTTGCAAGGTTCCCCCTCAATTGTATATTCCAATTATTTTATCAGCTGGGTTTGATTCCCGTGACTTGATGTGGAACAAGTTGCAGCTGATTATTTGATGGCAAAAGATCGCGAAAGGGAGTCGTCGGCAGAATTTAAAACGGGCGTAACTTTCGCTTCGAGGATCAGAATTTCTATTATAATACCATTCTGGAAGCAGAACGACGATTCGGATTGAACTCATCGCGCCATGCGCGATGACCTAAGTGGTCCCGGGCCCAAATTCCTTTGACAATCCAGATTTGTCTATATACTTTCTGAGTGATACTTCTGGTTGGTTCGTGAATGGATCCTCTCCTCTCTGGACCTTGTTGACTGCTTGAAGTCACTACTAAAAAAAGTTTCATACGTAACACTCCTTACATAACGAAGATTTTTAAAAACCGTTACGTATGAGCGCATTTTTTGTAAAGGTAACACGTTTTTAATTTTCCGTTACGTATGTAGTGTTATGTATTGATAAACATAAGGGATACAAATATTTTGTTATGTTTTTGTGTTATGTATTAATATAATATATAACGATATACTGAACCGTTATACCATACGTTAACGTATGAGCATTTTTTTAATTAATTATTTATTTAATTATTCAATCCAAAATACATCAATTTAATATCTCTCTCTATCATTCCGCCATAACTTCTGAAAATCTCCAAATCGTCGTCGGTTGTCATCCTCCTCTCTCTCTCTTCTCTTTCTCTCCCTTGTTCTGACGATTGCCATAACCCACCCATATCTCCAACGTCGCATAGTCGCCGTCGTCGTCGCCATCGTCGTCGCCATCGCCGCTGCTCATTCGCAATCGCAACCACCGTTCAGTCACAATTGCAGCAACCCTCGCTTGCTTGCTGGAGCAGGTATTTAGGGTTCTGCTCGATTATTTTTCAAAAATTAGGCTCTCCTCTCCTCTTTCCTCTAACCCTTTCCTCTCTCCTCAAGCAAAAAACTGAAACGGAATATAAAATTCTCTCATTCTCTCTCGCAAACTTACCCTAAATCCCCAAATCTTTCTCCCCTTCGCCAAATTCGCCTCCGACACCGCGCTGAAGCTGTTTTTGACCCCGACGCTGTTCACTTACACCTACCTTTCTCGCGATGCTAAATTCCGCTCCGCCCTCACCACTCCGCCATCGCCGCTATCATTCCTCTTGTCGGCTTCTGCTCGTCCCCTCTGCACCACTTCATCTGCCGCTCAGTCTTCGCTGCCGCCGCCCGCCTCCTATCGGTCAGTCCCTCTCACTGCCTCACTCTCTCCCTCCGCCCCCATTTGGGCTCCTCTCGCTTCAAAAAACTTGAACTAAACACTTGGGTTAGATTTTGATGTTAAAGTTTAATGATTTTTTATCTAGTTTCTAATATTGACCGATAAATTGCATTGCTTGCAATTTCCTGTTGTTAAAGTTGTTTTACTCGTGTGGAGATTGATAATATGTAAGATGTATGCCTGCTATCTGTTTGATGAAAGATCTCTGCCATATTTCATATTCTTCTTTCCCCATTTTATGTGTAGAAACAATGATGAAGATATTTAAATACTAAACTGGTATTTCTAGTTACATTTAGAGTAAATCATCATTGGAATAGATTAGTTTCTGGTGATGTTTTAGAATTCCTAGAAAAGTAAAACAAATGAGGTAAAAGATAAAATAAAATAAAGGATTTAAAAGTGTTCAGTTTAATACAATTTGTTGCATTGCCCCTTGGTTCTAAGTTCAGTTGATCCTTTGTAACTCCCTGTTACTTCTAAGTTCACAAATTGATTATTGTATTCTAATTTCTAATTTGTTTGGAATGATTCTAACAGAGTTATGTTTTTCTTCAATTTTTCTTATTCTGAGTTTTCTCTTTACTGAATGCTTATTTTTGTTTGTTCTCTTCATCTTTAATGCCGTGAGTTTAGATAACATTGTGTTGATGTTTGCATCCTTCTATATTTTTATTGATATTAAGATAAACCCAAATGTCCACATTTAACACATAATTTATGTATCTAACTTTTGAACAGTACATGCATGATTTGTGTGTATCCTCTTTATTTTGTTGTTATTGCCATGGACTTCTAATTTTCTGATTTTCTTAATGGACTATTTATAGTATGTCTAAGACTCTAGGCCACTATTGTAATATGATGTTATCAATATCAGTTAATGAAGGAGGCCACTATTGTAATCTAAATATAGATTCCGAATTTCAGGGGTTCAAAGAAATGAGATAATTGCATGGAAGCAGCAGTCGTGATGATAGACTGAAAAGAGAACAACAATGTCAAGAGAGGGAAATAGCTAAGTTTAAGCTATTACTCAATAGTTAATGAATATAATGAAGTTGCAAGTGTTTTGTAATATGTTTCATTGAAGATTTCAATCTACTCTAAACATGGATGATTCCCATAAGCAATTGCAGCAGATGCAGAATAAGGAGGATGATGTAATCGTTTCAGCTCCTCCTGCACCAAGTAGTGCTATTGCAGTTGCAGACCAAGATCAGCAAAAAGTTTTGAAGTTCAGATTTTCTGCAAAAGGGTATTCACCAATTTCTTTCGTTTAATTGTTTAAGACTGTATTGCTTTGTATCTCTTCAGTTGCTGCTTTACTGTTTAGAGTTTTCCGTATTACTTTCATCTTATATTTTCATGGTAAAGTTAAATGACTCCATAACAAGCTGTGTAAATGAAATGAAATATAGAAAGAACAAATTAATATAAATATGGAAATTTGTTGGCTTTATTTATACTAACTTTAAAAGCAGTGATCTTTATATAGTTGAACAAGGCATTGATACCATGTTTAGATTTCCTGAAGGTTTGAGCATTATGGGGATATTAGATTTCTTAAAGGTTATAGCATTATGGGGATATTGTCTGAAGCTATATGTTTCCTGTTATGTATTATAGAAGCTTATGACACGCCATAAGTCCCCTTGTTGTAGACTTTCTCAATTTAAGATTGTACTTTGATGTTTAATTCTCGTGTAATTTGCCCTCTGGTTGTGCTTAATCTAGTGTTGGGATATATATATATATATATATATATATAGGGAGTGGATCTGGTAAGAACACATCTTATATGAGAACGTAAGAACAATACATTTTTATTATATCGGAGATGCATAAAATGCAGAAACTAAATGCATAAATATTTTAATGCATAAACTACAATAACTTAATGCATTAGCATTTAAATGCATAAATTAAAGTAATTAAATGCACGGTTAAATCTGGACCGTAGATCAACAAGGATCAAGGGTCCAGATTTGTTCTTATTTCTTACCTAAGAAAGTGTTCTTATTTGATCCGCGCTATATATATATATATATATAAAAGGACCATTTCAGTTTCATTTTCATTTGATTTTTTCTTGTGACAATTTCATATTTTTTGTTAGGATTATTAAAGAAGCCAAGTCGCTAACTATGACAACGAGGAATCGAGGCGCGTTCCGGGTGAAGATGGGGCGGGTGGTGTCAAATAAAATGGATGAATATGAGTTTAGAACTAGCAAATTTTAGTTACTTGTTTAATGTTGGATGATACTCGCATAGATAGAAGTTTTTGCGATGATAATGTATGTAAACTATGTTTGAATGATTATAAATGTATGATTTTATGATTTTAAGGTATTATTTATTAGTTTTTCGAATTTAGAAATACGTAAATTAATTGAAAAAAAAAAAGATTGAATTTCGGAATACGTAAAGTGATCGTTATATAGAACACAAAAAAAACGTTACGTATAATGACTATACAAGACGCATTAATTACATTTTATAACAGAGACTAACCATTACGTATAATAGTTATAGATAACGTAAAAAAAAGTGTTACATATAAGTTATATAACCGTTATGTATGTAGTTTATAGATAACGGTTACTCTCCGTTATGTATGAGCGTACTCATGCATAACACCACTATATATATCGCACTTTTTGCTCATAGATAATGCAAAAAGTCAGTTATGTATGAGCGTCTTTTTTAGTAGTGAGTCCATTTCCCAGCTGGAGTCTGTCATCTTGATATCCAGCTTGATATTTCGTCTGCTGGAATCTTGAAGTGAAGCTTGGTTGATTTCGAGCTTTATGTCTAGCTGAGATCCTAAGCTGTCTTTTTTGGTTGACCTTGATGTCTGAGCTGGATGACCTTCTGTCTTTGATTTTGATTCCAGTCAGCTGGATTTTCTGCTCCTTGTTTTGAGCTCCGTGTTTAGCTGGGAATCGCTGCGTTTCTTGGGCTTGAGATTGCCGAGCAGTTTTCTTCTTTGGCGGGGTTGAGCTTGGAAAGCTGGCTTGAAGATGTCCGACCTCTTTGGAACAACCTTGGCATTGGTTCCAGCTGAGTTTACATTGGCTGGGGCCAATCTTTGTTCCGATTCAGCTCTTGCCATATCCAGCTGGGTAAACTGCTGCTTCTTCTTTCTTCATCTCTTGAGGCCATTTTTCTCAGTTGTGTGTCCAGCTATGTTTTCATTCCACAGCTGGTCCTAGTCAGCTGGGTAAAATTCTGATTCTTCAACAGCTGGGTCTGAGAGTCCCATGAAGCAGGCATCTTTAATGAGATGCTTCATCTTCTGAGTCGGAAGAAAACTCTTGATCTTCTTCAGTTTTGCTCGACTTGAGCTCTTTATCTTTTCTTTAGGAGGTTGACTCAGCTGGGTTTCTCTTTGGATAGAATTGCTTGTCGAGATGACCCTTCATGATCATCTTGTACCTTTCCTTGCTGTGTTCCAGCCTATTAATATTCCGTACAAGCAGGGCAACTTCTTGAGCTCATTGAATGCTTTTCCACGCTGAGTTGAAAGAGCTATCTTCTTTGGCTTGGTCGTCAGCTCCGCTTGAAACTTCTGGCTAGATGATTCTCCGTTTGTGATCCTTAGATCAAATTCATTGGCTTTCAAGATGGAGAAGAGTCTTTCCGTCTCCATTCTGCCAAGATCAGTTCTGCTTTGGTGTACCACCTTGTGTGTACTCCATTCTGAGGAGAGAGCTGAAAGAACTTTCAAGTTCTTCTCTCCGAACTGTATATTTCTCAGTTCGGATTGTCTCGATCTCGACGATGAGGTTGGAGAATCTGAGCTTCATTTGATCAATGGACTCGAAAGGGAGTTACTTGAAGTTGTCGAACTTCTGGCATGCAACAGAGAATTTGTTCTCTTGAATTTCCTCTGAGCCTTCACACAGCTTGGCTAGAGTTTCTCACATCCCCTTGGCTGTCTCGCAGTTGGTGATCTTGCTGAGATATGCATCCGTCACCGTGGAGGAGATGACGTTGCGAGCGTAGCTATCCAGTCCAACTTGTCTTCTTTCCTCTGGAGAGTACTCATTCCTTGGCTTCACAACTCGACGAAGTACTAGTTCAGCTCTAGGTGTGGTTTCTGCATGTCTTTCTGATTTCATGATGATGGGTTCGTCTGTAATAACATCCCACATCATGTCGTGTCGTGCGCACAGAAAGCTTTTGAGTCGGAACTTTCAGATCTGATAATCATCGACAGAGAATGTCGGAAGATTCCTGCACAAGGAAGATTCCATGACAGTATGCAATATAATGATTTTAAAAAAGATTTTGAAACTTTGAAGGATCTGTTCAGGTGACTACTATCAGCAAAGAGGCTGACTTGACACAGATACAGTGTTCTTTTGAACCACTGCTCTGATACCAATTGATGGTCCCAAAACGGATACCTTGGTGTAGAGGGGGGGTGAATACACCAAGGTTTAAAAAAATTTCCAATTTAAAATTCTTTTGAGTGAGTTGGATGTGTTCGACCAAGCTGGGAGACAGCTGGGTAAAGCACAGCTGGCTGTGTGCAGAATATGGTGGGTTTTGGAAAGTCCGTTTGTTACTTCAAATACATTGCAAAGCTCTGTTTCTCTTTTCTGTTAGTCAGTTTATGCAACTTGAAAATATGCTAATAAGGGGTCAGCTGGATGCATAAATAAAGCAGTAAGAACAAAGCAACTTAACGTGGTTCAGATAAACTACTCTTACGTCCACGACCAGAAACCTCTGGTAATCCACTAAGGATACCACTGACTTTTCGCGCAGTCAGCAAGCGTTGCAGCACTGTTCCTTGAGCTGGATACAAGTTTACTCATACTGTATCGAAACGTAACCAATATATTTACGGGCACAACTGAAGCCTACATTCAATTTCCGAGTACTGAAGAACCTGACCTGTAGTTTAGGGGTACTACAGAGCCTGAACCTTAACCTAATCTTTTTTTGGATTTGAGGTTTCCAACTATGAACGAGTTATTTCAATGAAAAACTTTGAGTATGATGAACTCGTTCAAACTAGGCTTAAGATATTTCT
This sequence comes from Agastache rugosa, assembly GCA_031470985.1. Taxonomy (NCBI): domain Eukaryota; kingdom Viridiplantae; phylum Streptophyta; class Magnoliopsida; order Lamiales; family Lamiaceae; genus Agastache; species Agastache rugosa. The sequence goes on from CM062602.1 coordinate 8,783,266, forward strand.
ATTCTAATCTTTTCTGCCTATGACTGAATATGTGAACAACTAAGAACACAGCTTACTGGCTGGGTGTTCTTGAGAGATTTGGCTTTGAAGATCGTTGTTCGTTTATCTGTTGGCTCTTTGATTTCTTCAGTCGTCTCTCTAGTCATCTCTCTTCAATGGTGGAGGAGATATATATAGGTGGAGATTCAAACTAGCCGTTGGAATAGAGTCGTTTGAATCTCACCTACTATCTTTGACTTCTAGCCTTTCGCCTACGATGTAGGTCTGCATCTGCAGAAGCTATTCCTCTTCTGATTGGTCCACGTCAGATGAGATCTTCTGACACCGGGATCTTGTCTTGGAGTTGGTCTTCGTCTTCGAGCTGCTAAGCGTCTCTGCTGTGTCTTCAGCGTCTTCGACTCTGCTGCGTCTCGACTTTGAGTTGTGTCTTAGACCTGAGCTGTTACATCAACCTGAGTTGTGTCTTCAACCTGAGCTGTGTCATCGACACTGAGCTGGGTTTCCGTCACTGAGCTGGGTCTTGATACTGCTGGGTCTTTGACTCTGCTTGATCTTTTCTGCTTGGTCTGCTCTGCTGAGTCTGCTCTGCTGAATTACTCAGCTGTGTCTGCTAGGGGTGAGCACGGTTCGGTTAACCGACCGTTTTCCACAAAAAAAAACCGACCATACGGTTTTTAATCGGTTCGGTTAACCGCTAAAATGTAGAAAATAAAAATTAAAAATCACTATAACGGTTAACCTAAAAATCCGTTCGGTTAACCGTTATTCAACGGTTAACCATGTAGAAAGAAAACTTTCAATTTTTTTATAATTCATAGCATGAAAAACAAAATTCCATATCTTAAAATTTGAATAAGAAATATACATTTAAAGAAGTATAAATAATAAATTGAACACTCTCATATTTTCAAGTCAAAGTAGTAAAATCAAGTTAGTTAATATTATAATTTATAACATATAATTAGTTGGTATAATAATTTTATAACATATAATTAGTAAAATTATAATTTTAAATGAGTTTCGGTTCGGTTCGGTTAACCGTCGGTTTTTATATATAAAAATAAAACCTAACCGTTATCCTCGGTTTTTTAAAATTAGAAAAATAAACCGAAACCGTCGGTTCGGTTAACCATTTTTTCGGGACGGTTTCGGTACGGTTTGTCGGTCGGTTCGGTTTTTCGGTTTGTTTTGCTCACCCCTAGTGTCTGCTTAGCTGTGTCCAGCTTTGCTCGTCACCATTTTCCGTCTTCGCGTTGAGCACTCGTACTTAGAAAATCTAATAGCTCTAAACAAGTGAGCTGGAAACAACACAAGGTTTGTACATTCATCTACTCGGTTGAGGTCTGCTGGATTTTGGTATATATCACTTCAAAACATGTTTATTATTTTCCCAACAGCTGATATTTTTTTGTCATGCTACACATATAGTGAGTCACGATTACATAGTTTTTCTAAGCTTTTCAATTGAAGATATCTATAAGGCGTTTAATTCGATATTTAAATAGCTTATAAATCACATGTTAAGTTTTTATGTGGTGCATGCACACATAAGTTAATATGTGGTGAAAGAATAAATTTGCGCACACTTATATTTTGTTACTACCGTTGCTCATACATACATATTTATAAAATGGACTAACCAATATTATAAAGTATTGATTTAATCCTTAACTCTATTTGGTAACATAAACTATGATTCAGAAGCAATTTAATTACCCAATACAGAGCACGTTATTCAACAAATTTGTTAGGGATAAAAAAACGAATCATTCCTGACCTAATATAAGAGTAGCGTAACTGCAGAAAATGAAAATATACACATATTATGACACAATGTGACCATAAACTTTCCAGTTAGTGACAATAAAAGAACAATGACGAGACTAGATTCATAAATATATTTGAGTTTATTATGTTGAATAACCAATATAGGAAAGAAAAAGCAATATTTGGCAACAAACTGATAAAATATAAATTCTGGCCAAATGTGAAGATACTAAAATGGCCCCACGTCATCTTCTCTCTATCACCCCTCTCCCTCTCGTGCATTTCTATCCATCTGCACCTCTCTCTCTCTCTCCCCCCTATCCGCCGTCACATTCCAATCGGCTGCTATTCCGCCCCTTGCCCCACCATCACCCCCAGTCATCCCTTCGGAATATTCATCGTCTCTAGGTGTTGCGCAGCTGCTGCATATGCAGACAAAAAAATCGATCGAGCGCGACCGATTTTCTCTGTATTTGCGTGTCTATATAGAGTTCAATTCATGTAAAATTGCTGTATAAAAATAGAGGGCGAGAAATCAAGGTTTTTCTATGGATGCTAGAAGAGAGAGAGAAATTGGATCGGGATCTGGAAGCAGGTAATCGATGACAAGATCTAGGGATGTTGCTCATGATATATGTATTTTGCAGAAATTGAAACGCATATGAATGAGTTTTGAGATCGAAAGAGGGATTTGGGAAGACGATTTTTTTTACAAAATCATAAATCTGCATTTGTTCGCAATATGGTACGAACGATACAAATGGATTCCATTCGTCCCACCAATTGTACCACAGCACAACGCGACACAGTTTGAAACAATTGAAACTAATTGGAGCATTCGTCCCAATTGTACCACAGCGCAATGCGCCATAATTTGGAACGATTGGAACTAATTTGATCATTGGTCCTAATTGTACGATGACCCAGATAAGTCTTTGTTCCAATTGTACGTAAAAAATAATTAAATTCATTAACATAAAAATATCATCATCAATCAACCTAAATATCACTAAATATATAAAAAAAATCATTAATTATAATAAAATATAAAATTACAATGATGGCACGAACGGGACAAACGATATCTATTTGTTCCAATTGTCTCAAACCCGCCTGCCAACTGACCCGAGCCATCCCGAACTCGCGCCCCTTATTAAGGGAAATTATGTCCAAAATTACAAGTTAATGGCCAAATATTGTGTTTTAAAGCTCAAAATAGTTATTTTACAATTTGCCTCATTATATTTTATTTTTATTTATTTTTTCTCTTTTAAAGGGGATCAAAGGATTTCTCATTATATTTTATTTCCATAATAATTGTTTAGTTATTTAGGGTTAAGTTATTTAATTCATATTGGGCTTTTGTGTGGGCTCTAAGTTATTTACTTGTGCCTCGATTTATTTGTAGTCTTAATATAGTTGTTTAACATGAGGATTGGGGAATATTATTTTAGGGACAATATTTACGTTGTAAGATAGAGATTTATCTATGAGGGCCTCATTTGAGGAGAGTTCTATTGCAACTTTATACTCCCTCCGTCCCATTAAGCTTATCTCATAGTTTTTGGGAAACATAGATTAAGAATAAAGGTAAAAAGATACTCCCTCCGTCCCGCCATAAGTGACCACATTTCCTTACTGGGTTGTCCCATCATAAGTGGCCACTTTCCTAATATGGAAACACCCTCTCTCACACAAAAGATGTGGGCTCCACCACTTTTTATCCTTTTACCCTTTAAACATTCTTTTCCTAAATACCCGTGTCCAAAAGAAAGTAGCCACTTATCATGGGACGGAGGGAGTAGAAAGTATGTAGGTCGCACTACTTTTGAAGAGTTAAATATTTTCGATTTGGGTATAAGAGTGGGACAAACAAATAAGGAAAATGGAACCAGCTTAATGGGACGGAGGGAGTATTTGTTCTCGTTCTTCCGCCTTTACTCTATCACAAAATCTTAGGATAAATGCCAATTAGGCTTCAGGTTAAGATTCTTAGCCAAAAATTGAGAGGTATTGTAGCAGGATTTAAACCCTTTTTTTCTTTAGCAACTCATGGAATGGCACAATCACTTTAAAAAATACAAATGTTGTCAAAAGTTTAAAAAACATAAAATATGGCACTTTTGATATTTTTTGGACCCTTTTACCCTTATAAAGTTTAAAAAACAAAAAATATGGCACTTTTTTTCTCTCATCTCTCCTCCCACCCACCTCATGCGGAATAAATTTTTTCTGCCACTTTTTTCTCTCTCCTCACTCCTTTCTTCTCTCTTTCTTCTCCTTTCTCTCTCCTCCCTCACTTAGCTGACACATTTTTTTTCTTCATTTCTTTTCGCGTAGGTTGTACGAAATAACTAACATTTCATACCGGCGCATGTTACTTGGTACGAAATAACTAATATTTCGTACCTTAGCTGGTACGAAATAATTAACATTTCGTACCGGGGCATGTTAGTTGGTACGAAATAACTAACATTTCGTACCTTAGCCGGTACGAAATAACTAACATTTCGTACCTGGGCATGTTACTTAGTACGAAATAACTAACATTTCGTGTCGGGGCATGTTATGAAGTTGTAACTTGGTACGAAATAAATAACATTTTGTACCGGGACATGTTACGAAGTTGTAAATTGGTACGAAATAATATTTCGAGTCGGCGGCATGTTATGAAGTTGTAACTTGATACGAAATAACTAATATTTCATACCGGGAGAATGGTTATGAAGTTGTAACTTGATATGAAATAATTATCATTTCGTACCGGACTGGTACGAAATGTTAGTTATTTCGTACCAAGTAACATGCCCCGGTATGAAATGTTAGTTATTTCGTACCAAGTAACAACTCCATAACATGCCCCCCGGCTCGAAATGTTAGTTATTTCGTACCAATTTACAACTTCATAACATGTCCGGTGCGAAATATTAGTTATTTCGTATCAAGTTACAACTTCATTACCATCCCCCGGTACGAAAAATTAGTTATTTTGTACCAAGTAACATGTCCCGGTACTAAATGTTATTTATTTCGTACCAAATTACAACTTCATGACATGCACCGACACGAAATGTTAGTTATTTCGTACCAAGTAACATGCCCCGGTACGAAATGTTAGTTAGTTCGTACCAGCTACGTGAAATAACTAATATTTCGTACCGGTGGATGGTTATGAAGTTGTAACTTGATACGAAATAACTAACATTTCGTACCGGACTGGTACGAAATGTTAGTTATTTCGTACCAAGTGGCATGTTATGAAGTTGTAACTTGGTACGAAATAACTAACATTTCGTAGTTACAACTTCATAACCATCCCCCGGTACGAAAAATTAGTTATTTTGTACCAAGTAACATGTCCCGGTACTAAATGTTATTTATTTCGTACCAAATTACAACTTCATAACATGCCCCGACACGAAATGTTAGTTATTTCGTACCAAGTAACATGCCCTGGTACGAAATGTTAGTTAGTTCGTACCAGCTACGTGAAATAACTAATATTTCGTACCGGTGGATGGTTATGAAGTTGTAACTTGATACGAAATAACTAACATTTCGTACCAGACTGGTACAAAATGTTAGTTATTTCGTACCAAGTGGCATGTTATGAAGTTGTAACTTGGTACGAAATAACTAACATTTCGTACCGGGATATGTTACTTGGTACAAAATAACTAACATTTCGTACCGGGGCATGGTTATGAAGTTGTAACTTGGTAAAAGTTGCGGCTGGGAGTGAAAAGTAAGGGTAAAATGGTCTAAAAAATATCAAAAGTGCTATATTTTGTCTTTTTTCAAACTTTATGACAACATTTGTATTTTTTAAAGTGATCATGCCATATCACCACATTTCCTCTTTTTTTTTTGTAGCAGGTATATATATATAAACAGTGACGAAGCCGCACTTCCAATTCAGGGGGGGCCAACTAATCAAAATTTTATACGTAGATAAGAATTTTTTTTAAATAATGATAATAATTTTTAATATAACCATAATGTAATGCCATTTAAATTACACTGCAACACTAAAAAAATCAAAATGGAAACTGTGGAATAAAAAGTTTTTAAAAATAAATTGCATGGTTTAAGATGACGAGTTGAGCAAAATATTATTAGTCAATCTTAGCACAATAAAAATTTAAAATTCAAATTGAACTGAAAGTCAAGAAAAATTATTATTAAAGCAAAATATATTCTCCACAATATTATTCTTCATAGGAGAGAGGGGGACATTGGAGAAAAAAGAAAGCAGAGATAAAAAGAACCAAAAAAAGAAGCAAGGAAAAAAAAGGAAGAAAAAAGAAGGCTAAAATGCATATAAATTCCTGAACTTTTCTCAAATTCTGGTTATATTCCAAACCTTTTAATTTTTGCAAAATAAAGCTCCACCTTTCAATTTTGCTTAATGTTCTCCCGACGAAGAATTTGAGTGAAATTCAAAGTGACGTGGCGTTCAAAACGACGTCGTTTTGATTTTAAGAATTAAAAAATAAAACAAATTAAATTACACATCAACAATTAATGCCACATCATCATCTTCTTCCCCTTCGTCTCTCTCTCATATCTCTATCTCTCTCCCTGCCAACTCTCAAGCTCTCTGAGTAGATGGAGGAAAGGGGATGTGGCTGTCATTTTTTGTACAGCAGCAGCAGCTTCGCCTTCCTTCATTTCCGGCGACGGCAATGTCGCGAACAGCAGCCGCAGTCGGAGCAGAGGCGCGGAGGCGCCAGATCTACAGATTCCGACGGTGGCGAACGACTTCCATGGCTGCTGCTGAAGAGGAGATCCGCGCAGTGGCGCGAGCAGCGCGTTTCCGGCGACGGCAACCAAGGACGAAGGAGGGCAGTGGCTCTTCGTTGTTGCGTTCCCGGCGACGCACGGTGCAACACCAGATCTGCTGCGGTGGCACGCGAATGGAGGCGCCGAAGCTCTGGATCGATGCGCAGCAGCAGTAGTTCGGGGTGGCTGATTGGTCGCGTTTTCCGGCGACTTGAGCGGGTATAGGTTGCAGCGGCTTTAGCGCAATCGACGGCGGGGACGACGGAAACCGAGGTCGGAGAGAGCAGCGCGTTTTCAGGCTCACGATGGGGCTGTCCAGTGGCATTTCCGGCGACCCTTGGTGATGGGATTCCGGCTGCAGCCGTTTTCGGGAGATTAGAGAGAGAGAAAGGTGTTGGAGATGATGAGGTGACAGTAATTATAGATGTGTCATTTAATTAATTTTTTTTTAAATTTAAAATCAAAACGACGTCGTTTTGAACGTCACGTCACTTTGAATTTCACCCAAATTCGTCGTCGGGAGAACATTAAGCAAAATTGAAAGGTGGAGATTTATTTTGCAAAAATTAAAAGGTTTGAAATTAAACCAAAATTTAAGAAAAGGTCAGGAATTTGTATGCATTTTGGCCAAAAAAGAAAGAAAAAAAAAGAGAGAGAGAGAAGGAAATTGTACGACAGTATAAAAAAGAAACAAGAAAAAATTAGATTGAAATGACAATCGATCTCGGTACCTCATGTAAAATGAAAAATATCTTTCCACTCCGTCAAACAACACAGATTGAAATTTTCTTTATTTGATTTTATAGATATCATTATTTTTTGGATTATATGTAAAAAGAGTAATATACCCCTGATTTTTACGAGAATCCAAGGGATCCAATGACCCCCATGTCCCACCCCTGGCTTCATCTCTGTACATAAACAAACAAACCACTACACCACCACATAGATGAGACCTTTATACCACCACACAAGGTGAGAACACTTCACTACCAAACAACGTGAAAAATATATTACACCGCAGACCTCTCGGTAAGGAAAGTCTTGTGCCACAGAAGAAGAGTAGATTTCATGTGTTTTTTTAAGCACTAGAGCACATTGATATTTTGTTAATGTATATCGGATATTGTGAGTACATTATTTCCATGGAATATGCAGTTCAATAATAGCTTGTTAAAATTCTTAGGATCTCTTTCTTTTTTTTTTCTTTTTTTTTTGAAATGAGTTCTTGGGATTCCATCAGTAATTATTGGATTGTTCCGACGAATATTGTACATGTGGCCAACCTCTCGGTAAGGAAAGTCTTGTGCCATACAAGAAGAGTAGATTTCATATGTGTTTTTTTAAGCACTAGAGCACATTGATATTTTGTTAATGTATATCGGATATTGTGAGTACATTATTTCCATGGAATATGCAGTTCAATAATAGCTTGTTAAAATTCTTAGGATCTCTTTCTTTTTTTTCTTTTTTTGAAATGAGTTCTTGGGATTCCATCAGTAGTTATTGGATTGTTCCGACGAATATTGTACATGTGGCCAATGTTTTAAAAACCGGACCGGAGATCGACCCGGCGAGGTCTCTGGGTCATGGTTCAACTGTGGTTGAACCGTTTAATTGAACCGTTCAGTAATAAATAAATAAAACTAATAATTAAATACATAAAAAATATAAAAATATTCATAATTTTATAACTTTCCAACTAATAAGGTAAAAAACTGAAAATTCATATCAAACCCAATAAAATCCTCAACATATATTCATAACAAAGTAACAAACACATTAAAATCCTTAGCAAATACATTAATATTCATAAAAAAAAATTACAGGTCTTCATAATATAAATTCAAACATCAATTGCCACTATAACTATCGACATCCTCCTGTGGAAATGAATCCAGATTAAGCACATCATCTTCAACTCCATTGGTGGGTATCTCTACATTAACATGTATACAATAATTAGTAAATAAGTCTATCTTATTCATAATCTAACATATCAAAAAAAAAAAAAAAATGCTCAAAACATAATATAATGACCTTCATCTTTGTCTAAACCAGTCGATGGAATTGTCTCTTCATTGTAAATCATACTTTCTATCTCATTATAGTCAAGAATAGGAGTAATATCATGATCCAAAATTCATTATCATCTATGCTCTCGTAGTCGATAGGATCATATGCCCGGTTCTTGTTGAAGACCCTATCCAACGAAAAAATGTATCAGTTAAGAATAATTATTTAAAAGATAGAGTAAAGAATTAGAATTGTAGAATGACATATACCTGTTTTTCAAACGCAAATTGTAATGCACAAATACAAGATCATTCAACCTTTGATGCTCCAATCTATTTCTCTTTTTTGTGTGTATTCTTTCCAACACACTCCAATTCATTTCACAACCAGATGAAGATGTTGTTTGACTAAGTATCCTTATTGCCCATGATTTCACATTTGGCACACCATTTCCAAAAGTCTTCCACCACATATCTAATATTTGAAACAACAATCAATATGGATTATAAATTAAAGAAGAACAAATCATTTACAAAAAGAAATATTCTTTACCAGGACGCATAGTCTTTGTACACTTTAGCGCCAATGGACGACCAAAATCACCATTCTTTTTACGATAAAGTTCTGTTTCGGTTAAGAAATCTGTTTGATTACCAACAACTTGTGTGGTCAACACATCAAGAAATCCTGCCATAACCTCTGGCTTGTGAGAGATGTTCTCAACATCATAGAAGAATGACGGATTTAATACATACGCAACAACATGTAACTTTTGACGAAGATGTTTATCCCATCTTTGCTTGATAATCCTTGTATAAGGCTTGTACAAAGACTTTTTGTACATGAATGTGCTCTTAATTGCTTTCTTTGCTCTATGCATACCATCATACACATAAGCAAGTGATGGCCTATCATCACCGTCAACAATCCTTAACAATCGTATGAGTGGTGCAACAATTTTCACAATAATCCCAACATCATTCCAAAATCTAGAATCTAAGACAACAGTAGTGACATCTCTAGCCTTTGGATCTCTAAAGTATCTAGACTCAACAAAAGTAATGCTAGTCACCAAGGCTTGGAGATCATATTGATGTTTGTGAATACTCTTCAATGCAATGAAAGTTGTGGCAAAACGTGTTGGACCAGGACGTATAATTTCTGCCCAGCCTTCCCTTTTTCTCAACCAAGCTAACAGAAATCCATGATTATAAACAAATTTTGTAATCAATGATGCACGTTTTGCTAGACTCTCAACAAGTGCCATCTTTCCTATGTCACCTAGAAGTAAATTTAGACAATGAGCAGCACATGGGGACCAATAGATAGAAGGATACTTATCATTTAGCAATTGTCCGGCAGCTTTATAATTAGCTACATTACCTGTGACAAGATGCACAACATTCTTTGGACCAACATGTTCAACCAACTCAACAAACAAATTGCAAAGAGTGGTTGCATCCTTAACAACATCTGAAGCATCAATGGACTTAATAAAACTGATTTCTCTAGGGCAATATACTAGGAAATTAATCAATTGCCTATTTTTTTTATCTTGCCACCCATCTGCCATGATAGTACACCCGGTTTCTGCCCAAAGACTACGACAATGATCAACCAATAACTGAACACTTGTTTTCATATCACACAATAATTTGGTTCTCATAGCATGATAGTTTGGTCCTTTATAACCAGACCCAATGGAACCAATTGCATCAATCATCTGTTGATATGAACTTGAATTTAAAGCATTCATCGGGATGCAATTTTCAAAGAAGAAGGTTGCTATTGCAAGATCAACTTTATGAACAATTTCTTTGCTTGCAAATGTACTCTTAATAGTTGGCTGAGATCCAGGGGTAGTTTTAGGAGCAAAGAAATTACCTATTCCGTCATTTGATCTATTTTTTGCACGTTGTGAGGATGATCCAACCTAATTTTCAGCGGCTTGTGGAGTTGTTATTTCATGAATAGCATCCCCATCTAAGTCCATAACATTAGGACCTAAAGGATGTTCTTCATCCCATGTATCTACCCCTCTCTTCTTCTTTCTTGAAATTTCCTTCAAGTTCTCTTCCATTCTATATCTGGTATCGGCGTCCACTGATTTGTAGCCCGCTACATCTCCAGTTTTTCCAGCAAGATGTTGTTTCATTCTATTGATTCCTCCACCTTTAAAAGACTTCTGACAGTACACACATGTAAAAAATTTCTTCCCTACTTCATCTAAAGTCAATTTGCAATGGTCCCATCCAGGATCCGTCTTTTGTCTGGTCGATGTAGAGATGCTTCGAGTGAAGCTGATCGGGAAGATTGAGTTGGAGCTGATTGGGAAAATTGAGTTGCAGATGTTGAAGTTGACATGATTTTCTACAAAAAAATAGCACAAATTAGCTACACAATTTAACTATACAGTCAAACACACAAATGCATAATCAATCCTCAAAATAGATTCTCTAGATATAATAATTTTGCCTTAAATTGGTGCCCTAGTTCGAGCCTAACAAAGGAGGTGAAAACGGTGGAGGAACAGAACGAAAATCAGCGGCGGTGACCGAAAATCAGAACGAAAATCGGCGGAACAGAACGAAAATCAGCGAGCGGTTCAAGCCTAGTTCGAGCCTAACATACCTGGTGGAATGAAAATCAGCGGCGGTGGGCACGAGCAACTGGGCAAGATCGGAGGCGAAGGTAGGCAGGAAGAGGCGGTGGTGATGAAGGTGGAAGAACAGAGGAGGTGAAGACGATGGAGGAACAGAACGAGTGAGAGAATAAGAAAATTAGGTTTTATGTTTCAGTATTCTCTCTTTGCTATGATTGATTCTTATTTGTTATTTTATTATTAAGTTAAAATTTTTTTCTTAATTTTTATAATTGAAATAAATATAAAAATACAATATTTTATACAACCGGGCGGTTTCCCAAACCCGCCCCCGGTTTTGTAAACCCGGCGGGTCAAAGCGGTTTTGGCGGTTTTCAACCACAACCGGTTTTATAGTGCAAACCGAACCGGTGTCCTGTCCGGTTCCCGGTCCAACCGGCTGGTCCGGTCCGGTTTTTAAAACATTGCATGTGGCAGAAGACAAGGCAAGAATGAAAAGACCGAAAGAGTAACACTGTTTCTGAATAGATACATTATTTTATTTTTTTCATCTTCTGATGTCTGTCTCACTCTGAAATGTCTGAGAAAACTAAACCTCTCTTGCAATTATATTGGAATATTTTGATAAATATATCGAAAGACATGAGCCCCTCTTGCAAATATCAATTTCCACTGTCCACACATCAACCACACATACTTCCTTTTCTTGAAAATTAACTACACCAAGCTGCGCAAGTCCTTGTATACTCAGCCACCAAAGAACTGCTTTTTTCATCACAAGCCCTCCTACATTCAACCAAACAATGGAGGCATGTAGCTTCTGCTTCCCATTCTTCATCTTGAACCTATTGTATTCCGATAAAACGAGCATAATCGACCCACCTGCAAAACATGTCCACGGTCTTTCTAGTTACTCTATTTTTTTGCCAAGAAAAACAGAAGGGTCAACGTGTAATGAAGTACTACTCACAATAACGAGCCTAAAAACGTGTTGCCTGTTCGCACAGCGAAGCAAATCGCACTCAAGACCAACTTGTGCTGGTGAAGCAATGGTTCTAAACAGCGTTGCTCAATAACACCAGCCAAAATCTGGTATCTGTTGGAGAAAACAAGAAGTTCCAGTTTAGAAGGTGTAAACAAACCTCAAGGGTTATTTGTAACTATCCCAAATTTTAATTGCAAAGGATTTAAGATTATAAAATACGACACTAGACTGAAAGGGAGCGCTTTATTCTCATGGCTTACCGAAGATTGCTTGATACAGACATGTAAACACCATAAGCTAAGCTTGTTTTTACGACCGGAACGTTCTCCACATCATCTCGAGCTGAGTCCTTGACAGCTTTACGAGTATTTATTAACGCATTTGTCACAACTGTACCAACCTATACATGAATGAATCATCGTTAGGTTCTGTTTTCTCCAACTTCTGCTCAAACCAGCCAAGAGAAATTAAATAATGAAAGCTCGGTCATACAACTTGTTAAAGCTTCCTCGTTGGCAACTTTGTTAATAAATTCAACGGGAGAATATATCACTGATGCTTTATTAAAAGCAAAGGATCTTCATTTTTTGAAGGGACATCTTTAGAAGCCAGTATATGACAGAGTTTACCCAAACTTATCAAAGAAATTATTGCATATTTGTCGGGGATATTTATACACTTGCAGATAGAAAATAAAATGACAAACTATATAATCTTTACTTGATAGATGCAACTGTTCAAAAGTCAGGAATTGAACTAGAAGGACTGACGTATTATACAATGCTGAGCATGTCAATAGAATAGGGTACACCTGTTTAACACATTCAACGAGAAACGAAAGCAAAGGATAATATACGAACAGCAGGACTTCAATGAAAATTTACCAGAGATGAAGTAGTGCCAACAGCAAACAGCTTTGCACCATTCCGCTGCAAAAAAGATGACAAAATATAAGACTGAATCTAGTGTTCTTTGGTTTGAAGTTCATTCCACACCGTTTGGAGAGAGGGATCCTTACCACTACACCACCTACTCTCTGCAACAATGAAAACGAAGATCCAGGCAAAGCAATCTGCATACAAGGTTTAACCAAGGTGTTACCAATCAGTTCAGAATTGAGAAATATGTATCGAGGCAACAAATAGATAAGTCACCTGAAATGCATTAGCTGGGCAGCTGTAGAAGAACTTAGCAAGGCGTCCAGCATTGTGAGCAAGAGGAGGACACAGAGAAACAGTAGGAGCAGGAAGATAGACGAGCATAAAATCTGCTATTATGGCCATCACCTGCATTTTAGTGCCATAGACAGTAAGTTTCAGTCAACAATCAACATAATTGAAGGCATGCTCGAGTCAAGTGAACAGGCATGTGTGATTCTTGGTAGGATCAGATGCAACGTAGAGTATTACAAATGCTTTGGAAGGCTAACTGAAAGATATTATGGGATTGGGACGTTTCTTCTCAGTTACCTGTTCAATTAAATTGGTTATGCATTGCAGACAGTTAAATAGGCTATCTTGTCAAAAATATCAGTGCATCAGAAAACCATTTTGGATGAGCTGATATTACATCAATCGTGCATGATGACGATCCATGAATGTCCTCAAAATCATGTATGTTATTTTAAGGTGGGATTATTTCTTTTTTCTTTTTATTAAGGAGAAGGTGGGATTATTTATGTTAGTAACGTGAGGAGTAAAATTTACGAAGGATAGACGGGAGATTGAAGATCGTTTGTCTGGAGTGCTAGGCTCTCATCAAGGGCTTTTGACTGCAGGCAAACTTATCTAAGTAGAAGAACTAACTTATTATGAAATTAGTTCATTACTAAATTTAGGCCGAAGCCTAAATCACTTTTTGAATTCATCTCTGCCAAAGCAGAGGACCAAAGCTAGCAGACAAATTGTTCTAATTCCTTTACGCAGTTAAGAATGCAGCCTGCTAAATTCCTTCTTATTGAACAATTGTTACAGAAACCATCAGAAACGAATAACCTATGCTGCTAGTAACTCCATGCTACATACATTAATTCAAGATAGAAATTTCTTAAAATATAGGTATTACATAGGATGAAATTAGAGTAGTATACGCAGAAAAACAAATTATGAATATCCATGATGAGAAACCACCATACCACATCAGCAAATACAATTTCCAGCTCATTGAAAAAGTTTTCCTTGCGACGCTGGTATTCTGCAGCAGTCTGAAGAAATCAAGAAAATAAAAGAAAACACAACAAATTTCAGAAACTAACATAAGAAACAACATGATCATAATACTTATATCAATGCCAAGAAAAGGAGATAAAAAGTCACACACACACACACCTATACAATGTATTTCAACTACATAAAATACCTTGGTAAATAACCCAACGCCACACTCAATGCCAACTTTAGCCAAAAAGAGATCATCAGCCAACAACCTCTCCTTGAATCCACCGAACTTCATTAACCATGATAAAAATCCAGAACTTTCTAGATCGAAATACCTCAGAATGATCGATCCGGGCACTCGGCCGTCTTCAACAGCAGCTTTCAAATCCTTCGGCAAACTCTCGAGGCTCCTTCCGGCCTCCGCCAGCGCCATCAACGCTTCCTTCTTGTTTCTCTTCTTGTTGTTATCGCCACTGCCTTCATTATCATCATTGTCATCTCCACCTCCGCCTCCGCCGCCGCCTTCGCCTCTGCCAGCACCGCCTCCGCTGCCCCCTCCGGTGGCCAATTTGACATTGATCTCGCTGTTGGTTGTGGCGGCATTTTGGGACAAGGTTTTGAACGGGGAATGATTTTGAGGAGACAGTATGAGAGAGAGAGCTTTCGTGTTTTTCGAGGTGAAGAAGACGGACGGAGTTGCGAAGGAGAAGGGAATGGGATTGGAGTCGTGGTGGAAAGAGAAGGACGGCGGCGGTGGTGATGAATTGAAGCTGAGGGTGGTGGGAATCGGCATTGCAGCTGTAAACCTCTCTCTCTCTCTCTAAACCTCCTTCTTCCTCTGCTGTAGGCTGTATGTGAGAGACTGTCGTGTTAATTTGTGTAGTATTTATTGGTGGAGGAGGCGATGGTGGTGGCGGAGTCTTCATTGTTGTGTGTTTTGACTAACGTTAGTTTAGGTGAGTGGGTTCCAACATTTCAAATATTTGTAGCGTGTGCAAGGTGCACCTAAACCCTCCTTTACCTGCCAACTCGAAAATTATGGCTGGTTTGCACAAAGGCAATTGAGGCCTCCGCCTCCTCCTCCCGAAAATTTTGAAGTCTCAGTATATTTTTGACCTTTCATTACAATTAGTTTAGCATCCCGCGTTGCACGGAAATCTATTTATATTTTAGATTAACAGTATTACATCGTTGTAATGCACGAATTAACTTAAATTTTTATCTTTTTTACGTAATTTTTATTACATATAAATGAAAGTGATCTTTATATTTGTCAAATGGGTCGGATTGGCATAGGACCAGACCCGTCAGTCCTTAAAACCATAAATGGAGCGGTTGGGCTTGGCGTTTAAAAGAAAATAAGTTCATTTGGATCCCACTTAGTGCAAGCCCGGGCCAAATTTGGGCTGGGCTAATTTTGGCTCCAAATGAGGTCCAATTGTGGCCCATATTGAGGTGGAGGTCCAGTACAAGCCCGCAACAATTTTGAACCGGCTCAGCCCACTTAACAGCTCTAGTGATCTTACATTAATTTTTGAAATTTTAATAATGAATTTTTTTTTAATTTGTTGATGGTATATTATGTGTAATATATTACTCCTCTTTCCCATATTAGTGTGGTTCAACTAATATTTTATACCTCACAACAAATCAAAAATGCATCACACTTTTGGGGGATGGACGGATTATTTGTTTAATTAGGTAATGTATAAAACTCCAATATTTTACAAAATTTTAATATGACCAAATATTTTAATATCATTTTCATAATATATGCTTCCATAAATGACAATAAGTTATTGGGTTTACCTAAAAAAAAAGTTATTGTGTTTGTCGGCATCGTGGACGTTTTCAACGCCAAACACAATAAATCGTGTACAAATAAATATTTGTAGATCAAAATAGAATTGCGAGTTACAATCTCTATTTTATCCTCTGATTCGTCTCTTTAATTTGTTCTTGAAAGATCTTCAAACAGTTTCCGGAATTTTCGGAGGTTTAGCGTCTCCTTGATCTTTGTCGGATTTAATATTTGATTTTATAACGTTAATCCAAAGGGCTGGCGCCTTATTTCTGAATCAAACGCTAGACTTTGGACACTTTTGGTAAGAACGTCTTGCTTCCCACGAAGAATGTCTTGAATGTTAGAGAGAATTTTTAGAGAAATTGTCTACAACTCTTGAGCTTTTCAATATGACTTCTGGTGTGTTTTTCACCTCTCTAATCACCTCTATTTATAGGTGAAAATAGAGTGGACTTGGTGGGCTTTTAGGCTCCATCTTGGTCTTTAGAGCTGAGGTGACACAATTGGCTCCTCAAAATTTGTAGTTATCACAATCAAATTTTGTAATTATCATAATCAAATATTTGATTTTCTATACAGATTTGACAAATGGCGACTTTTGATTGGCCGAGAATCTTCATATTTTAAATATCAATTTATATTTTATTTACTTAGGAATTATCTTTAATTAAATTTCTAAAATATAAATAAATATGATTTGACATTTATTAATTTATTTTCCACTTGTCGCAATTTTAATTGGACGTGAATTTTATATGTCTACAAATGCTCCATTGAGACTTGTTTGTAGACAATTTATCTTGGAAACAAATAAGTCTCAAAATTTTGAAATTTAGATAGTTTAAACTCTTATCAAGAAGTTATTCGATATATCCTGATTCCAATAATATGCCTATTTCTCATCAATTTGGACGAAATCCAAGATATCTTGCAAACAAGATTCAAAAAGGCATCCTTGAGGGCTTAATTTCAATATGCAGCACCTCAACTTTGTGGCAATTTTAGAATTACACTTTCCTTTAAAGCTCAATTTGCAAAGCTCCGTCCAAATTGCTTAAGTAAGCAATAATTCATTTTTTTTGTATATAGGCCCAAATCAAAGATAACATGGTCCTTTATAAGCCCAAATAACAAATTGATGATCCCGAGACGGATACCTTGATGTAGAGGGGGGATGAATACACAAAGGTTTAAAACTTTTCCAATTAAAACTCTTTTGAGTGAGCTGGCTGTATTCGACCAAGCTGAGAGACAGCTGGGTAAACACAACTTGGCTGTGTGTGCGGAAGTTGGTGGGTTTTTGGAAAGTCCGTTTGTAATTTCAAATATATTGCAAAGCTTTGTTTATCTTTACAGTTAATCAATTTATGCAACTTGAAAATTATGCTTATGACAATCAGCTGTATGCATAAATAAAGTAATAAAGAAAAAGCAGTTTAACGTGGTTCGGAGAATGACTCCTACGTCCACGACCAGAAACCTTCTTGTAATCCACTAGGGATAACACTGACTGTTGGGAAAATTCTAAGTTTTGATTTGATACCAAAATCCAACTGACCGTAGATTATTGCATCAACCTAAGTAGTGCTTTCCAGCTCGCCTGTTTGAGCTTTAGATTTTCTAAGTTTACAGGTTAGGAAGCTGAAGACAGCAGAAGATCCAGTTGTGCTACCAGCTGGAGTCAAGTATCAGCTGAGGCGTTTTCCAGTTGAGCAGAGTTCAAGACTGAGCTGAATCAAGCTGTAGGGAACAGAGCTGAGTTGAGGGAAATCCAATCAAGATGAAGAATGACTGAGCTGAGTCAAAAATCAAGAAGACACAGTTGAACCAATCCAGCTGTACAGACCAAAAGAATGTCAACTCTGAAGACATCAGTTCGAGTCAGAGTCTCAGATCCAGCTCCAAATTAAAAAATTAGCTTGAAGTCAAAAATCCCGGTGTCAGAAGAAGACAATATACCTCGACCAATGAGGGACTGCCAAATCAGCATCCTAGAGTGCAGAACCTAGGATCTGACACTGATGAAGACGGGTAAAGATACGCCCAACGGCAGATCGAGCAGATCAGAAAGTAGGTGAGATTCAAACGACTCTTCCAACGGCTAATTTTGAATCTCTACCTATAAATACCAGCCTTCAACCACAGGATCTATAACGAAAAACGCTCTACAAGCTTTTACTTTATGAAATTCTCAAGCATTCATATGGAAAAAAACCTATTAGTTGGTTCCAAAAAACAATCTGAAGTAGATTTATTATCTAATGAAAAAGATAATTTTTGAAAATACTATAGATATAATCTTTTATCATATAAATTTATTAATTATGAAAATAAAACGGAATGCTTTTTTTATAGACCTTCCTTTGAAGGAAATAAGAACTAAGAAATTTCTTTTACTTATAACAGGGCCAAAAACAAAAAAGCCCTTTTTGATATACGGGGGAACATCCCTATTCCAAATGATCTAAGGCAGGTTGATATTCCATATATGGAAAAATCGGCTGATAGAAAATATTTTGATTGGAAATTTTTCAATTTTTATCTTAGACAAAAAGTCGATATTGAGGCCTGGATAATAATTGATACCTATTAAAAAATGGGTCCGGATCTACTGCGGGAATGATTTGGAAGATCCAAAACAAAAAAATAGTGGTATTTGCTAGCAACAACATAATGGAGGCAGTCAATCAATATAGATTGATCCGAAATCTAATTCAAATCCAATATAGTACTTATGGGTACATAATAAATGTATTGAATCAATTCTTTTTAATGAATCGATCCGATCGCAACTTCGAATATGGAATTCAAAGGGATCAAATAGGAAAGGATACTCTGAATCATAGAACTATAATGAAATATGTTATGTATGGCCGTGCCTAAGGGTATATCGGTTGAAGTAGATTCCTCTTTTTGATCAATCAAAACCCTTTCCAAACTGTACAAGCTTCTTCCAAAGCATACGGCTTTCTGGATGTAGATGATATCTATACAGATGGATCTTATATATATATGGTACAATGAAGTACCACATGGGTGGATATCTATATGAATCCAAATCTGCCGAATCACTCATGGGATGATCATCTACATCCTAGGTCTTCCCGTTCCGTCATCTGGCTTATGTTCTTCATGTAGCATTCAGACCGAATGACTCTATGAAATTACGTCGATACTTCCACATATTATGGGTAACGTAGGCTCGAAAATAATATTCCAAAGCTTTCGTATGTTCTCCATTACTTGTATGGATAAGACCTATATTATAGAGTATATAACTTCGATCATAAGGATCAATTTCTAGTCGCATAGCTTCATAATAATTCTGTAAAGCTTCTGCATAATTTCCTTCGCATTGAGCTGACATCCATTACGGTCGCCATTCAATTAAAAGAATCTCCGTTCCAGAACCGTATGTGAGATTTTCACCTCATACGGCTCCTCCCTTATGTATTTCCTTTATCTAAAAGATGGACTCGACCGCGCCAACAACCGAACTAAAAAAAAGATTCCATTAGTAATGAGGATTCGGAATATCACACATTGATCAATCAAAGAGAGATTCAACCACTAAAAGAAAGATCGCCGCTTCTCTATGGTACCAGCTGTTGTTTTATTGAATTTGCTTCACTAATAGGATCACGGTTTGACTTTGATCGTTATGGACTAGTACCAAGATCGAGTCCTAGACAAGCGGATCTAATTTTAACAGCTGGAACAGTAACAATGAAAATGGCTCCTTCCTTGGTGAGATTATATGAGCAAATGCCCGAACCGAAATATGTTATTGCTATGGGAGCCTGTACTCCTGAAACAATCACTATCTCTATATCATTTCTTTATAGTAAAGTGCTGAAAAAAAATACTAAAGCGCCCTATACCGAATCTGGGATTTTGGCTATTCCCAGAATTTGTGTTACTTTATAAGGCATATAAAATGAAACCTTGGTTTATACCAAGTAAATTACTTCTTTTAAATTTAAATAGTAGTAAAAATAAGTTGATAGCATCGAATAAAAAGTATCGAAATGAAGAAGAAAAAGAACCCATACGCCAAGAAGATCGCAAATCCGTTCTCTCACAACAAAAAGATATTGAAGAAAATTATGCAAGCTCGGACATGAAAAAGGGGAAAAAGAAAAAACATCTGATATTTTTGTTACGATAGTGTAATGGAGAATGGATGTGAGAAAGAGACTTTTCTCTTTTTTCATTAAATTCAATAAAAAAAAATGAAGTCTCTTTCTTTCTAAGATTCAATAGAAAAATATTCGAAGCGTCTTTTTTACTTTGACTCGTGGGAAGATATACTATGGAATCTTCAATTTATCTGAAGGAATAAAGAAAAGAAGATATAACAAAGAAGACACTCAAAGAAAATGAAAAAAGAAATTAATAAAATGATGTATATGCAATTGGAATAGTTTAGTATACATAGAAATTAGAACAGTCTAGAAATATCTTTCTTTCTCTCAATCTCACAAACTAGATCTAAGAATAACATTAGTTAATCGAAGAAGAGGGGGTAGATCGGAGGATCGATTAGTAGTGAGATATGAAATAAGAAAAATATATAAAATAAAGGGCCGGAGAAACTTTCTAGTTATGAATCGGGTATAGAACCAATGGGCAACGCTTGGTTACAATTTAGAATCCGTTATTATATGTTTGCTCTAGTTTTTGTTGTTTTTGATGTTGAAACGATTATCTATCTTTTTAGTTGGCATTGGATACTTCTAGTTATTGACCTACATAATGATACTGCATACGTGTTGGATCCATTGAGGAATCATGCTCATTTTAAGGAGATAAAGATCATCGCGTAAACGTAAGTTCTATAATTTTTTAAGATAACACTTATATATTTTGTTTTAATTTGTATTTTAATATATGTAGAGCTATAAAAATGTTCAATAAGAACATAGGAAAAACGGGGAGGCAAAGTCAAGTCCGGAGTGAGTGGGCTGAGTTTGTTTATGATTTTGTTGATATGAGTGATGATGAAGGTAAGTTTGATATATATTTCGTTTGTTTTTGTTAATATTTTTGAGGTTTAAATGGTTTATGTTGTATTTTATTTTGTTCATGTAGATGAAAGGTAATTGGATGCTTGAATTTGTTGGATCATTGGTGGTGATTGGTCAAGGTTGGAGATTTCGTTGGAGATTTTTACGTAGATGATTAATTATGAATGTTATGCATGTTAGAAATGATACATTATGAATGTTATGTATTTTTATGGAGCTAGTAGTCATTTTATGACACCATCTTTAACTCATTTCAAAACAAGGCCAAAAAGTTTGCGGGCCGGGAAAAGTATGCCAAAAAGCTCTGAGATTACTTTGCATACCATTTTAAAGTCCAAACTCACCCATTTCATTTCAATCCTTATACATCCAAGATAAAATCTACATAAAATACTCAAATTTATCATTTTTTTTATCCATCATGCAATATTTATCAGGCCCATCACACTTTCGTATAAAAATCTTACGTATACCAAATTCATACATTTTTTACTATAATGCTGCCGGGTATTTCCGCCGGAAGTTTTAAGGATCTCGTCCAACCACACGATCGCAATCGATGGTTTTCATACGCAGACTCCTTCAGCAACACTCAGCATAGCCTTCGCTCGTTTCCTACCTGATGCGTAGGGTAATTAATTTGGCATACAGAGAATAATCAGACACTGGAAGGGATGAGCAAAAGCCCAACTTTTATATAGGAATTATATAAAATTTATTACAACATAAGTATATCTCCTTTAGGGAGGAGATAGACTTGTTTAGCTACCTATGGTAGCGGAATTGATATACATAAAGTAAACTATATTAGAATAGGAACTATAAAATTTTTTATTTTGGAGAGAGCAGAGAAGATGGTGTTGATGATTTTTCGATACTGAATGCTCTCTTCAATCCTTGTATATATAGAGGTCTGAGTGATAGGCCTCTTTCCCTGCATTATTGCCTTGGATGCTCTTTATCTTTGGCCAGCTTGATTCCATGTGAATGGGGTCCTCCTTTGTCTTCCATTATTGAATGAAGACAACTAACTTTCGGTGTAAGGTCCTTTTCTTGTGACGAATTGACCACTTTGGAAGTGGTTTTCCTGTTGCTTTACACATATGTTGTTTAGTGGGTAATCACTGTTCGATTACTGTTCATCCACCCACTACTGTCGTTTTCTTTTTTGTGGGTAGTTCTCCAGCTCAGAGTCACATGACTCAACCAGCTTGTGTCGGGAATCTACTTTTTTTCCGGGGCCCTGGGCGTCCTTGCTTTTGGCGGCACCTTGTGCTCTAGATGCTCGTTGGACCGAGCCTTCTCTTTTCCCCTTCTGGGCAAGAAACCTTTCCCGAACTCTGGTTCCTTCTGGTTCTGGCAATCCGAACAAACGCGCTCAGACCAGTTTCCAAAATGAACCATGTTGCAGTATTTGCGATGAGTTTCTTTGCTCGTCGCAATCTTGTTTTCCCATAGCAAAGTCCTCTTTCTTTCGAAAGCTTCATCTGCAAATCTTGTTGATTTTCCTATCATAGTATTTAATAGGAATGATCCGTTTACTGAATTCTGAAAGAATTTAAACGAAAACTTGACTTTGTCCATCTCTGTGAGACAGACCCATAATCCCCATGCTCTTCTGGTGGAGATGAGGTCTTCTGGTAATGTAGAGACTAGAGTAGTCTCTCTCTCTGTAGGCGCCTTGATTTTTTCTAGGGCACGTGCATCTGGTCTTCGAAGCCTAATATAGTGGAAGGCTTCATGGTTTCCTTTTCCCGCTGGTTCTGGGCTGCGCTAATAAAATACAGCTCCAAAATGTCACCCCGGCTAAGCTGCAGATTGTTAGCCCAGGTATCATACACCGCTTCTTGAATCCATTTAGGTAGATTCTTAATTTCGGCGAATGATGAAGATGTTGTATAAACCGAAGCAAATGCTCCAAATTCATACCATCTTTTGACTTTGTGTGGATCTAAATTTGGCATCATCCACACCCGAGGATATTTCCCCGAAACATCAACCCTTATTTTTTCTGGGTTGATTCCCGTCCTTGTATGGAGCTTCTCCCAGTTAGCTTGATACATCTGCCAAGAAGAAGAAACTTCAAATTTTTCAGTATTAACCTTAGAAATGCCAGTCATTGGCCTAAGATTAATCTCACCCTCTTTTACCCCAGAGGTGCTGGGTTGACATGATGGTTCAGAGTGTGACTCCTGAATATCATCTTTTTCTTGGGTCAATGGTTCCGAAGATACCACCACCTTAGAACTCGGGCAAGAGGTATCGGAATCCTCTGCTACAGGTTTAGAGCCTTGTACTCGAAACTCTTCTTTTACCAAAGGATCTTTGGCCACCCGAAGGATTGGTGTTTGACATGCAGCCTAGAGTTGACCCTGAGACCGTATGCAAGCTCGTATTCTCTCGGTGACTTTCGTCTTGTCGAGAGTCTGCAATCTTCCTGCTTGTTCAGCATTCAGAACGCACTCGTCCCACTCTCCCGTCACATCAGTTGACTCTATCTCTTGTTAAGAAATCTGCAAGAACATTTTCGTGAGATTTCACAATGACAATATCAAAAATATAATATTGACATTCAGCTTGCCATCTAATTAATCTAGCCTTTTCGGGCTTAGATTCCATCTTGTTTTTTAAGAAAACCTTAACCTGTGTGTTATCGACTTTCAAAGTAAATTTCTTTGCTAATAAAAATAAGAGTGGTGCTATTCGGACATAAATGTCCGTACATAATCTAGCTAGTTTAGGTAAATGAATCGGTTTGATCCGTTTAACTTATTTATTTAATTTTGTAATTTATCTTCATTCATTCAATTTATTATTTTTTGAGTAATCTAATTCAAACGAATGCATAGATATCTATTAAGTAATAGTATTTACGAAAGATTAGTGAAAATCACAAAATAACTTTATTAGTTTAATTTCGTATTTTTTGTATTCATATTTCTCTCTTTAAAAATGGCGGTTTAGATTAATTAAGTAAATACATTAGAGTACTAACCAACACCATTATTTTATTTGATAAATTATAAGTTAAGATTATTAATATATTCATTTTATGTCCGGACATATATGTCCAAAAAGTATTAGTGTAAAAATAAAGGCCATTTTTTAAACGCCTTTTGGACTGCAAAGAATTCTTTCTCGTTGATGTGCCATCTCACAGCTTCATCTTCTGAGAATAAACCACTACAGTATCTGCAGGGTTCTTCTCCATTAGAAGTGATCTTAGTTAAGGCTGCTGCCCACCAATAATCACTTGCATCTGTATACAGGACCAAGTCGTCTTCGTCCTGCAGTATTGAGAGTTTTGGGAGATTTCTGCAAATCTCTTTTAACTCCTTCATTCCTTGTCGATGTTCTTCCGTCCAGATGAACGGAACATCCTTTTTTCAGTAATGTACTGAATACTTTTCTATATTTTGCGAGATTCTTAATGAATGATCCCGCAAAATTAACAACTCCCAAAAAGCTCTGAAGTTGTTTCTTTTCTTTCAGATCTTCAGGAAAATTCTGGACTTTCTGAACAATATGGTCCTGTAGAATAATTCCTGCTTCATCGATCTCGATACCCCGAAATTCCATTTTCCGGGTTGCAACGACTGCCTTCTTTTCAGACAGTACTAATCCTTCTTTGGAACAAACATCTGCAAAGATTTCAAGATGTTTGATATGTTCCTCCATATTTTTTGATGCAAGTAAAATGTCATCAATATAGACAAACATAAAAGAAAAATAATCTTTAAACAGATTATCCATCTTTCTCTGAAATATTTGGGGCGCATTAGCCAATCCCATTGGCATTACGATCCAAACATAATGCCCTTGTGGAGTAGAGAAGGCTGTAAACTTCTTACTACATTCCTCCATGCGAATCTGGTAGAAACCTGACTTGCAATCAAACTTAGAGAATTCCTTAGCATCTCTAATGCAGTTAATAAGGTGTTCTCTACTAGGGATAAAATATCCATCAAACTCCAGAATATCATTAATTCCTTTGTACTACCTCCGTCCCGCCGAATATGGCCTATTTGTTTTCGTCACGGAGATTAAGAAAAAGGGAATTAGGTATAATAAAGTTTTAATAAAGTATTTTTTTGGTCAACAATGTACGGCTAAAGTGCTTTTTTAGTTTAAAGTGAGCACTAATTCTTTCCCGAAAAGGAAACAAGCCATATTCGGTGGGACGACCCAAAATGGAAAACATGCCATATTCGGTGGGACGGAGGGAGTAATTAATAACTAATCTGGGTTTACCTCGTTTGATCTCTCCATGATTTCTTACCAGAAATCCGGGACTGCTGAAAGGCGAGTTCCCTGGTTCGATCAACTTTAAATCAAGGTGTTCCTTGATTATTTCCTTCATATCCTGTTGATCTTTGAGGTTCATCAGGATTGGTCTGTATCTAACAAACTCATACTTCTTATTTGGTTTTACTTTCAGGGTTGCTTTGAGTTTGTTTTTATCCCACCATGCCAAAAGGATTCTCATTGTAACTCCTTTTAATCTGCCTTTTGACATCTTCTAGGGACATCTGCATTTCTTTCCTAATATCTTGATGAGATATTAAGGATGTTTTGAGGATCTGGACCTCTTCATCTTTAAGATCCTTTTCTCCGATACAGCTTAGCACTGCTTCGCTGAATCTCCTTTGATCCTTCATCTTTGGGTGTCGAAGTTTTCCTTCATCACTACGCTTGCTGCGAAAACTTAATGGTATCTGGCGATTAAAAGCCCCATTCAGCCTCTGGACAATGATTTTGTGATCGCAAATGGTTGTGAACACTAATTGCCTTATTTCATTATCCTGCATGTATCTCTTGAACATCTGTAGGAAATTGTTTCCTAACAGAATGTCTGCACCTGTATCATGGAAATAAATTGGTGGAGTTTTAACTTTATACCAAGGTGTACCCATAGCTCCGTCAATTAGAATTTCCGTCTCTTTTACTCCTTTAGCCAAGAGTAAAATATTCTTTAAAAAATCTCTTCCTGCAATTCGGGGTAGATCCTCTTCTACCTCTGTTGGAAAGACTCTTCGCTTTGCAGTACAGATCCCTGCACATGAATCAATATAAGCAGCGAAATATTCCGCCTTATATTTTTTATATAACATCCCTACAGAGATGTATATGGAAAATGGACTTGTCATTCAATTAATAGCTTTTCCCCATTAATTGTGATTTCCATTCCGTTTTCCTTACTTGCCCATGGCTTGTGATTTTCGAGAAAATCCAAACCTAGCAACAGGACTGCTTCTCTTTCGGCTCTGCCTTTGATCTCCATCACTCTTCCCCCAATTTCCAGGGTGCCTTTGTAATGATTGATCTCCGGCTGCTGCAGATAGTAAAGAACATTACAAGAGAAGTTGGTTTCCCACCTTGTAGTGTCAAATTTTACCATCACTTCTCTCCACCCCTCGGGACATTTCAGATTCACTAGAACTTTGTTACTCTGAGATGTTTCAGGTTGTGCTTCTCGAATGAGACTCCGACTCCTCCCATATTGTAAAGACATAATTCTGTTTCCTTGGAAGGATAATCTTCCTGAAGTTATCCTGAGACTTTGATTGTGTCTCATGACTTCTCTATCTCGATTTGAATATCAACGTTTCTTAACCGAGCAATTTCCACTCTATCGGGACAAATAGCTGTTGTCACCTTGTTGAAGATATCTGGTATCTCAATGAACTTCTTTCCCAGAAATAACTCAGTGTGATGTGAGTTAGAAAGAGCATATGATACCTAATAAGTAATGGAGTAAGGCCGATTTCTTTCCTCCAATAGATCCTTGCGTTTATAGTCCTGATACAGCGTCAGGGCTTTGTTGAAATGGGTATCATTAAGATTGTAGGCAATCTTTGGATAGATGATCCCCACCACTTGTCATGCACAAAGATCTCCCGCAATTGTTCCCAATACGGAATCTTTCAGATTTCTAACTCTTTTATCGCATATGGCGATATCGATCGGCGTGTGAACTCCGGTAAAGAGAGTTGATTTTAACATCAACTGGATTGCTCCAATATGAATCCAGTTCATCTTTTCAGCGACTTCGGGCTTCATCTTTGATAGATCCTCCCTGATGTCACTAGCTGGAATCAACTGCATCTCCACTTGATTCCTTGTAAGCTCTATAGGAAGCGATATTTCTCTTCTAGTAATTCCATAGACGATTTGTTGTTTCCTGCTCCTAAGATTAACGTTCCTCAGAACTTGATCTATGTTACTTGCTGAAAAGCCTTGATACTTTTGTATATTCAGACTCTTCTTCATAATCTTGTCAATCAGATTTTGAGAGAGAGTTGTGTGACTGGAGAATCCCGTCCTGTCCTCTTTCTCCTGATGAACAATTTCTGGATCAGTCTGACTCCGATCTAGTTCCATCAGACCATTCTGAATCTTCTTCACTGAAGACTTCTTCTTGTTCATATATACTCTCATCCGAGGGTATATATTCGAACTGATATACTTGTATCCGTTCTTGGTAGTAGATGGCCTCTTCGATATCCGGAGTGGATTCAAATTTATTGATACCTCTTCTCTCGTTGTCAGGGCAATTTGTAGAAATATGCCCCTTTGCACCGCAAGTCCAGCAGTTGCAATCCTTAAAACTTTTATTAACTCTGGTATGAGTTCGCCTGAAACTTTTCTTTCCAGGTATCATTCCTGAGATTTGTTAGCTCCTTGGAATGGATACCTATTCCTTGATGGTCCACTTCTTTGCCCTGATTTGTAAGATCTGGCCTTCTGTCTTGACCATCTGGTTCTTGGTTTCCAAGAATTTCTTTTTGGATCTCCACCTTTATGATAGGGCTGAAACCTATTCTTCTTGCTCCTTTTAGGCCTTGGTGGATCTCCTCCAATGATCGTTGGAAGATCATTATCCTCACAGTTTAGAGGAGCATATTTGTTGATCCTTCTCAATTTCTTCATGTTTCTCAGGGTTGTGGCCTGTTGACACCACTCTGAGAGTTTTCGATGTACATATGACATCCTTCTTGCGACATTTTCAGGATCTCCTGGTTCGTAATCCCGAATCAGCATCTCCAATGGTCTCTTCTCATGGCATGTGCTATCTCCCATTCAAGGCAGATACAACTATGGAGAAGATCTTCTTTTCTTTTGATTCCTTGGAGGCAGGAATCAATTAATTCTTTCTCCTGATTATGTTGAACTAAGAGATTTAACATATTTCTCCAGTGTGTTAAAACACTCTGGTATCTTATCCTTCTTTTCTCCAAGATTTGGAGACGTTCTTGGAAATGTCCACACCTTGGACATTCTTCTAGATCCATCAGGTATGATTGTTCTTATGGTTTCTCTTCATGGTGTTTATCACCTCGAACTGGAGAGTGCTCAGATTTGCATCACATCTCTCTCTGGCCTCAATTTCTTGAACGAAAGGATCCATATATTCAAGCCTTCTTTCACGTACGACTCGAGAGTCGAACAATTCTCTCCAGAATGTCCATAACATCTGGTTTCTTTCTCTTTTTATCTCCAGATGTTGGAGATAATTCCTGTAACACTCGCATCTCGGACAATTGTCCGGATCCATATTTTCTTGATGTCTCTTCCGTTAGGATAATATTTAAAGTAATAAATAAAATATAATTCCTTAATAAACCTAGGACTCTGATACCATTTCTGGAGCGTGGATCAAAAGATAATCATTAAAAATTAATTTTATTAAAATAATAACTTTGAGTATTTTTAATCTATTCTATCAAGGATGTATATTACATGTTTATAGCCAAACAAATGAGGTTCCTGTTTTTGGGTTTAATTTTGTCATTTTCCCCCTTTTTTGTCCTATTTTTGCAACTCTCAAGACTTATAGTCCTTCTATTGTTAGCCCGAAAATAAATGTCCTTAATTTACAATTCATCCATAGGTAATGTCCTTAATTTTCTACTAGCTCTATTTTAATGAGATACCAAAAGATATGTTTCACTTTTATGGTATTAATCAAGTTTTCATTAATGGAATTAGACTATTTTTTGGTTGTATGATGTTTAAGTATTTAAATTTTATTATATATATATTCGTATCAGAAAACAAAACAGGGGATCAGAATAATTACAAAAATATTTTAAAATTATATCATAGAATAGACAACGAACAAAGCATGTTGTTTATAATAAGACAAACAACATCATATAGACAACGGATGGCGCGCCTATTGTCTATAATGATATAGACAACAGGTATTACTTGTTGTCTATCGTCGTCCGCCCGTTGTCTATGTTGAAATAGACAACAGGCATTATCTTTTGTATATGAGCGCCCTAGAATAGACAACACCGGCCTCAACAACAGACATTTTCAAAATAGACTACGCCAAATGCATGTTGTCTATGTGCGAAATTCTTGCATCATCATAATCGGCTGGCTTAAACAATTCCACGAGCCGCCAACTAACCCAGCCGCCCCATTATCCAACTCGTACAAGCCGCCGCATCCGGTGGTGGCGGCATCATTGCCGCAGGCAGAGAAGCTGATAATCTCGACGAACGACTGAAGGCGGTGGTTGAGCTCCGTCGTCTGAGCTCTGAGGATCGCGTTCTCAGATTCAATGTTGACGTGGTACTGCATGGTGGCGCGGAGGCTGGTGAGGATCTGCTGGTTCTGGCGGCGGAGCTCCACCACCTACGCCATCATCTCCTCCAGGTGCTTCTACTTCCTGAGGCGGCTCCGCCGCACCGACTCGCGATTGGAGATCATTCTCTATCTTAAATCCATCGTCTGCTGCAGATCTTCCTCCGACGGCGAGTTCGGCGGCGCTGACGAATTCGATGATATTCCGCTCGAAGAATACATGGCAATAAATATCGGTAAATATTACATAAATTTATATACTAAATTTGTTTGGCATCGACAATCGTCTTTATATAGGTACGACGATCAATGGCTGGGAGCCAATAGTTCGTTCGTCGATTTCGTTTCCGATCGGCAATCGTCTTATATCAGTCCGGCGATCGATGGCGGCCTGAAGTGGATCTGTTATTTGATCATGGTACGACTGGTACGAATGAAACCATTCGTCCCGTTTGTACCAACAAGATGTGCTCTATAACTTGGTACGAATGAACTCATTTGTCCTATTCGTAACAAGAGTAAGGGCAAATCTATTCAGAAATCCGAAAGTTTCACAAAATTTATGATAAATTAAGTTTTGGACAACTATTAATTTTCACTATCCATAGTGGTTATTTGACATTTTTACTCAATAATATATATAGATTACAGTTAAATTCTGCACCAAGTCTTCCTGAAATTTCCAACAAGCATAAGTTATTTAGCAACATTAATTAGGGATGGCAATGGATCTTGTACCCGGTCCAAATCCGTGGATCCGAATCCATTTTTCTGGATCTGGATTTCAAAATTTTGGACCCGACGGATCCGTGCCGGATCTGGATCCAGATAAAAAAATTCGGATCGGATCTGGATCTTGAATTTTCAGATCCGGATCTGGCCCGGATCCGACCCGCGGATCCATACTATTATATATATATTTATATACTTTTATATCTATATTTTATTTTATAATTAAAATAAATAAATATACTCTTTTTTAATAATTAATAACAGGAAACCTATCTAAAATTTCAATTTTCTGTCTCTCGCCTCTCTGTGTCTGAGAGACGGTTCTCACTCTCTCTCACAGTTCCCATTCCCGCCGTCCGTCGTCCACCGTCTAGCCTCTCCTCCGAACCATAACCATTCTCCTCTATCTCTACCGTCCTCAGGCGAGTTCAACCCGTCTATACCGTCGTTGCTCACGCAAGTTCACATATGTCACCGTCGCCATTCTGTACCTAGAATTTAGAAAAGCTCCATGGCTGCCTCTGCTTCAAAGGTTCGTATTTCTCTCTCTCATAGCTTCTAATTTATGGACTACTTAGTACTTAAAGGAGAAAAACGAAATACCCATTCGGGATTTTCAGCAGAATTTTGGATGTTGTGTGTGTTTTCTTGAATCTGTACCTAGAATTTAGAAAAGCTCCATGGTTGCCTCTGCTTCAAAGGTTCGTATTTCTCTCTCTCATAGCTTCTAATTTATGGACTACTTAGTACTTAAAGGAGAAAAACGAAATACCCATTCAGAATTTTGGATATTGTGTGTGTTTTCTTGAACGGTTGGTTTTGGTTTTGTGCCGAAAGAATTTGCCAGAAATTATTCAGTGTGTGTATTGCCTGTTGATTGTTACTGGAAATTAATTTTTACGGATTCATGGATGGGAATTAAGCTGATTTCTTATTTGGAATTTATAGAATTGATAAATTGAAAAAGCTATCGTAATTAATTCAAATGAAAGTATGAAACTGCTGCGCTTTAATTTCGTAGATTCCAAAACTACGTATATCATAGGTAGAAAAGGATAATTTATTTATTTTTGTATTATTAGGTTCTAATTGAAAACTAATAAAGTATACAACACCATTAACTCTATAATATACTACATTTTTTTTGTATATAGAATACTGTTTATTCCATGATACTACATCTTTAAATATATGATAATGCTTATTTTATGGTACTATTTTATTAATCAAAATAATTTTGGACTTTTAAGATAAAGGGAATATATGATAATGCTTATTTTATAGTACTGTTTTATTAATCAGGTACATTATCTTTGTTTTTGTAGGAAATTGAAGAAATTGAGGATCATTCTGTTGAAGAAGGTTTTGTTGAACAACTTGAGATTGGGCTTGCAGATGATAAAATCACTGAGCCTTTGAAAGTAAAAGAAGAAATTGGCAAACCAAGAAACTCACTTCTAAAGCTTGGGACCATTTCAAGCTGATTGTGGTGAATGGTGTTACAAAGGCAAAGTTCAACTACTGCTCGGCTATCCTATCTTACAATGGTAACACCGGAACTTCACATCTTCTTGAGCATACAAACATCGTTTGTCCAAGAAGGCACTTAAGGATGGGAATTGGTCAAACACAACTGAATGTTGAAACTGAAGTTGACGGGACCACAGTTTTAGAATTGAAGGATAAGGAAAAGCCTATCAAATTTGATCAAGACACTTTAAGGAGGGACTTGGTTAGTATGGTAGTCATACATGAGTACCCTTTATCCATAGTGGATCACGTTGGCTTTAGAAAGTTTGTGAAGGACCTTAATTCATCTTTCAAAATGATATCAAGGAATATGCTGAAGAATGACATTATGAAGATTTATGATGATGCCAAGAGTTCTTTGAAAGGCTTGTTCGAATGTACTGATGGAAGAGTTGCAATAACTACTAACATGTGGACGACTTCCAATAAAAAAAAAGGTTATATGGTTGTGGCATCGCACTTTATTGATCAGCAATGGAGTTTATGTAATCGAACTTTAAGGTAATGAGCTTTAATTTTAATTACATGTATAGCTTTACTTGTTGGTTGTTGCTATGTCTTTATTTTAGTATTAAATATTTAATAATTATTATAAATTATGTGTTAATTTAGGTTTTGTTTTGTGCCATCTCCACATACCGCACCGATTCTTGCGAAGATATTAATGGATTGCTTATGTTATTATTCTTTTGAAAATAAAATTTCATCGGTGATACTTGATAATGCAAACACGAATGATGCAATGATTAATATTTTGAAGGAGAATTTAGAATCTAATGTTCTAATGTTGGGTGGAGATTTTTTTCATTTGAGGTGTAGTGCTCATATCTTAAATTTGGTTGTGAATGATGGTTTAGTAGTGTTTGGTCTTGCAATTGAGAAAGTCCGAGATTGCATTGTATTTTGGATGTCTACTCCTAAAAGGGTTGAAAAATTTGAGGATGCTTGTCAGCTTTTGAATATATATAGGCCTAAAAGGTTGGTTCTTGATTGTAAAACTAGGTGGAATTCAACTTATTTGATGCTTCAAACTGCTTTGCCTTTCAAGGATGTGTTTACAAAATTGAAACGGTTGAATAGAAAGTTGATATTTGTTGTTCCTACTGAGCATGAATGGTTGTTGGCAAGTCTTATTTCTGAGAAGTTGGAGATTTTCTACAAGGCTACTAAAGTCTTTTCTGGTAAAAATCATCCAACTTCTAATTTGTTTTTTCGAAAAGTTTGTGAAATTAAACTTGCTTTGAAATGGTGGGTGCAAAGTGATGTTGAGGTGATTAGAACAATGGCTAAGAATATGGTTGAGAAGTTTGACAAATATTGGGACCAAATTGGTGGAATTTTGCCTGTTGCTTCTATTTTAGATCCGAGAAATAAGATAGATTGTGTGGAGTTCTATTTCAAAAAGTTGTATGGAGAGGGACCAGATGGTGCTGTAAAAGAAATCGAAAAAGTTAGAGAGAATCTTGATAATCTTGTGGTTGAATATCAAATGAGGAATGATAATAGTCAATAACATTGGAAAGGAAAAGGAGGGGGTGCTGTTAATTGTGAGAATGAAGAGGACACATATGCTCAGGCTAAGAGAACAAAGAAAAGAAAGGTGCATGTTAGGGGTGAAGTTGAACACTACTTAGATGATGACCCTATACCTGAGAATGATGTTTTTGACGTTCTTGATTGGTGGAAAAGGGATCAAATGTATCCTACTTTACAGAAAATTGCCAAGGTTATTCTTGCTATTCCGTATCTATAGTGACCTCGGAAAGTGCTTTTAGCATAGGTGGACGAGGGGTTAGTGCTCATCGTTCTCGACTTCACTCTCGAACCGTGGAGGCATTAATGTGTTTACAAAATTGGATGATTGATGATGTTAAAGGTAATATTTTATTTATTTTTATCTTACTTTACATTTCATTCTCTATGCTTGTTCATAATATATTCTTTTTGTTGGTCAAGGTAAATTGGATGACACACATGCTTGTTCCACAGTTAATGAAGATTATGATGAAGATGGAGAAGAACAAATTGATATTATTGATATGGTAATTAATTTACATCACTTTATACTTCTATTATTGAAATAAGTTTGCGTTAATAATGATCTTTCACACTTTTTAGGATGTCTATGATGTTGAAATTAGCTGTAACATGGAACTCTAGCTGTAAGATGGAAGACTTGTTCTCATGGATTCAAGATTAGTTTATTGTAATGACTTATTTTGTGTGATTATTTTGGATAAATATGTTTATGTAATGTTTTATTTAAGATGAATATCGATGTTGTTGACTTGTGAGTCTGACTTGTTTTGGAAATTTGGATGCTTATTATTGTGTTATATTGATTTTATCTGATTTTTTTTTTAAACACGGATTCGGATTCGGGTCCAGATCCGTAGACGCGCGGATCTGATGGATCTGGATCTCAGATTTTCTGACCTGACAGATTCGGACCGGATCTAAATCCAAGCAAAAAATTCGGCTCTGGATCTGGATCCAATAGGATCCGGTCCAGATCCGGTCCATTGCCAACACAGCGACAGAAAAATCAAGATAGTAGTATAGCACGATCGATCGAGCTGCACTTTTGCCTAATACTTTATTACTTAGCTTGATTAAGAAACCATACCATACAACGAAAAACATAGTGCACCAAAATGGATTCGTGCGTAGTGAGAGAGAACCACAGCCGCATAACATGGAAGTGGAGTACTTGATCACTCCTAAAACAGCTCCCACCTCGACCTCGCATACTTGATCACTTGATCAAAGTGGTGGGCCGTGTCCGGCGGATGCGACTCGATCCTCGGCCGGTCCGGCAGCACCCACCGCCCGTCGCTGCTCTTAACCATCCCTTTGTGCTCAACCTGCCACCAATTCGGCGGCACGCCGTACTCGCCTTTCAAGAAGTCGCAGCTCTTGTTCACTAGAGCGATATCCCTCTTCGAAGCCAAGAAGAATCCCTTATCCTTGCCGTGGTAGCCATCGATCAAGTGCAAATGCGCCTCAAGATTATGCGCACATCTCATGTCTTTGGTTTTCTTCAGAAATGCCGACTGCGAATGGTCCAAAGCTAGCTCCACTCCCACGTGGGCGTAGCTCCATGGGAAAGACATCTTTTCTTCTATGTATTTCTGATAATGGAATTTCTCGTTCGTGATAATCCCAGGAACAGTGGGAACCTGACAACGAAGTGCAAATTAGTTGATAAGATACTTCCTCTCCAACCTTTAGGTACAAAGTTCGAGTCATGTGTGCGTCTGTTATCTGTTGTGTTGTTAATTACAAAGATACTTCCTCTCTAACCATGACAAGCCGATGTTACAAATTCCCGACAAATTATGATTTTTTCATGTGTAAAATAACAAAAAAACGGCTTAGGGGTGCCAAGGCAGATTAGTTGGTAAGATACTTCCTCTCCAACCTTTAGGTACAGAGTTCGAGTCATGTATGCTGTCTGTTATTTGTTGTGTTGTGAAACTTGTTAAACTAAAATAAATAAATAAAAAGGGAAACGGTGGGAACCTTATCGTGCACGTTGACAACTCTCAAAACCTTGATCCCTAACTCGTCGCATCGTTCCTTGAACTTGAGGTTTCCAACCCTAGGACCGGCAAATGAGAAGACGGTGATCGGAATATTGCCGATCACCTCCTGGCCGTCGTCGATGATGTTCAGCTTCACCTCAGCTATGTCGTAAGCGCTGAGCAAGGCAAGCGCTGCTCCGAGGCTGTGACCGGTGATGGTGATGCTCAAGTTCTCGCCTCTATAGCGGTGAACAATCCGCCGGAGTTCGGCGAGAACTTGTTCACGGGCGGAGAACGAGCAGTACATGCACGTTCTCTCCTTGGAAGTGTAGAGCTCGAAGAAGCCGGACTCGATCTTGATGGACGGGTCGTCGCGGAAATGGGCGGGCTGGAGGATGTCCTTGAGGTCGTGGATCCATTCGAGATACGTGACGGTGCCCCGCCACGCGATGACGACGTCGCGGCGGCCCAGCCGCCGTATCTCGTCCTCGTCGGTGGCGACCGCCACGTAGCCCATCCAGTTGGCGTGCTGGCTCCAGATGCTGCTGACGCTGGACTTCTGGAAGAAGTTGGGGAGGTTGATGTTGGACGTTGCGTAGAGGTACCGGGTCAGGGTGTAGCCCCGACCCGCCATGCCGAGGCGCTCGAAGAAATGAGCGCCTTGATACTTGCAGGTGCCGCAGTATTTGGAGTGGGGGTCGAAGTCGAAAGAATCGTAGCAAGCTTGTGCCATTTCGCCGTAGCGAATGATTTCTCGCCGGAGATGAGAGTTCATGGGGTCGAGCAAGTCATGCCAGTTGTTCTCACCATGGATTTCTCTCCAGATTTCATGGAGGGGGCGGGGGTCTTCTGCAGTGAGTTCGTCGTCGGTTTCTGCGATTTCTATGCTTGAAAGAGTGGAACATCTTATTGAAATGGAATTTTTTGATCGGAGATCAGAGTTTATCTTGTTGGAAAAGTAGTAGAGGTTCTTACCCATTTTGGTGGTGTTGGATGATGGAAGGAATTGGTGGGGAGTTTGGATTTTGTGTGTGGAGTAGTTGTTGAAACACCACTGTTGGGAAGCCATGAGGGTGGAGAAGAGAGTTCTTGAATTTTGATGAAATAATGCTGGAAATGTTAAAAGTGTGAGAAGATATATAGTGGGGCACTACAAGAGATATTTGTTGATAGAAAATATATTTATTTGATCATGTCTATTTATCGAGTAAAAGTAGTTTTCCTTCATTACGCGAAAAATGTGGTTAATTTGTTTATTTAGGTCGTTCCTTATATGTGTGGTGTTTGCGTAAATGAAAATAATCCAACTAACTTTCTAATATTTATTTCCTCAAAAAAAAAAAAAAAACTTTCTAATATTTATACCTCACAACAAATTAAATATATGAGCTCATTTTCCTACTCAACAAACATTTACTTACTTTTTCTTAAAATGCATGATGTGCTCTCTGTACCACACTAATCCGTGATGGAGAGACTATTACTTATTTTTTTGATAATAAATTTAAATATTTATTCAAAATTAATCTACCACTAAATATATGAAAAAACATCATGAACAATATACAAAATGGATGGAGAATCCTCCCAGATACAAAGTGAAAAGCATGATTTTTTCTATGTATATTCATGATTTCATATATACAATAATGCTTTTTTGAATTCATGCCTTTCTTTGTATAATTAATGATGTTTTTATAAAATTATGTTTTTTTATATGCTGCAATTATGCTTCGATTAATAACAACTATATATCATACAAAATCAACGGATGAGATTGACTTCTACTAAGTTCTATATGAACCAATTCCATATACAAAATTCAATAATCATAACTTATCAAATAGTAACTAGCTAGAAGGATGTTTGATTTTCTTTACAAGTTTTCAAGAGGTGAAAAATGTACTCACTTCGTTCACAATAATCGTTCCCTGCTTTCCTTTTTAGTCCATCCATGAAAATGTTCTTTCCATTTTTGTACACTACCCCACCACAAAATATATTTTTTTCTCCATTCACAATCCACTACACCTAACTTTTATTAATCCTCATACCCACTGTCCCGAAAAACAATTATCGTGAACGGAGGGAGTATAATAATATCGACTCAAGATGTTACAACTCACACACACAGTCTTCATTGGCCACTGCTTTCTTCTGCAATTTCACTAACTACTTCTCTTTTCTCAGTTTTCAATAAAAAATTTGTAAAAAAAAAATTTAAAATTAAATTGAGTGATATTAATTGATGTGGACCGGCATCATATATGAGATAGTTTATTTCGGCATGCATTATTATCCTTCACGTGCCAATAATTCTTCTTAAGGTGCGACTTACTTTTATGGTAAGATAAAAGTAGGGAAAAGAAAACTTTCTCCGTTTAAATTTCTCATTTCTTATACTTTCTTTTTTATAGATTAGAATTTTACCCTTTTTTATTTATCCTTCATTTTCTATAGATTACAATTTCACCCTTTTTTATTCATTCTTTTCAATCTAAGGAAGGAAAATATAATCACACCAAATACCCCATAATAATATTTTCCCTCCTTAGAGTGAAAAGAAGGAATAAGAAATTGTGAAATTTTAATCTATAGAAAATGAAGGATAAGAAATGAGAGATTTAAAGGGAGAAAAATTTTATTTCTCTCATTTTCCCTTACCATCAAAATAAACGCACCCTTAAATTAGTTAACTGTTTGATATGTGTGCATTCGATTTCTCATCCTCGATACTTTCAGTCATCACGCCAATTAGAAGTGCTTGTTTTATTTCTGTTACATTCTGGACTACTGCTTAATTTAGAACACAATTTTTTTTAAAAGATTTTTTGCGATATTTTTTAGTTAACTTTGATTTTTATAATTACTTTTCTTGAAACATGGAAGAAGGCATAATTATTTATAAAAATAATTATAGTGCAGAGGATAAAAGGATAGAGAGAGAGAACCGTATATAAATAGAAATAGG
This sequence comes from Agastache rugosa, assembly GCA_031470985.1. Classification (NCBI taxonomy): domain Eukaryota; kingdom Viridiplantae; phylum Streptophyta; class Magnoliopsida; order Lamiales; family Lamiaceae; genus Agastache; species Agastache rugosa. The sequence continues at coordinate 8,821,757 of CM062602.1, forward strand.
GTACAAGCAAAGAAAACAAAAAGTAAAACAGATTAATAAGTAAAAAGAATAAAAGTAAAGTTACATAGCAAGAAAGAGATGTACAATTATTTCATTTTTCCCGTGAGTGTTTTGTCATGACAATGTGATTGTGTGCATAACATGTCTTTAATTTAGTTGTATTGGGGAAATAGACAGCTCTCGCACGGGGGAATCAGTTGGGTACTTAATGATTTATGAAATTTCTAAACCAAGAATTTTATGCATGTAAAGTACGAATTTATTATAATAAACTTAGCACAGAATATAACACAAAATATAATAATTGTGTTAAGTAAACGACACACAGAATGGTAATCCAATTCGGTTAATCAACCTACGTCTGGGGGCCCACGTCCAAGAGAGAATCAATCCATTATCAGAAGTTGTAGTTACAGAGGATCTTACACATACAAGTGTTCCACTTTATGCTATTCGTTCGCTTACACCCTTCCTGATCTACGTGAATTAATGATTGCAAGTGCACCACTTACAACCTAAGCTCAAGTCTCAACTCGACACCCAACCCCCTTACAAAAGTATTTATATATGAAATAAACCCTCTCAAGAACAATAAGAAAAATACTTTCACGAAATAGTATGAGCTATGAACAATAACAATAACAACGACGACCTCTTCAACGTATGTTGGTACAGGTCTTGAGAAACCCTAAATATGTTCTCCACCTCATTTGCCATAGTTTCCTTATGCATGGAAACTTCATTTGAAGATATGCATTGTGGAACAGTTAAGTATATCTGCAATATAATATCTTTTCCGCGTCAAACAAGGATAAGGAAAAGATCTCAGCAAAATCCGCATAAATAAGAAAAGAATCTTTTATTCTATTCCATTATGTTCCACAATATACTAGCTCAGACTGAAGCTCATAAACCAGTTTCTGTTCTCGCACAACTCAAAACACTTCAGTCAATTTTCTACATAAACTTGCCAACTACAATTGAGCTACTAGCTCGAATCCAACAATGTATCATCAATTTCAGATGGAGAAATTCCACTGTAGGACAATTTGTTTCTAAATTTTACTCCCTCCGTCCCATTATTCTTGTCTCATTTTTTTTGGGTATATGTATTAAGGAGAAAGAAATTAAGGATAGAAGATATGTTAGTGGAGTTTTTAATTGAATATTTAAAAAGGTACAAACAGTGAAATAAAGTGGATTCAAATAGTGAAATAAAGAACGTCACAGAAAATGAGGGGAAGAATAATGAAAGGTGTAGTTAATTAGAGATATAAGGGCCACATTAGCAATTTTAATAGGGCCTTAATAATCCTTAATTTAGCCCAAAAAATGAATCATGACAAGAATAACGGGATAGCCCAAAAAGGAATACAAGACAAGAATAACGGTATGGAGGGAGTATAATATTTCATAAAAAAATTGTGGGTCCAAGTCGAAGTTTGAACCATCACCTATTTCACAATATATTATGAGTTAGTATAATATACTTAGCATGTTTGATACTCCCTCCGTCTCAAGTTAGTGTAGTTCAACTAATATGTTATACCTCACAACAAATGAAAAGTACACCACACTTTTGGTGGATGGAGGGAGTATAATTTTTTACAGGCCACCTCTAAAGGCTTAGAAGCTGGGCGAGAGGGATGACAATTATACCCGCGAGTATCCGTCCCTAATGGGGTGGGGATGGGGACAATATTTCGGATATCGGGGCGTGGATGGGTATAGAAACTCATACCTGGGTCGGGTTCAGGGCGGGTGAGGGTATATAGGTCCCTACCCCGAACCCGCCCCGAAAGACTATTATATTTAATATATTTTTTAAATTATATTTATATTATTAAAAAAATTATTAATATGGAAATTCGGATTCATAATGTTGACCACAAATTCGAATTATTTAGACACATCTACATTGCTACCTCTTCTCCTTCATATAACTCAACTCTCCTTCTACTCTTCCATCAATTTTCGATGCGGGACAACTTGTTTCTCTTCATTTCTCCCTCCTCTTTCATTATTCCTTGTCCCACATCGAAAATGAAAGGAATAAAAGATAGGAGTTGGCTTATAAATAAGAATATCTTCACTAGAATTAACTACATCAACTTTTGCTCTTTTTTCCTTGATTTTTTTTTAGAGAAAGTAAATTTGAATTCAAAATAAAGCTTAAATTTTTGTATTTTATCTCTTAAGCGGGTACCCGATGGGTATCCTCTCCCCACCGGGTAATCCCCGACCCAATTCGGATATGGAGTCGGGGCCGAGGGCAAATTTTTAGGGCGAATATGGGGATGGGAAAGCAATCTCCGCCCCATTGCCATCCATAGTGGCGATCGTCTTGGGCCTCAAAATTTTAGAGCCCCCCAAAAAAATATATGTAGTATATATTGTCTCTGTCCATGAAATAAATTTTCATTGTGTGCTGGACACAAAGATTAGTAAAGCTGATGGAGTTGTTGTGAGTGGAAAAAAAGTACAAATAGAATAACACTTTTTACTTTATTAGGTGGGTCAATAAATTGCAAAAATAGGTAAATATAGGAAAGTATTGGGTATCATTGTACATAAAAGTAGAGTAGGGTTTTTTTATCGTGAAAATAAGTAAGTAGAGCTTTATATCGTGGACAAAAGAAGTATAAATTAAGTAGAATATTAATAAGATTGTTTCTGATTAGCTCAATTGATAAAAGTTATTGTGTGTTTAACCTATTGATACAGGGTTCAATTCTTTTTTGTAGTGTTTTTTCTTCTAGTTTTTGTTCATATATCAGTATAACTTTTATTAGTTTTGTTGTATACTTAAATAATTGGACGAACAAGAAAATTTTGTACCACTCATCTATATATCATTAAAATGATTACGCATTCTAGGCTTCCCCTTAATTGTTAGATTCTATGTGGCTCAACCTCCATTCATTATTCCTATTTATCTTAAATCCTAATTTTATGCATTTTTAAATCGTATTCTATAATATTTAATATGAAATTTTTTATCCAACATTGATTTTCAATAAGACTTCACTCTTGTAGAACCATTATAAATACTCAAGATCAATGTATTTTTTTCACATTGCAATTGTTTTGATAAATCAATTTAATTTGGCCAATTAATTAGTTGATCGTAGTCTTTTCTTCGTCACCGGTTTCATTAAAAAGGGTTTTGGTCGAAGCAATCTTCGATCTGGTCATAATGTTGTATAAAATAATGCTGAAAACTAAAAATAGATCCAGTCAAATAAAAGGGCAAAGCCCGGATAAGATTCGAATCATCAAACATGAATATAAACTCGATGATAGGTCTAAATAATTTCCCCACATGCATATATGAATCGGTTATAGCTCCAAGTAAAGTCGCCCCCATTATCACGGTGTCACGTGCTCCTCTGTCACCAATCTATCCTTTCAGTATAAAATAAATAAAGTCTATGACGATTACCCGTTATCTAATCTGACCAATTACCCCACGATGGTGTTTCGATTGGATCGTTGCCTAGACAACATTTTGATTTTGACATACTCGATATGGCCAAAAACATGCTCAAAGACATACGACCACTCGCCCGCACCAGTTATACTTTCGGATGCAAGAGGGCATCTAAATATTTACTCTAAAATTATTAGAGATTTTATTTTATCCGAGTTGTTAACGGCCTATTAATTACTCAAATTCGACAATACCATTTTGAAATCAAACCTAGTGCTTCGGAAACATATGCATGCATATTGATACGTCCAGAGCAGACCTCACGAGTATTTAAGCATTCATGTTCAAATCATTTCACCCTATCCAGACCTTGATGATTTAGCTACACATAACTGAAATAACATAACAATAAAAGAAGTAAAAGAAAACATTACTTGAAATTGAAATAAAGTACTTAAAATATCCAGAAGAAAGCTATGACCAAAGCTGTCAAGCAAAACATGTGCAAAAAAGTAAAAGAGTATGCCCGTAGGCTTTGTTCTTCCTCACACCACTCGAAAATATAAACAAAGACAGAGATATTATTGCTACAAATTTTGTGCATCCATCCCTCTTATATAGAGGAGTAGCTTGGACTTTATGGACGGCCCGACCCACGGAAAATGGATCGAATTAGGGTTAGCCTCCTTCCTTATCCATATAGAGTTTGAAATTAGTATGGATCTTCTTCCTTATCCTTAAAGATCGATATAAATCTGATGAAGATCTTCTAAGGCAATAAATCAATCCATCCTTATCTCTTGCTTTGTATAAGATCCGCTCATCGTTCTCTGCCCATAACACGCCTTCATTTGCCTAAATCCTGCATTGCTCTGCTTCTTTTTTGCCCATAGTACTCCATATAGGCCTGGATCCCGCACGATACTCAGTTGGGCTACAACGTCTTAACTTTGAGAGCTGCAACGTGTGCCTAATTTTACCTCGTATTTGTACCCGTGCCTCTTTTACGGAATGCAGCCTTATTTTGTCCAAAAGTCCACCTGATTTGCCCTGAACAACCTGCCTCCAAATTATGTCCTCCCAGACAAGACTACAACCAAAAAGACACGAAAAAGACTCTATCTAAACCTATAAACAAGACACAAAATGAGCACAAAATATGGGCTCACCAGTTCCCCTATAAGGATTTTCTTATATAGAAGTGTTGTAAATACAATTACGATCTGGCGGGGACATTAAGCAAAGACGATATAGTGCTACGTGAGCACTATACTCAAAATGATATAGTGCTGTGTGAACAGTATGTTGAAAGAAATAATCCTATGTGAACATTATATTTGAAAGATATAGTGATGTGTGACCACTATACATTAAGGAGGTGGTGCTACGTGAACACTACGCTTAAATGTGTCATGTGCGGAGTTGTATACCTATGACATGGTAAACCATAAGTCTTTACTTGGCGTCAATGTTGTAAAATGCTAAAGGTGTACCTAAGGCGTATTACCTTAATGAGCTGAGGCGTAAGCCTCAAGGCGGTTCGAGGCGTAAGCCTCAAAATAAAGAAAAAATAAATTGCATAAAATTATAACATAATTATAAAATAAACAAATAATATCACACATAAAGTTTGATGGTTTGTAAGTCCTAATAACATAAAATCAAGTGCATGAAGTCTTCCTTAAAGGCACAAAGTCTTAAACATAGCAAATTAAAGGCATAAAATCTTAAATTTAAAGACAACGGTAGCTGACCACTGGCGGCGGTCAACGGTGACAGCGGCGGCTGGAGGAAGAGGAGGGTGGCCAAGAGAGGGAGGGAGGAATGGGAGCTGAAGAGTAAAGGAGACTTACAGACGGTTTAATGCAGCAGGAAATTAAGAATTGTAATATTAGAAATTAGGGTTTTAATATATTTTTCTTATAATTTATTTAATTATTTATTGGACTTTAGGTTAATGTTATGGACTTTAATTTAATTTGAAGATGGGCAACCCAAAACTAGAAAAAAATAGCCCAAATGGACAAAATTACATAAAATGAACCTAAATTTTGAGGCTTAAGCCTCACTGTGCCTCGAGGCTTAAGCCTTGAGGCGTACGCCTCATCGGAAAAAGGCGTCAGCCTCATCGGCGGGGGTTAACGTGTAAGCCTAGAGGCGGACACCCTCCGAGGCGTTGTGAGGCGCGCCTCAAGGCGTAAGCCTCAAGCGCCTTTTACAACGCGTAAGAATGTGTAAGTTAATTTATGTTATCTTTGCTTACGATTTTTATATATTGGATTTAAAGAATAATGTTCCATGCTTACCACCACTAAGTACGTTTTATGAGTACTCAGCCCACGTTTTACAAATATTTTCAATGATGGTCCCGGAACGAGGTCTTCGGTGTAGAGGGGGGGTGAATACACCGAAGAGGGATTTTCGAAAACTTTTGCAGATTAAGACTGGGTTGAGTGAAAGCTCAGTTATGAATCCTGCTGACTTCTAAGGAAGATGGTCAGCTGGACTGATAACTTAGCTGGCGGTGCGGAATGTGGTGGTTTGAAAAACTTAGCTCGTTCCCTTTACAAGAATTCTAAAAAAACTTAGTTTCAGTTTTCAGTTAAGTTCAGTTGAGCAGCTTTGAAAAAAAAAATAATACAGCTGGCTGGGTCACTCAGCCAGAGAATTTTGAGCTTGAAAACTTGTGTTGTGTTAATGCAGTTAGTTCTTTAAGGAGATAAAATGCAGAGGATAAAGAAAGTAATAAAGAACTCGAAATTTAACATGGTTCAGAGAAACAACTCCTAAATCCACTAAGGATTTCCACTTGGTTTACAAGTACCAAGCAACTTCGCAGCTCGAACTTGAGCTGTGTTCTAACAGTTTACGGGCACTGTAGAACTCTGTATCCTTTCAGTTTTCGGGTACTGAAAAAACCTTAAACACTCGAATTTCGTGCTTCGAGACAGCGTAACCTTAACCTAACCTTTTCTGGGTAGAAAAGGGTTTGGGTTTGGGTTTTCAACTTTGAACGAGTTCTTACAATGAAGAACTTTGGAAGATGAACTCGTTCAAAACTATGCTTTGGATTTACTATGATTTCTGCCTAGGGATCAGACGAAAAACTAAAGCAGTTTCTGGAAAGGAAACACTTGAAGATTAAGTGTTCTTCGAAGGATTTGAGAACTGCTTGAGAGCTTTTTAATGCTTGAGAGATTCAGAGATGTTGAAAGCTTGTAGAGAGTTTTTCGTATCTGATTCTGAGATTGAAGACTGGTATTTATAGGTAGAGATTCAAAACTAGCCGTTGGAAGAGCCGTTTGAATCTCACCTACTCTCTATCTGTGGATCTGTCATTGAGCATATTTTCACATGTCTACATCATTGTGTTAGATCCTAGGTTCGCCTTTCTAAAATGCTGAGATGTCGATCCCTCATTGGTCGAGGTATATTGACTTCCTCTGACACCGGGATCTCTGTCTTTGGAGCTGGTTTTTGAATTTAGAGCAGGATTGGATAATTTGACTTGAAGTGATATCTTCAGAGTTAATTCCCTTTTGTCTGCTCAGCTGAATATCTTAGACTTGAGTCAGCTCGATTTACTCTGCTCCGTTGGATCTCCTTGACTGGATCCAATCTTCTTTGCTTGATAGAGTCAGCTTGATTGATATTTAGTCTGACTCAGCTCAGTCTTAAACTCTATTCAGCTGAAAAATCTTTCAGCTGACTTTGGGTCCAGCTGGGTCTTCTGCTGTCTTTAGCTTCCTTATCTGTAAAGTTAGAAAATCTAAAGCTCAAACAGACGAGCTGGAAAACATAACTAAGGTTTGCGCATTCATCTACTAAGTTGGAGATTAGTTGGGTTTTGGTATCAAATCAAAACTTAGAATTTTTCCAACAATTTCCTCCTTTTTGATGATGCCAAAACATAACTGAGAAAAACAACCTACTCCCCCCTTAAAGAGAAAATGGGGTTAAAACGATAAGTAAATTTAGCATATATTCAAATTCAGAGTTCAGAGCCTGGACAAAGAGTTATTGTCATCAGGATAAGCTTGAGAGCAAAAACATTTCAGTTTTATTAATCTTCAAAGATGATTACAAGAATTACAAGATTAACAAACTAAAATAAGACAAAAACTTCAATCCCAGTTGGCTGGGTCTTCATTCTTGTGGCTGCTGCTGTTTTCTTCTTCGATCTTCTTCCATCTGCTCATCTGTTCTCAATCTATACCGGTTGAAGATCATCCGTTCCAGCTTTCTATATTTTTCTTCATTATTTACCTTGGAAATTTTTTTCCTGATCGCCCATTTGTTTACTTCTGCGATGATTTGCGACTTGTCAGGGAGATTAGTTTCAGGTATCAGCGGTGGCTGGGGATGATACAGCTGGGGATGAACTGGATCTTCGCAGTCCTTGCAGCATTGAAGAATGCTTTAGCAGTCATTCTGTCTTGAAGAAATAGCTCATTGAGATTCATATTGAATGCAACATCTGGCGGCGTATTTGGGTAAGCTCCGAGATAGTAGTAGTCTTCAATGAACTCAAATTTGGTAATTTTCCAGTTGGCGTTTAACTCTTCTAGAATCCAAAAATCTACTCTTGTCCAGTTCATTGGCATCTGAGGCTTTTTCTTCTCTGCTCTGATGTTTGCTCTTTTCTTCTTCTGCTTATTTTCTTCAGCATTGAGCAAGCTTTCCTTCTTCTTTTGCTGCTCTTGGAAGATTTTCATCTCTTGCTTTTGCTGATTCACAAAATTACAGAGCTACTGAGTATTAATGTATTCTTCTGGCTTGGCTCCGCTAGCTTTGGCAAGAGAGATGATCATTTTGCTCTATTTTCCTCTCATTATAGCTGGTTCTTCTGCTTCCAGCTTAGCAACAACTTCATCAATCTCAGACTGCAGCACTTGGATTTCGTCTTCAGCTATAGCTTTGCCTTTGCCCTTCCTTGATGTTTTTCTCTTGTCATTACCTTCCTCTTTTTTGGCATTATCAACAAGGGTGGAGGAGAGGTTGACTATTGTCTCATTCAGCTGGGCCAAGGCTTTGTTAACATCAGCAATCTTGGTTGTGTTGTCTGTTGTGACGAGGTTGAGCAGTGATGTGTTGTTGCTTCCAGTTTTGAACTGAGTGTCCAGCTCTTTGTAGAGATTGAACAGCTGGTGAATGTCAGTTCTGTTGGAGAGCTTCCAGCTGGCTGGATAAGTCCGTGACGCTCTTTTTCAATGGAGCTTGGAGTCTTGAAATGATCTCAGGAACTCTCTTCTCTAGATGATTTGACTGATCAAGGCTTTGAGAAACGAGAGATTTGCTTGAGATCTAGACTGGTGCTTTCCTGTAGATTTTGGGCAAATTATGAACTTCATCAATTGACTGTCCTTGACAATGGACTTGCCACTCTACAGTTGTAATGCGCAGAAGGGTGTCAACATTAGATTTGAGTCGATCCTGGAATAGGATTTCCTCAACTTGTTTGGCGATTTCATCCTTTATTGCATCTGAAAGTACGGCAGCAGAATCTATCTGGGTCCCGGATTTAGCTTGACTGGGATTTACTGCCCCGATCTCGACCAGTGCGCGAGTGTCATCGACAATTGGACTTTGTAGAGCTGCTTCTGTAGGCTCAACTATTGCATTAGTTGGCTCTTCTTTAATCATCATTGCCTCAAATGTGTCGGCAGGGACAACTTCCTTGGCAATCTCAACTGGAACAATCCAACTGAGAGTGTGGAGGTAAGAGTTGGCTCTTGAAATTACTTCCTCAGAAGAGGGCACTTCATCCTGCTCGACCTTCTGGATGAGGGCTTGGATCAGCTCGTCTTGATGCACGAAAGCATCCTGAAGACTTCCAAAACCAAAGATCTCCTGCAGAGCTGCTTCTTCAGCCTTGAGCTTATTGAATGAATAGAGCTCCACAAGTTCTTCGTTTGTGTACCAAGTTGTCATTTTGGTAGCAAGGTAAAATTTGAAGTCACTGACGGTGACTAATGCGGCAGGGAGCGAAGCAAGAGTGGGGTATTGTTGCAGTGCGCTCTTTACACCTTGACGTCTGAGGTCATCGAACCTCATGATAGTGGCAGCACGTGCAACGACTCTGGGACTGAGGATTTCAACTTTCTCAGAAGAAGTAGGGCTAGAGAGTTCAACTTGGTTTTCATCATCCAGCTACAAAGGAGTGTCAGCTGGACGGGGCTCTTTGGGTGAGCTGGGTGCTGAATTTTGGGTGTGAGGAAGTTGGGCGGTTTCAGGTACTGAAAGAGTAGATGGGGGATCTGGATGTGGTACGTGAGGATGAAGAGGAAGGAGAAGAGAGTGTAGTTGAGAGGTTCCAGCTGATGTGGGATCAAGAGTTGGTAGATCAGCTGGAGCGTGTTGGGAGAATGCTTGAAGAATTTGGCGAAGGGGAATAGCATCCTCTGGGTCAGGGTGGGTGACCATCACTTGTGGTTCTTCAGCTTCTCGTGATGCAATCACGAACTCCCTTCCATTGTCTGAGCTGGAGAAGAATCCCTGAGTTGTGCCCTTAGCAACTGATCTCCACTCAGTTTTCTTCTTTTGGACTGGGGAGGCTGTGGGAGTGGACTCAGATCCAGCTGGCTCATTAGCTGGCTTCTCTGCTGTCTCCTCAGCTGGCTGCCTTGAATTTCAGCTTCTTTTTGGCAGGTAGAGATCCAGTTGGTTGTGTCTTCTCCGGCTGCTTCCTTTTCCCTGCTTGAGAGGGAGAGGCAGTCTACTGCTTTGCCTCCTGCATATTCTTCTTTCCTTCAGGGGCTGCTTTCTTCAACAAGTCAGTGAGCTGACTTGGCTTTTCAAAAAGTATCCTAGACACAGGAAACTCTTCTGAGTCGTGCCACTTGATTTGGCGTCCGGCAGCATAATTTTCTATTATGCAAGCCACTTTTGTGCATAAATAGATTGTCTCCCTGCAGCTGTACCGGGTGAAATTGTCATCATCAAAATGAATCTTCTTAGATTCTTTCTCCAACTTTCCCATGAAGAAGGAGAACCAGTCCACAGGGTCATTCCTGAGGATGGCTATCATCGGCTTCAGCTTGGGCATGCTGATCTCTCCTTGAGATCCAGCGATACCGAGGATGCACTTCTAGGTGACATCCAGAAGCAGTCTGTATTTGGGCTTGAGCAGGAGTTTGGACATGCTTGCCCTGTACGTTTTTGGTTCGAACAACATCTTGTCCAGTTCCGCATGGACTTACTCTCTGGTGTAGCTTTCTGGGGAGCGGTCCCCAAGAGTTTTTAAGTTGAACAGCTTGTTCAACATCCGGTTGATGTTGATGTCGACATCCCAAGGAGTTGTATGCCCTGTCTTTTCCTTGATTTGTAGAGAGATGTTGGAGCGGAGTCGTTCATCCCTGTTCGTCATCTCCAGGAAGAATTCTGCCACTTCCTGGCGGAAGAAGTTCTTCGGTCTTGTAGTCGCCCACTGCATCAGGCCGGCTTTCTCGATGAGATCCAGCACCTCCTGAAACTCTGAGTTCTTGTAGTTCTTGAGAGTTAAACAACTCTTAAAATGAAGCTTTGACATTAAGTTCTCAGACTGGCTTGCTCCTGGTGTTAGCTTCTTTGGTTCCATGTTCTTTTTCTATAGCAAGGGGTTAGAAAAACGAAGATTCAAATGGAGAGTATTTGCAGAGAGATAAGTTAGAATTTGATATAATTTTTCAGAGGTAAGTATAAGCGAAAGAAAATATGGAGATGATTTGCATATCTCTGATATATATATCAACTGCCAATTTTGATGAACGGTTGGGATCTTGGCATTTGAATTGAATATCTGAGGCTGGGAGTGATTTGCGCAACACATCAAATGACGTGCGTACAGAGAGTGTAGTTCAAGCGCGCGTGAGGTAGTCAAAACATTCTGACTTCTGCCTCGATACTCCCGAGCTACAGTACCCTGCATGTTTTTCATTAAATGCGATGGGATTCGATTGGATGGATAGCTTACTGACTAATCCATCTAAGGAATGTCTGGGTATTTGAATTAAATTCAAATAATTTTATCCTTAAATAGCATATTTCTCAGAGAAATAAATGAAAGAATCTGCAAACCTGTCAGCTGATCATATTAGTCAGCTAATACCACGGCTGTGTTTCTTTATGTTGATTGAGCTTTCCTTCAATTTTATTGTCCAGCTGAGCTTGATTCCCCCTCAGCTGGTTTCCCTTCTTGAACTGAGTTAACGATCCAGCTGGGTCTGGATTCTTCTAGCTTGATATCCCATTAGCTTTTTATTATCCAACTGAGTCTTGTTCCCCCTCAGCTGGATAAGGTTTCTTCATCTGGATTAAGCAATCCAAGCAATCCACACAATATTTTGAATCTAGCTTCCACCAGCAGCTTTGTTAATATGTCAGCTCGCTGGATATCTGTATGAATTTTCTCAACAATGACATCTTTCTTTTCCACGTGATCTCTGATGAAGTGATGTCGAACATCTATCTACATGTTTACATCTTGTGTGAAGAACTGGATTCTCAGATATTGCAATAGCATTTGAGCTATCACAGAAGATTGGAACTTGACCAGTTTTCACTTCATAGTCATCCAGCTGATACTTCAACCAGAGAATTTGAGAGCAGCAGCTTCCAGCTGCCATAAACTCTGCTTGATGTAGCGACACACGTCTGCTTCTTTGAAAACCATGATATCAACTTTCTTCCTAGGAACTGATATGTTTCTGAAGTTGATTTTCTGTCTAATCGATCTCCAGCAAAGTCTGAGTCTGAGTATCCAGTCAGCTGCAAATTATCTTCAGTTGGATACCACAGCCCAATGTTCTGAGTACCCTTTAGATATTTGAGAATAGTCTTGGCTGCTTGCATATGTGCCTCCTTAGGATCAACTTGAAATCTGGCACATACTCCGACTGCGAATGCTATATCTGGGCGGCTGGCTGTGAGGTACATCAGGGAACCAATTATCACTCTGTATTTACTGGGATCTACTAGATGTGCTTCAGTTCCTGGTTCAATCTTCCAGTTGGTATTCATTGGGATTTTTACTGATTAGCTGGATTGAACTCCATATTTGGCAATCAAGTCTTTAACATACTTTGACTGATTTATGAAAATTTCTTCCGCTGATTGCTTGACTTGAAGTCCTAGGAAGAAACTCAATTCTCCCATCATAGACATTTGGAACTGTTCTGACATCATTTCTCCAAATCTTTTGCATAAGAAAGTTGATCTTGAGCCGAAGATAATGTCGTCCACGTATATTTGGACAACTAAGATATCTTTACCTAGCTTGATGGTGAAGAGGGTTCTATCGACTAAACCTTTCTTGAATCCTTTGGATACAAGGAATCCTGACAAAGTGTCATACCAAGCTCGAGGTGCTTGCTTCAGACCATAAATCGCCTTCTTTAGCTTGTAAACTTTGTTTCCTTCTACTTCAAATCCTGGTGGTTGTTCAACGTAGATATCTTCTTTGATTTCCCCATTCAGAAATGCACACTTCACATCCATTTGATATACTTTGAATTTGTGATGTGCAGCGTATGCAAGAAATAATCTGATGGCCTCCAGTCTTGCTACTGGAGCAAATGACTCTTCAAAATCTATTCTTTCTTGTTGTTTATAACCCTTGGCGACTAAGCGAGCTTTATTTCTGATAATTACTCCAAGAGTATCCAGCTTGTTCTTGAATATCCATTTGAGTCCTATCACTTTGACTCCTTCTGGTCTATCGACCAGTTCCCAGACGCAATTTCTAAGAAATTCATTCAGCTCTTCTTGCATAGCATTTGTCCAGGGTACGCTCTTTAAGGCTTCTAGTATTGTTTGAGGCTCTGGAACTTGAGCTACATAACACGCCATGCGAGCTGTGTCTTCGTCGTAGATGGTCAGTTCTAGCTCTACAGAGACTTGAGCTTCATCAGCTACTTCTTGAGGATTTGACGAAGGATTCTGAGCAACTAAGCTTCTTGTTCTGACTCTGTCTGATGGTTCTCCAATGATTGCTGAAGCTGGATGATCTTCGATCCATCTTCATCTTCTTCTGATTTCTTCTTCTAGCTCATTGATGCTAGATGTTGCTAAGTCAAGTCTAGCTTAGAGATATTCTGGAGTCATGTCTTGAGACTCGTTTTGCCTTGGATTTGAACTAGATTGTTCTTGAGACGAGAACTGAGTGAACTCAGCTGGAGAGGGAGCTGGGGAGTCAGCTGGGTCTGGATTTCTAGCTGGTGGCATTCCCCCTTGGTCTGGCACTAGGGTTCCCTCTGGATTTTCAGCTGGTTGATTTGCCTCTGCTGGATTGATTTGAGGTTCTTCTTGTTCATCATCCCAAATCAATGGTTCAACAAGATCCCTGATTCGAATCTCTTAAGATCTCGTTTGAGCTGGACCGGTGCTTGATGTTCCAGCTGTGTTTCTTTGTTTGATCGACTCTCTAAATTCGAAAGATGTTTCATCAAATGTGACATGAGGTGTCACTTCGACTGTTTGCGTTCGCCTGTTGAAGACTCTGTAAGCTTTACTCACAGCTGTGTAGCGAATGAATACTCTTCGGTCAGTTTTGGTCTCGAATGTCTTCAGCTGAGTTTTCTCGTTGTTTAGGATATGACATTTTGAACCGAAAACCTTGAAGTACCCGATGTAGGGTTTCCTGTTGTTCCATAGCTCGTACGGAGTCTTTCCTTGTCTGGATGTGAGTAGCGATCTATTCTGAGTGAAGCATGCTGTGTTTATAGCTTCAGCCCAGAATTTCTTTGGAATGGCTGAGATTGCTAACATTGATGTAGCTGCTTCTTTGAGTGTTCTATTCCTCCTCTCAGCTACACCATTCTACTGAGGTATGCGTGCAGCTGAGGTTTGATGTTGTACTCCATTCTTCTCATAATATTCATATATAGTTTCATTCAAAAACTCTATTCCTCGGTCTGATCTGATTGAGATAATTTTGCATTCCTTTTGAGTTGTCAGTCTTTCCAGCAGGGCCGGCAGCTTGGATGTTGTTTCGCTTTTCTGATACAGGAATGACACCCATGTAAATCTCGAGAAGTCATCCACTACGACCAGAGTATATTTTCTACCGTTGAAACTTGCTGGTGTCACTGGACCAAAAAGATCCATGTGAAGAACTTGAAGAACTCGATCAGTTGAGGGCGTTGGCTTGAGAGAAAATGAAATCTTTGTCTGTTTTCCTTGTTGACAAGCGCTGCAAATATGACTCTTGTCATAAACTTGATCTGGAATTCCATTAGCAAGCTAGTTTCTAGCCAGTTTGTTGATTGTCTTGAAGTTGAGGTGATTCAGCCTTCTATGCCACAACCAGCTGACTTCATTGCTGCTTTTCGATACAAGACATGTGTCTGGAGGGCTGCTGTTCCAATCAGCAAAATATATGTTTCCTTCTCTTTTCCCTCTCAGTAATACCTGTTTGGTTAATTTCCCTGTTCTTCACTGTACATCCCTGTGCATCAAACTTGACAGAAAAACCGTTGTCGCAAAATTGGCTAATGGAAAGCAAGTTATGTTTTAATCCTTCCACATATTAAACGTTAGATATTTTAGCATTGTTTGTTTCAAATGTACCGTAACCTTTGGTTAGACCTTTGGAGTTGTCACCAAACGTTACTTGAGGGCCTGGACGCTCTACATATTCTTGGAGTAGGTGCTTCAGATGAGTCATGTACTTTGTTGCACTCGGACTCCTCATCTGCTATATATGCTCTTCTTCTGTTAGCTGCCTTAACTTTCAGAAGATCTTTTTCTTTCTTGGACAGTTTGGGACAGTCCTACTTGTAGTCGGCTCCTTACAATTGAAGCAGCCTTTGTCTGTCCGTTTTGAGGTGTCAGCTGACTTTTTATCAGCTGCAGCGTACTTATCTTTGTACGTCTTGGCGAATTTCTTGTATTTGCCTTTGCTGGTGTTGGGTCTGTTGTAATTTTGACCAACATGGCAATTTCTTCGAGTAGCTCCTCTTTGCTCATATCCTTTTTGTCCTTCTTCTTGGAGGACTCAGCTGTCTTGACATGAGCTGACTTTTCAGAGTTGGCTTTGAAAACTATTTCTTTTGGAGCTGGGATCAGTTCTCTTTCATTCTGTCTGCTTGAAGACTCTTCTTGGGTAATCTTCAAGTTGTATTCGTTATCTTTAAGAAGTGAGAACAACCTCTCTGTAGATAGATCACCCAAGTCACTTCGACTTTGGTGAACTACTTTGTAAGTGTTCCATTCAGCTGAAAGAACTGAACGAACCTTCAAATTCTTTTCCCGTTGGGTATACTTCCCAGTTCTGATTGTTTCTATTTTGACGACTATGTTTGAAAACCTGAGCTTCATTGCTTTGATGGACTCGTTGGCTAGCTGCTTGAAGTTGTCGAAGTTCTGGCAAGCTATGGTGAATTTGTTTTCTTTGATCTCTTCTGACCCTTCGCATAGCTTGGCTAGGGTTTCCCATATGTCTTTGGTTGTCTCGCACTTGATAATCTTGCTGAGGTAGGCGTTGGAGACTGTTGATGAGATGGTGTTCCTTGCAAAGCTGTCTAATCCAGCTTGCTTTCGTTCTTCTGATGAATATTCATTCTTTGGCTTGAGAACTGGCTGGTACACTGGCTGTCCTCCATCTTGAGCTGGTACAAGCTCATTTCCTTGCTTATGAATAAGGATGGGTCCGTCTGTGATGACGTCCCACATCATATCATGATGCGCACATAGGAAGCTATTTAATTTGAATTTCCAGATTGCATAATCATCAACCGAGAAGGTGGGAAGATTCCTGTTAAGATAAGAATCCATGGAGAAATGTACATAATGCACTAGGATGAGTTTTTCTGAAAACGGATCTGTTCAGTTGACCACTGACAGAGAGTTTCAAGACAAATCTCTTGATTCAGAAACAACGGTCTTTTGAACCATTGTTCTGATACCAATTGATGGTCCCGGAATGAGGTCTTCGGTATAGAGGGGGGTGAATGCACCGAAGAGGGATTTTTGAAAACTTTTGCAGATTAAGACTAAGTTGAGTGAGAGCTCAGTTATGAATCCTGCTGACTTCTAAGGAAGATGGTCAGTTGTACTGATAACTCAGCTGGCGGTGCTGAATGTGGTGATTTGAAAAACTTAGCTCGTTCCCTTTACAAGAATTCAGAAAAACTTAGTTTCAGTTTTCAGTTGAGCAGCTTTGAAAAAAAAAATAATGCAGCTAGCTGGGTCACTCAGCTAGAGAATTTTGAGCTTGAAAATTTGTGCTGTGTTAATGCAGTTAGTTCTTTAAGGAGATAAAATGCAGAGGATAAAGAAAGCAATAAAGAACTCGAAATTTAACGTGGTTCGGAGAAATAACTCCTACGTCCACGACCAGATTTAACTGGTAAATCCACTAAGGATTTCCACTTGGTTTACAAATACCAAGTAACTTCGCAGCTCGAACTTAAGCTATGTTCTAACAGTTTACGGGCACTGTAGAACCCTGTATCCTTTCAGTTTCCGGGTACTGAAAAAACCTTAAACACTCGAATTTCGCGCTTCGAGACGGCGTAAACTTAACCTAACCTTTTCTGAGTAGAGAAGGGTTTGGGTTTGGGTTTCCAACTTTGAACAAGTTCTTACAATGAAGAACTTTGGGAGATGAACTCGTTCAGAACTAGGCTTTGGATTTACTATGATTTCTACCTAGGGATCAGACGAAAAACTAAAGCAGTTTCTAGAAAGGAAACACTTGAGATTAAGTGTTCTTCGAAGGATTTGAGAATTGCTTGAGAGCTTTTTAATGCTTGAGAGATTCAGAGATGTTGAAAGCTTGTAGAGAGTTTTTCGTATTTGTTAAAGACTGATATTTATAGGTAGAGATTCAAAACTAGCAGTTGGAAGAGTCGTTTGAATCTCACCTACTCTTTGATCTGTCGATCTGCCGTTGAGCATATCTTCACCTGTCTTCATCATTGTGTCAGATCCTAGGTACGCCTTTCTAGGATGTTGAATGTCGATCCCTCGTTGGTCGAGGTATATTGACTTCCTCTGACACCGGGATCTCTGCCTTTGGAG
Organism: Agastache rugosa; assembly: GCA_031470985.1. Lineage (NCBI taxonomy): Eukaryota > Viridiplantae > Streptophyta > Magnoliopsida > Lamiales > Lamiaceae > Agastache > Agastache rugosa. The sequence goes on from CM062602.1 coordinate 8,839,185, forward strand.
CTGGTTTTTTGAATTTAGAGCATGATTAGATAATCTGACTTGAAATGATATCTTCAGAGTTAATTCCCTTTTGTCTGCTCAGCTGAATCTCTTAGACTTGAGTCAGCTCAATTTACTCTGCTCCGTTGGATCTCCTTGGCTAGATCCAATCTTCTTTGCTTGATAGAGTCAGCTTGATTGATATTTAGTCTGACTCAGCTCAGTCTTAAACTCTGTTCAGCTGGAAAACCTTTCAGCTGACTTTGGGTCCAGCTGATTACTCTGCTGTCTTTAGCTTTCTTATCTGTAAAGTTAGAAAATCTAAAGCTCAAACAGACGATCTGGAAAACATAACTTAGGTTTGCGCATTCATCTACTAGGTTGGATATCAGTTGGGTTTTGGTATCAAATCAAAACTTAGAATTTTTCCAACATTCAAGACAATGAGCATGGAGCTGCGTGGAGGAAATGGGGTATCGCAATTTATGTCTAAAAGTCTTATTTCAGTTATAAACTATTTTCCTTTTAGTTAGAATTTCATGAACTCTGATTCTGCTCAAGTTAATGGTTGGTTTTGATTTTCAGGTTTCTAGGTTGAAACTTTTATAAGTTAGTACTTGATTTGGTAATTTTATTATTTGGAGTAATTTATGATTTGGAATTATTTTGGGAAAAATCTATTTTATATGTTCTAGAAATGTAGAGGTTTATTTCTGGTATAAAGTGTTTATAGGTTTATGTGCTTTAATAAAATATTTGTTATCTGGTTGAAAATGTTTTAGTTAATTCCACATGTATGTAAGTGTAATATTCTAATTAGATATTTAGGTTGTTACAAAGAAAATAATCTTCCTTATCAAGTCGACCTTGAGAGTTGGACATGTAAGTGTCGAGAGTTTGATGAGTATAAGATTCCATGTAAGCATGTTGTTGTTACTAGCCTGCTATATGGTAATTGTTCATTATTAGCTATAATTTCTTTTCAATTTCATTCAATAATATTTTTATTTCTGTGACACAATTGCTTATTGTAACATGCACGCTGGCAACGATTTATCTGTGTACGATTTTGTCGGTCGCTGTTTCAAACAACACAGTTTGAGATAGGCTTATGTGTAACATATTATTTCAATACCACATCCTGATGAATGAAATGTGCTGCCGGAAATCTTATCAATCGTTTGTTACCCTCCAAATGAGGTACGTCAGGTCGGCCGTCCAAGAATGAGTCGTGCTTGGTCAGTAGTTGAAGATAGGACGACCAGACGATGTAATTAGGTTATTTAAATACTTTGGGTGACATTATTATAGGCCCCTACACACATTTTTAGAATACGCTAAAAATATCGTCATAGATTTCTGTTTTTCTACACTTTATCTATTGTTACACTTATAAGAAGTGCCTTCACAACTTAGGTGTAGCGATAGGTAACTCCAAATTACACTTTTAAATGTCATCAAAACCATTTTTTCTTTGTACACAATCCACACTTTAATGAGATATAAACAACAAGCCTCAGCTTAAGGAAAAACTTGCGGTGCTCAATTTAATTACTTGGATTAGGCTTCATCGACCATGTATAATTAAAATCTTGAGAAAAGAAAAATCATGACTTTATGACTTTTGAGTTTTAAGACGACATTGTACTGCTACTAATTATGGATAAAGCAAAACATTGAAAAAACGAAGAAAAAGAACCCGACTATTTTTTTTTTCTTTTTTTTTCTTATTCATTTAGTACTACTTCTTTGCTTAATTTAAGGATCTTTAATCATTAAACATCCCTGGGCAGCGGGCAGACTGCCCCAAATCATTCCTTGGCTATATATATATATGTATTATTAATCGCTTACATTCAAAAACAAAATGAAAAATCTCAAGTTTTACCTCGCCCAAATGTTTTTTTGATTGCCCCTTCTCATTTACATCGTATCTTGTTTTGCCAGAATCCCTTCCTTTTGTTTAAAATATTATTCACATATATAATAGATACCATTCTCATTTTGATTTAAATCCTCCAATCTTTTCTTCTGGCGATGATTTAATTCTGCTTATCTCTTTCTTTCGTTCTTTTTCCATTTAAGATATAATTTGCTTTCATCACAATTCTTTTTCTTTAGTTAAAACAACATACTGTATTGGGTCATTAGTTTTTTTTTTTTTTTAGCAGTCTGGTTGTTCTTTTAAAGATGTATGCAAAAGAGAAAATGAAGAATATCGTATTACTTTTCAGTCAAAAATCTTAGTGGTCGATAAAGTAATGGAATTTCTGCTTTGCACTTTTAGTAGCACTTTCATAGGTGCTTCCATCGTTAAAGATTTCAGTTGAAACCTCAGACCAATTTTAGCCTAAAATCCACACTTTTTCACCAAATTTTAGCCAGCAGTAGCTACTACTTTGTCATCTTGTTCCCTTCAACAATGACTCCATCTTACAGAAGAAAAACCAAAAGCACAAGAAAATCATCTTCAAGAAGAGGAACTTGCCTAAACAAGACAAAGCATTTCTCAAGGTCCAAGAACGTAGAAAACTCAGCAGTTTCGCCTGCGATTTCTCCGGCGAAGCATTCCAACGGCGGTTATTCCTCTCCGAAGCACGACGAGGCTGAGGTTAATGTGGATTTGTGTTGCAACTCCTCTAACATTTGCTCAACTCCAAAAGCAGAAAGGTTTCGGATACCTGAGATCAGCACTTGCCCTCCTGCGCCCAAGAAGAGGCGTATACCCGCCGCTGCCGCCGTCGCCGCCACTTGCTCGTTCAGGCGGATACCTGTAGCGTTTTTCGCCCCTCCAGATATAGAACTATTCTTTTATTTCGCGCTTCGTGGTATTCCAGTTTGATTACAGTTGAATTTCAGTCGTTTTGGTGTTGATTGTTTTGGCATTTTTTATTTTTGTGTGAGTTGGAGTAGAGAATTTGGAATAGTTATTACTATACTCCAATTTATGTGCTAGTTTTTTTTTTTTTTTAATGTTTGTGATATTACTGATAAACAAAATATAGGTGAGTAGGGGTGGATAGTGGAGGGCAATGTTTTATTATCTTTGTTTGTCCTCTATGTAATGTTTTTTGACTTTCTTGAAATGAAGGCGTGCAAATTTAAGATTTCCTCAACAAAGATCAATGGTAATTATTTGATCATATATCTGTGCATATAGATTTCTTGTTCTGCCAACTTCAGATAGTGAAAGAATGGGAGAATAAATATTTTATTTTGGATCGTGACATAGTATTTGAATTCATCTTTGATTCGACTAGTCAATTGCCAATTTTTACAACATTTGTCTGAAAATTAAACGATAAGCTTTGTTGTTTCTATCATGGGTGCAAATTGATCCTTTTTTTTTTTGGTTCGAGCGGGAAATTAGGTTGTTTTCAATAGTTTTTCGATATTTTGCTATAGTAAATAGCGGATGGGATCATCTTCTGTTCCGAACTTGTGTCTCACTATTAGTTTCATTATTATAAAAAGATTTATTTAAAAATTAAAATTTAGTAATCCATATATTATTAAAATGATTACGGATTCGGGAGCTCTCCTTAATTAATTCGAGGTCCTACGTGGTGCTCTCTCCTTTTAGTATTCTTATTTATCTTTAATTCTTATTTTGAGCATTTTATTCATTTATTCTATGTACATTTAATATATATTTTCTCATCCCACATTGATTTTTAATAAAACTTCATTCTTGGAGAACATATATAAATACTCACAATCCATGTGTATTTTTTTCATTCCGCAATTATTTTGCACAACCAATATAATTTGGCAAATTAATGTATTGGCCAAATAAATAGTTTATTTTTATTGACAATTTTAATTTGATCAATTATGTAGTTGTCAATATTAATTTGTTTAATTTAACAAATTTTTAAATTGACGTAAATAAAAGAAAAATCTCAAAAATACCTATTCTCAATTATAATTCTTGGATTTGTATATATATAGACGTACGGATAATTCTCCAAATTTAACTTTGTGACGAGATGATCAGACGTACACAACAATTAACGATGTATATAATGAAATATTTGACAGATTGTGAATTAAAAAAAAATAGTTTGATTTCTATTGATTTTTATGCAACCAAAGAAAGTGAAATAAAATCAAAGAAACACTCTTTTTGATCAATTATCGAAATATTATCACTCTGAAATAATATTAAATTATTTTTAATGTTCATGCTTATATATTGCAAAATAATAATACAAATAAAAATATTTGTTAAGGAAGTACAATAAAATCGAAGAAACAACCTTAATAATATATTTTATTTTAATAATATAGTTCGTCGTCGATTTTCGACGGGGATACACACTAGTATATAATGAATCTTAATTAACATTTATTGTAAAAAAAATTTGGAACAATGAACCCTAATAATCAATTAAAAATTAAAAATAAAAATTAAATATAAATATATAGTGAAACCTAGAAACTTAATAAATAGTGAAACCTATAAACTTTTTAGGCCAAAATGCATAGAAATTTCTGACCTTTTCTCAAATTCTGATTTAATTCCAAACCTTTTAATTTTTGCAAAATAAATCTCCACCTTTCAATTATGCTTAATGTTCTCCCGACGACGAATTTGGGTGAAATTCAAAGTGACGTGGCGTTCAAAACGGCGGCTGTTCTTCACCTGCTTCGAATCGAGATTGTCGCGGATCCCTCCAACGCCCGACCCCGAATCCAACGACATCGTTTTGAACGCTACGTCACTTTGAATTTCACCCAAATTCGTCATCGGGAGAACATTAAGCAAAATTGAAAGGTGGAGATTTATTTTGCAAAAATTAAAAAGTTTGAAATTAAACCAAAATTTGAGAAAAGGTCAGGAATTTATATGCATTTTGGCCAACTTTTTATATCCATAGATCAAGTGTATTTATACAGTCAAGACATGCCATGTGTAGGAGAGTTGTTGTTTTAATTAATTATTTTCGTATATTTTTACTACATATTAGGGTAAAAATGTCCAAAATTTTGAGCAATTAACTTCTTTCCCTAATTTCTAGCCTACGAATCTAGATTTTCAATACCCACAATTTCTATAATCCTCATTGGCGTCCAAAAAGGTAAGAAATTTAGAAATGAAAACGAAGGTTTTAAATCATTTCTTTTGCTTACAAATTCAATTGATTTCTGTCATATTTTCATTGTGGTTATTTTATATTTTATGTGTTTTTTTATTTTTTTATTTCTTTTGCATAATAAAAAAAATGACAGTGTAGATTTTGTAGAATAATGAATGCACTTAGACGGAGAGATGTATATTAATAAAAATATGGTGATTAATTGATTATGCATTATGTATGTATTAATTATGTATTATATTATTATTGTATGTGCATTATATGCATAACGATACTGATAATGCATTAGTTACTTATTAATTATGCATTTTTTGAGGAGAGAAAGGTTTGATGATTTCTCGAAAAAAGATGATATATATAAAGAAAAGACGAAAATAATTTAAATGAATGCATTATTGCATTATTACCAATAAAAATGCATTAAAATGAAATAATCGTATAATAAAAATTAAAATATGCATAATAATTGACAAATAAATGCAGTGTTATAAATACAAACTAGATGATGCATATGATAGAATTCTGCATAAAAAATACATATCTTGTATGTTCATACACCAATTATTCATTTCGTATATATATTAATAAATCTTTATTTCATATCAATCATGCTTAAAATTAGAAATATAATGCATATTATTATCAATTATTATGCATTTCATAAATTTAGTTGGGAAAGATGAATCTAAATATTATTTGCAATAACAATGGTACAGAAAAAAAAAGAAAAAAGAAAATTATTTTTTATAAATGAGAAATAGCCGAAAGAAATATCACAAAAAAATTTTAAATGGTAACGTCACAATTAATTCCTCCTAAATTCAACGGATTCTATATCCCTTAATTTTAAGGAAAACTAGTAGGTAGCCCGTCGAAATTCGACGGGAAATAATTTTATGTTTTAATTTTTTTATATATATATATATTAAAAATAATTTTATATTTTATTTAAAAGTTGTGATATTGTTCGCGTTAATTATTAATCAAACTTAAAAAATTAATTATTTCACGTATTTAAATTTATAATTAGGAATGATAATGGATAGGGTATACTCATTCATTATGTATTTTTATTTAAATCTAAATTTTTTTAGAATTTTTCTACATGTTCGTTCTAATCTTAGTTAAAATAGTGACTTTACTGTACATACTCGTCTCAAATCCGTTGAGTAATACTCGACAAAAATATGAACACTCCAAGTAAAATTAGTATAAATCATTCTTTCTATGTTATTTGAACCATCTCGTTGGTTTATGCTAAATTATTCGATAAAAATCTAAACAAAGTTAATATTAATTAAAATTAGTAAAAATCCATCTTTTTAAGTAAATTTGAACCGTCTCGTTAGTTCATGTTAAATCGATATCTCTAATCTTTGCCAAAATGCGGAAAAAAATTTGTTTACATCTTCAAATTTTTTTGTTCTTTTCTTTAGCTACCTATCCCACATTTGATTCAATGTATATATTTTCTAGAAAGCACTAATCAAAGTTTTTAGAAAAAAAATATGAATGAAAAAATAAAAGGATTCCATGTAGACATGTAGCCCGTCGAAATTCGACGGGAAATAACTTTATGTTTTAATTTATATGTATATATTTTAAAAATAATTTTATATCTTATTTAAAAGTTGTGATATTGTTCGCGTTAATTATTAATCAAACTTAGAAAATTAATTATTTCACATATCTAAATTTACAATTAGGAATGATAATGAATCGGATATACTCATTCATTATGTATTTTTTTTAAAATCTAAATTTATTTAGAATTTTTCTACATGTATGTTATAATCTCGATTAAAATAGTGACTTTACTGTACGTACTCGTCTCAAATCCGTTGAGTAATACTCGACAAAAATATGAACACTCCAAGTAAAATTAGTAAAAATCATTCTTTCTATGTTATTTGAACCGTCTCGTTGGTTTATGCTAAATTACTCGATAAAAATCTAAACAAAGTTAATACTCCCTCCGTCTCATTTATGTACGCGGATTGAAATTTTCACATGGATTAAGAAAATTTATTGGAAAAGTAAATTATATAGTAAATTTCTTAATTTGCCCATATTTATTATTTGACTATGTATTTTTTATGAGTTAATCAAAGAATTAAATAGGGATATATTAGTAAATGAGCTAAAAATATTACTTTTTATGGAAATAAGTCTATATATTTGGGACATCCAAAAAAGGAAAACAAGCCTATATAAATGGGACGCAGGGAGTATTAATTAAAATTAGTAAAAATCCTACTTTTTAAGTATATTTGAACTGTCTCGTTAGTTCTTTTTAAATCGATATCTCTAATCTTTGCCAAAATGTGGAAAAAAGTATGTTTACATCTTCAAGTTTTTTTGTTCTTTTCTTTAGTTACCTATCCCACATTTGATTCAATGTATATTATTTTCTAGAAAGCATTAATCGAAGTTTTTAGAAAAATATGAATGAAAAAATGAAAATGATTCCATGTAGACATGTTGATTAAGTATATTTATTTAGTCTTCATAGAGACATTTTCATTTATAAATTTTCTATAGATTATTATATATGAATTAAGAATGTATACAATAAGGATTTATAAGAATGTATTCCGAAATTGTTATTATTTGAATATGTATAATAGAAGAAATTAATTAAATAGAGGGATAGATAAATATGAGATGTGATTAATAGATAAACATGTGATATTTCAAGAATATGTAATTAATAAAAATAAAAATTAGAATATATATGAATTAAAATTAGACAAATTACCAGAATAAAGGAAAATCTGAACGAAGCACCGTGGAGGAGGCAGCTTTATTTTCGTATTAGTAATAGATAGATAGATATCAGTTACAAATTAAGTATTTTTTACATAAGTATCCCCTTTAATATCCTGCGTATCTAAATAAATTGATTAAACATTAAGTAATATATATATAAATTAGTTAATGTACCACCATGATCAACTAAAATCTACCGCATGAAAAAGTTTCTAGGTTCCACAGGGGAATTAGTTTCTATTTGATCTTCCCCATACATATATATATATATATATATATATATATATATATAAACCATATTCGGATGGATAAACCCTAGCTAATAGTTGTAAAATTATACTAAAACATTATACATTGAAATTGAAAAAAAAAATGAAACAAACCTAATTATATATAATTGTGGGATAAAATGGGATACTAAAATTGGAGAGAGAGGATCCGAAACGAATAAATAGTTTGTTGTCGGTTATGTTAAAGTCCAAATTATTATTTGGATGTCGTTAGCACTTAGCAGTTAAAACTCCGAGTCAGAAGCTAACATGCATCCTCGGATCCTCCATTTCGTGGAATATACAATGAATCTGACCACAAAGCTTATTGATTATTCCAAACAAATTGGCTAAGCTAAAAAAAAAAAATGTATCATTAATGTCATTTTCGTCGTCCTTCAAAAGTTTATCACATTTATTTTAGGTCATGATCTTACAAAACTCTTTAAAAACACATATCACATATTTCTTAAATGATGTGTCCATTTTTCATTCAACAAATATCTACGTACCATACATTTCTTAAAGTGACGAGTCTCTTTCTCCACTCAACATACATCTACCAAACACTTCTTAAAATCCGTGCCACACACATTGTGAGTACATTTTTTAGGGATGGAGGAAGTAATTATTATTGTGCTTTTAATAATAATAATAATAATAATAATAATAATAATAATAATTGGGAAACACATAACATTAGATACTCAAAAATTAACACAAGCATCTAGGAGCATTTTTAACATGTAAAACGCACTGTAGTGACAAGTACACACTGTTTCTCGACATGAATAAAATAGTTTTTTATCTTAAAAATGGGCATTGTTTCTCACGAAGTATTTCATTTGCAGCAAATCTAGCTAATGAAAAAAGAAACAGATTAATTCTGCATAAATAGTGAGGCATTGGGATCATATAAAAGGGTATTATTAATCTAATAAAGTGAATTGATTTATTGATCAATTATATTTTGAGTTTACATTTTTATGCAATAACTTTTATAGCTGAAGAAAAAGGAATAATAAGTAAATAAGTAATTATTGGAAATCATTGCAGAAGATTAAATTATGTATTCAAAACTTTGAAATCGGAAAACCTATTAAGACTATTGTCTTTTAACATATGAAAGGTGAAAGTATATATTGTGTCAGATTTCTTTTCTATTATTATTATTATTATTATTATTGTTATTATTGTTATTATTATTTGTTTGCTCTTTTTCTTGTGTCAGTTAATTTGTAGGGTATCCAACATGTCTGCTCTGAACTTGGGCTACATGAATAAAGGAATCCAATGAAACGGCTCGTGCGGGTTGTGATCATTTGTTTTCAGATTAAGATAGGGAATCTCAAGAAATCTCTCATCATTTTTTTTCCAATTGAATTATATTCTTTTAGTACTTTATGATTGGTGATGATGAAAGCGCTTCTTATGGATCTTTCTTCACATTTTCACGGTCACGTTTATGATAAACTTTGCCAAAGACTAACTATAAACCGGAATAATTTTTATGCTACTTCTGTCAAGGGTAACATCATTTGGTTTTCATCTCTTTATTTTTATTTTGTTGGGGTGTACTATGAGATCATCATTTCTTGCTGAAGGGAATATCATAATTGCTGGTCTTTAGGAGTTATAGACCACAGCATATATAGTATAACTTGAGAGCATATGCGTTATTGATATGACGCTCACCTTCCGTGATCACCTTTCGTGGGCATTGATCATCGTTCATTCATGTTAGCATTATTTTTTTTAATTTTTATTATTATTATATATTTTAATATCTTAGTAACTAATATTTGAATAATTAAATATACAAAAATACATAAAATCAAAGCTCGATTTATATTATATTATTCATTTTTTCTGAAGTTAGAGGGAAAGATAACAAATAGATCTTTGATTTTTATGTATTTTGTAAATTTAATGATTCAATAAATTAAAATTTAAGGCTTTCTTGAGACACGAAAAAAAAAATAGTTGGAACTTGGAGCAATAGTATAGCTTAGTGTACCTTTATTCTATGATGCACAAGTAAAATTGACTTTAGTTCTTTCTCCTTTGATAAATGTGTTAGGTAAGACGTAAATTTAATTTTACTATTTACAGTGGAAGATGAATTAATTAATTAATACAAGTCACTCGTGACTCGACCGGTTACTGACATTTTCACAACTACTAGTGTAAGATACGTGTAGTGCTTGGGATATTATTACGATAATGAAGAAATATAACATAAGTACTAGAGTTGACCATTTTCGACACGATTCGACACGAACCGACACGAAATTAATGGATTTGGATCAAGTCTTATCGAAATCAGGTCCTTATCGAATTGACCCGATAAGGACTTGAAAATTTCGGATCAAGTTCGGGTTGGGTTTGGATTACCCGATGAGGTATTAAATTTTTAAATATTATATTTATTTAATTCATATCAAGTTTTTAAATTGATGACATATTTATTTTTCCTTCTAAGTCATCAAAAGATATTAAATTTTTGAATTTTATTTATTTTTCTCTTACTAAATCTTATTTTAAAATATTTTTTCTCTTATTAAATCTTTTAAAATGGGTTCAGGTCATTATCGTGTCGGGTCAACCCGAATTTTATCGTGTCAATTTCGTGTTCGTGTCAAGTTTGTCGTGTTCGGGTTTAGTCATTTCAGGTTGGATTCGTGTTCAAGTTGAGCATATCCTTAACAGGTCGGGTTCGAGTTGGGCCTTAACAGATCAGATCGAAATCAGGTCGACCTGAACCCGACCATCCCAACCCGATTGTCATCCCTAAATTAAGCATAATATAAGTCAAAATATTAGTTATTATTTCCGACAATCCATTGTTGCTACTATATATTATAAAGATTTTTAACTCACTCGTAAACATTAACTTTTTTAACTTATAATGGGAGAGAGGTCGAATATCACTCTAAATCAAATGCATATTATTTAGAGCCAGTAGAAAATTAAGGACATTATCTTGGGATGAATTGAGAATTAGGGGCATTTATTTTCGGGCTGGCAATAGAAGGACAATAAATCCTGAGAATTGCAAAAATAGGACAAAAATGGGGAAAATTTGCAAAATTAAAGCCAAAAGACAGAAAACTCATTTGTTTGGTTATAAACATGTAATATACATCCTAGATAGAATAAATTAAAAATACTCAAGATTATTATTTTGATAAAATTTTAATGAAGATCCACGCGCTTTCAAAACGGTATCAGAGCCCTAGGTTTATTAAGGAATTATATTTTATTTATTGCTTTAAGTGTTATCCTAACGGAGGAGACATCAAGAAAAATATGGATCCGGATAATTATCCGAGATGCGAGTGTTACAGGAATTATCTCCAAGATCTGGAGATAAAAAGAGAAAGAAACCAGATGTTATGGACATTCTGGAGAGAATTGTTCGACTCCCGAGTCGTACGAGAAAGAAGGCTTGAATACATTGAGCCTTTTATTCAAGAAATTGAGTCAATGAGGAGAGGTGATGCAAATCTAAGCACTCTCCAGTTTGAGGTGATAAACACCATGAGGAGAAACCATCAGAACAATCATATCTGATGGATCTAGAAGGATGTCTAAGGTGTGGACATTTCCAGGAACGTCTCCAAATCTTGGAGAAAAGAAGGATAAGATACCAGAGTGTTCTAACACACTGGAGGAATATGTTGAATCTCTTAGTTCAACATAACCAGGAGAAAGAATTGATTGATTCCTGCCTCCAAGGAATCAAAAGAAAAACAGATCTTCTACATAGTTGTATCTGCCTTGAATGGGAGATAGAACATGCCATGTGATGGTCCCCGAGCTAGGTATTTGGTGTAGAGGGGGTGAATACACCAAATAGATTTCTGAAAACTTTTTCTATTTTAAATAACAGAGTTGGTGAGCTCAGTTATTAATCCAGCTGAGGAGGGTTAGCTGCACAAATAACTCAGCTGGCGGTGCGGAATGTGGTGGTTTGAAAACTTAGCTCGGTTAATGTAGTATCCCGCCTTTTTCATAACCAATCTTAGTAATTAATTAAGATAATTAATTAGAATATTTAAAATGTGAGAATTTAGTATAAAGTTAAGTCCAGGCAGATAAAATTTTTCGGCAGCCCTAAATTGTTGAATTTTGATGAATTAAGTTTTATTTTTGTTTCGGTTAATCCGAAATGAAATATTAAAGGTGTTTATGATTATGTGCTATTATATTTGCATTATATGTGAAATATGTGCCATTTTTGAAGTATTCGATTTTAGGGATTTATGAATTTTCTCCGGAAATTTATTTAATTTTCGGATTTTAATTCCGAAAATTTTTAAAGGAAGTTTATATTAGAGTTTGAGAAACCCTAATAAATTTATATGTATAGAGAGCTTTTTAATTTAAAGCCTCTATGATTATTTATAGTATGAATGATCAATTAATTAGAGAATTAATTGATCGTTTAAAATGAGATTTTTATGCTTAATGTTTAATTAATTAATTTGATGTTTAATTAATTAATTAAGTTAAGATATTAAGCATAATTTTTCCTAAGAAATAAAGCTTGTAGTATAAGCTTAATTATTATCTCCTAGTTAAATCTTGATTGATAATAATTAATGATTAATTTAGTTATTAATCTAAGATTAGTAATTAAATTAGCACATGATAAATAACTAACACTAATACCTATTATTTAATTGCTAAATTGGTGCCACCTAAGCTTATCCCCAACATAATGATGAAGGATGTTGGGTGACTAAGCATGTAAGTTAGCAAGATTCAATGTATTCTTATTAGATGAGTTAGTATTTAATTGAGGCATCTCTCATCTCTTCTATCTCTCATTTCTCTAGCTGCAAACACGATACACACACACTCCAACACACACTTAAAAACACACTAAGCAGGGGATTCACATCCACAAGTAAAGAGAAGGAATCAAGATTTATTAGTCAAAGGAAGTAGTAGTAAAATCATCTCAAGAGGTGAGATTTCTCATTAGTTAAGCAAATAACTCAAGGTTTAGTATCAAATACATATTTAATAAATTTTTATAAATTTCGAAAATTATATATATGTTGTAATATGGATTTGATCTTCAAGTATGATGATTAGGGAGTAATTTAGATTACATTTCTATGATTTAATCATTGAGAAATCAATCCTAGCATCAATTTTTATTTTTCGAAATATATATGAAATAAATTAGAAAATTTATTTCTTTGATCCTATAGTTGAATTGATGAATTATATGAGGTTCTATGATGATTATAAACATGTTTATATATTGAGTTAAATGTTTGAAGCATAATTGTTTTAAGTTGTGGAAATTTCGAAATATCTAGGGTTTGAAATTTGAGCTTTTTGATTTAGATGTTAAATGATGAAATTAATGATATAATTGAGCTCATAATATTTAATTAAGTATGTGTGAATTTTGTTAGAATTTTTTTTGAGCTCAATTTCATAATTTTAAGGATGTTCAGCATTTAAAAATAAATTAAAGATAATTATTTAGAGCATAAATTGATTAATTGAGATTATAATTAATCTCTAGAATATTAATTAAATTGGAAGTGATTAGAATGAAATTTGGATTTTAATTCTTAATTTATCAAAAGGACAGATATATATATATGCACAATAAAGACATGTATTTGATTTTTAATGAAGAAAATAATGTTAGAAATGGAATCTACGTTAAAAATTAAGTGACGTAGAATTTTTAGGAAATTTAATTCAAAGTTTGAAATTTAGAGTTTCTAGAGTTTAAATTTCTGGATTAGGTCAGCTGGATCCAAATTGATTTACCTAAATTGATTTACCCAACTGGACTTGGCCATTGGATTTACCAACTGGACCTAGTCAGCTGGATTTACCCAAATTTGACCTGGGCCATTGGATATACCAATTGGACACTCATTGGATCTACCAAATTTGGACTCGGCCAATTGGATTTACCAAATTGGACCTAGTCACTGGATTTACCAAATTGACCTGGCCAATTGGATTTACCAAATTGACCCGGCCATTGGATATACCAAATGAACACATTGCCACTGATTTACCACTGGACCTGGGCCATTGGATTTACCCATTGACCTGGCCATTGAATATACCCTGACACACGATCATTGGATCTACCAAATTGACTCACAATTGGATTTACCTGACCACAATTGGATTTACCCGAACCCGATCAATTGGATTTACCCAATTGGACCGAAGTCACTGGATTAACTCACTGGTCCAAATTTCGCTCGGTTTTTCCAACTTGCTCGGTTTTCCAGTATAACTCGCCTTTTCCAGCTAACTTGATTTTCCAGTCAGCTTGATTTATCCAGCTGATCTTTGCTCAACTTGTTTTCAGTTGTTTATTTCGTAAACTCAAAAGTTAAATTATTAGTTATTTTTCCTAACGATACGTTAATGATGAGTTTAAGTATTAATGATATGATAAGCTTAAGTGGTTAATGATGAAATAGATGATTATAAGTTTTTAAATATGTCCTGAAGTTATAATCGATTAATTATCGATTAAGAAATTAAGTAAGAAAGAAAAAGAAATTAGAAAAAGTTTAGTTTCTAATTGCCGAGAGAAAAATCCTAGAAAAGTCGGATTAAAGAAGAAAATATTAAATATAGCAGCGGTATTCCTTATTTTAATATTTAAACTTTTCTCGCTCTAATATTTAAATTAATTCTTAAATTGAAGGATCTAGCGGAATCATAAATTAAGGAAAAGCCGAGAAGTAAGCTAGTAGATAAAGTCGCCAGTTCAGGTGGGCTTTCTGAACTAGAGAAATAAAGAATGTGATATTATGATTAATATATACGTGATGATTTTTAAATTGATTGACTTGCCAATGTTTAAAGTGTTTTTGTATGATACCCTCTATCAAGGAAAGACGAATTCGGTCCTACTTAAAGTGGGATTTGTGTACACTATGTTGTAATCGGGAGCCTTCCTTTTTGGTGGGACGATTACAAGTGTTTGAGAAGGAGGCCTACTTCTCAACACTCAAAAGTTATAGTAGATGTGGTACATACATAAAAAGTATTTTGACTGCAGTCACTTATATGAAAGAAAAAGGTTTTGGCAAGCACAGGTTTGTTTTTAAGTATATATATAAATACTTGTGCTATGCTTTATGGCAAGTTATCAATCTATAGCTCTAAGCAGCAGTTTTCAATTATTTTGGCATGTGTCCACTGAGTGCGAAAGTACTCAGCCCTGCATATTATTTCTAAAATGTGCAGGTTAGCTTGGATGGGAAAGGAGTGTGCTGGGCGGACTTTTGTTGTTGACCTTTTGAGATTTTGTTGATATTGAGCAGGGTTATATGTCTTCATACATATAACCAAAGATGTGTTATGTTTTTCCGCTGCAACACTCTGAACTTATTTAGTAACTGTTGTTCTATTATGATGATTGGACCTATGAATTGATAAACTTTGTTTCTGTTGCTAAAACTCTGATACGAGATGGTGTTGTATTTTTGACCATTCTCGATTATTTTGGTTTTGAACTTGAAAATAATTATTATTGATGTCGTTACTTGATATTTGATTCAGATTGAGTTTGTCTTGAGAATATGATACATTGAATGATTGATTTTGTTGGATAACTGGGTCGTTATCTTGTTCTTTGGTTAATCATAAATTGTGTACGTCGTGGGACCCACCGGCTTGGTCATCTTCATTCTAAGTCGGGCTGCGACAGAGTGGTATCAGAGCAGCTTGTCTGCTCTAAATCTAAGAAAATTTTTCTCTTGAGTCTTGTCTAGACTTGAATCTCTAGACTAGTTAAGTCTTAAACAACAAAAGTCCAGCACCTCATCTCATCCGGCAAAGTCAGGTACGCATTTAAAAGTTTTCTAATGTTTAAAAGTTTAAAGTTTGAATTAAGTTGAATTTATTTGAGATATATTTTATTTTTATGTTATATGTGGATTTAATGTTGTGGTTGTGAGATTATGTTTTGATGAGGTTGTTTTGTGACGACGTTAGTAAGCGAGATGATGGAACAATTGTGCAAGCAAGTTGGTTGTTTATCTTTGGAAAGTAATGTGAGCTTGGTACCACCTTTGGGAAGCGATATTGAGTAGGTGGAGATTGTGGATTCATGGAAACGTTTTTAGGCTCAGTGTGATTAATTTTTAAATTTTTTTATATATAGGATGGCAGCGCCGCCTGGCAGCAATGCGATGGAAGAATTTCGACATATCAGAATGAGTTATCGGGAGACCTTAGCTGAGTTCCTAGCTCGATATCATCGTGTCTGGATGGAGATATGCGAAACAGGTATCTCGGGTGTGCATGGTATTATACGACTGGTTCCTCTTCTTCCAGAGGAATGGCAAGAATGGGCAGCTTCGCTGGTGTCACGATTTGTGACAAAGCAGTACTGGGACGACAACCTTTATGGTGATTGCCGAGGTTTCATTGCAGAGATCAGCTCTCGTTTTATGTGTTACGGAGCGCCACCTCCAGGACCCTATTGTGCACCTTCCAGTTTCACCGAGGAGGGTCTCTTAGCTGAGTTTTTACCACAGGATGATCCTATTCCGTTCATGGTTCCTCCTGTTGATCCTGAGCAGGTTTATGACCCTTTGACTTCCTACTTTGGTGATGACCAAAGTGCTTTTGTTTCACAGCCTACCTTTCCGTCAGTTGGTATTGCTTCACCCACACCACTGACAGATGCTTTAGCATTAGTTCCAGTTCCTCCTACTTCGGATTACTACCCAGCACCTTTGCTAGAGGTAGCTCCTTTTTATCAGTCTATGGATATTCCTCATACTTTTGAGCCCTCTGATCTCCAGCCTTTCTACTACCCTGAGCCTCAGCGCTTAGACGAGGCCAGCTCGTCGAAGCCACGCCGTGACGACTCTGACGAGGATGACAAAGATGACCCAGCTGCAGAGGTTACTCTTGGATGGTCTGACCTTCGTCGTATTCCATTTAGCGAGTTAGGCTTTGAGGCTAGTTTCCAGCCGTCGGCGGGTGCCGATGTTACCAGGGAGATTCCGCTCACGTTGGAGGGAGACGTGAGAGCTGAGAGCGAGGGTGAGAGTTAGAGTTTCGAGAGTGTGACCTCAGAGGAGGATCCAGAAGAGGATCCAGAGGAGGACCCGTCAGAGTAGAGTTGTGATCCTTTGATAATGATTACTATGTTTATATATGTATGAAGTATGACGATAATGATGATGTAAATATGTGTGTATGTAAATATCTGATGCATAATACGGTTAGTTAGATCGGTAACGGAGTAGTAGTCCGTACCGCTAATGATATATTTTGTGTGATGTTAGGACATCACAGATAACATAGGGATAATTTTTGCTGTAAATAAATCCCTTATTTTGAAAAGACCTTTAAGAGGCAATTTTCTATATATGAAGAAAAAAATGACCAAAGCGGTCATTTAAATTAAGTTGTTGCCTCTCTAAAATGTTTAAGAAACATGTGAAGTTATGATGTTCTATGAGAAAAGAAAAGTATGAATGAAAATAAGTAAGAAGATGACGTAAAGAAGGAAAGAATTTTATGAAAGTAAGTTAAAAATAGAAAAGATCTCTTTAGAAATTAAAGTTGAGCTATTAAAGACAGATAAACTATTTGGTTAATTCAAGTTATGATGTGCAAATAAAGGAAAGTTAAGAGATGGGATAAAAGAATAAAGTAAAGAATGTTATGGAGATAATATTTCTTTAGATGATAAAGAAAGAAAAAAAAAATAGTTCTATTAATTGTTTATATAAATGTTAAATTTATAAGTTAAATATCCTGCTGTTCTTTAAGAAAAGTTGTGGAAAACCGAGTGCTTTAATAATGATTGTCAAGTTGAGAAAAGTTATGAAATTAAGTCATGTTGCCATTATGTAACTATTAAGTAAAGTTATGCAAGTGATTATGATATGATATGATATGAATTTCTTGAATGATGAGTTTCAAGATTTAATTAATTGCTTTGTGAAGAAATTGCTTATGCAATAAAGAATAAGATGAAGATATTAAAATGAATAAAGTAAATTCTTGATGATTTTATATTTTCTTAAAATCAGAATGCCTCGTAGAAGAAGAAATAGGGTAGAAGAAGAAGAACAGCAACAGCGAGATCCTACCCCACCTCCTCAACCTGAGAGGAGAATTGAAGAACTTTTTCTTCGGCAAAATCCCCTAACTTTTGACGGAAGAGGAAGTCCGTCAGAGGCTGAAGAATGGATTCGTGCTCTAGAGCGAATCTTTAAGTTTCTTCGATGTGATGACCATGAACGTCTCACATGTATGTCTTATCAGCTTAAAGGATCCGTACTGCGGTGGGAAGCTCGCCAGAAGACTTATACTCCAGAGCAACTTGAAAATCTTACTTGGGAGCAATTCAAAGAAGCTCTTTTTGAAAAGTACATTCCGAGAAGTTATCGTAAACAAAAAGAAAATGAGTTTGCAAATCTCAAGCAAGGAAAAAAGACGGTGTCAGAATATGACCGTGAATTTTGTGATTTAGCTCGTTTTGCCCCTGATAAGGTTGATTCAGATGAGAAGATGTCTGAGCTTTTTCGTGCCGGACTTAGACAAGATATAAGAGTGGTCTTAGCAAGTCAAAGTGCTATGACCTATGTGGAAGCTTTAAATCGAGCTTTAGATATGGAGCTGGCTATGCAGCCAGAGAAATCAGTTCAGATTCCAGCACTTCCCCAAATTCAATCCCCAGCGGCTGTTAAACCGCAATTTTCACACCAAAGCCAAATTCAAAAAGGAAAGAGAAAATGGAATACTGGAAATCAACCTATCAAGAAGCCATGGTATGGGCAGAGTCAGCAGCAATCGACCCAAGTAAAGTTTAAGGTTCCTTTTGTTGGTCAAGGAAGTTCGTCTCAGAGACAGCAAGGAATTTCTGCATGTCCCAAGTGTGGAAAGATGCACCAGGGAATTTGCAGAGCAGGAAGTAATAATTGCTATGCATGTGGGCAACCAGGGCATTATTCTTATCAGTGCCCAAATAGGCAGCAAGGGACTGGTGGAGAAAAACCTAACCAGTATCAGCCTCCGTATTTAAAGGCCATTGTAGGAGTCCCACAGACGCAGCAACGTCCGCGCCAAGTGCCTCGCCCTCAGCAGCAGCAGCAGCCAAAGAAGCAGCAAACCATGCAGCAAGATCGGCAGCATCATCAGAGAATTTTTGCTCTTGAGCAGAAAGCAAGTGTCAAAGATCAGGGCAATGCGGCGAGTATGGGTCAGATAAATGATGTACCTGTTATAATTCTTTTTGATACCGGTGCATCACATTCTTTTATATCAAATGCATGCGTAGATACTCTTGGCCTTAAAATAGAGAAAGCTAATCAGAACTTAAGAGTATCAACCCCGATAGGTAAATCTACCTCAGTCACGCATGTTTGCCCTAATCTAGAATTTGAGATTGGTTTCCTTAAGATGTCAGCTAAGACCCTAAATCTAATTCAAATGTGGGACGTAGACATCATTTTGGGAATGGATTGGCTAACCGAAAATTTTGCTACCATTCGGTGTAAGCAAAGGCAGATTTATTTTCATGCCCCTGGAAAAGAGCCAACACTATTCTTCGGAATAGAGAGAAGCAAGAGAGGAATGCCGATTATTTCGGCAATTCAAGCAAGAAGACTGTTGAGAAGAAAAGATGTGCAAGTATATCTTGTTTATCTCAACAAAGATGAAAACCAAGAGAAGAAAATTGATGATGTAGTAGTAGTCCGAGAATTTAAGGATGTTTTTCCTGAAGTTTTGCCAGGATTACCACCAGATAGGCAATTGGAGTTTACCATTGACCTTGAACCTGGTTCAGCCCCAATATCAAAGGCACCGTATAGAATGGCCTCGAAAGAATTGCAAGAATTGAAGATCCAGTTGCAAGAATTGCTTGATCTTGGATTTATCAGACCTAGTGTTTCCCCGTGGGGAGCACCAATTTTATTTGTCAAGAAGAAAGACGGTAGTCTAAGAATGTGTATAGATTACCGAGAATTAAATAAGTTGACATTAAAGAACAAGTATCCTTTGCCAAGGATAGATGATTTGTTTGATCAGCTCAAAGGAGCCAGTGTATTCTCAAAGATTGATTTAAAATCTGGCTATCATCAGTTGAAGATTCGTCAAGAAGATATTCCAAAAACTGCTTTTCGAACGAGATACGGCCACTACGAATTTGTAGTAATGCCGTTTGGATTAACAAATGCTCCGGCGGTATTCATGGATCTTATGAATCGAGTTTTTCATGAATTTTTGGATAGATTTGTCATAGTCTTTATTGACGACATTCTTGTGTATTCAAGAAGTGAGCAGGAGCATGAAGAACATCTCAGAATTGTGTTAGAAACGTTGAGATCAGAAAAGTTGTATGCCAAATTCAGTAAGTGTGAATTCTGGCTAAGAGAAGTAAATTTCCTCGGACATGTTGTTTCTTCCGAAGGAATTAAAGTAGACAATTCTAAAGTGCAAGCAGTTCAAGAATGGAAATCTCCAAAGTCACCTCATGAGATTCGTAGTTTCTTGGGTCTAGCAGGTTACTATCGGAGATTCATTGAAGGATTCTCAAAGATAGCAAGGCCAATGACCCAACTCCTGAAGAAAGAATCGAAGTTTAAATGGTCTCCTGAATGCGAGGAAAGTTTTCAAGAGCTTAAGAAGAAACTAACCACCGCTCCGAGCTTCTAGCGATTGCCGTAAGCGTACAAAGATTTTACCGTTTATACGGATGCATCAAAGAATGGATTGGGTTGTGTCTTGATGCAAGATGGCAGAGTTATTGCTTATGCGTCACGACAACTCAGACCTCATGAGGAGAATTACCCAACTCATGATTTAGAGTTAGCAGCAGTTGTGCATGCTTTAAAAATTTGGAGACATCATCTTTATGGAGCTAAGTGTGAGATCTTTTCAGATCATAAGAGCCTCAAATATTTCTTCGAGCAAAAAGAGTTGAATATGAGGCAAAGAAGATGGCTTGAGTTGGTAAAGGACTACGATTGCAAAATTTCCTATCACCCAGGAAAAGCGAACGTAGTAGCCGATGCCTTGAGTAGAAAGAGCAGAACTGAGTTAGGATTTCTACTCACTCAAGAAAAAGAGCTTATTAAAAGTTTCAAAAAGTTAAGAATAGAAGTGATTCTACCACCTCAAACTACAGAGCAAATAATTGCAGCTTTGAAAATAACTTCAGATTTGAAGGTGAGAATTACAGATGCTCAAAGAAAAGATGAAAAGTTGGAACATTTGAGACTCAAGATTCGCAAAGGAGAAGCTGAAAATTTTCATGAAGCTGGAGATAACACTCTCCTATTTAAAGAAAGGATTTGCGTTCCAGATAAAGAAAATTTAAGAGCCGAGATCATGAGAGAAGCTCATGAAACGCCTTATACAGCTCATCCTGGAAGCACCAAAATGTATCAAGACTTAAAGCAGAAATTTTGGTGGGAAGGAATGAAGCGAGATATAGCTTCATTTGTAGAGCGATGTTTAGCGTGTCAGCAAGTTAAGGCTTTACATCAACGGCCTTATGGAAAGCTCCAGCCGTTGGAAACTCCGGAATGGAAATGGGATGGTATTACAATGGATTTTGTAACCCAGTTACCAAAGTCTAAGAAAGGAAACACATCCATATGGGTAATAGTGGACAGATTGACAAAATCTGCTCACTTTATACCAATTCCAGAAACATACGGAGCAGATAAATTAGCCCAGCTGTACGTTAGAGAGATCGTGCGTCTGTACGGTGTACCCAAGTCGATCACTTCAGACCGAGATTCAAAGTTTACTTCTCGTTTTTGGAGAAGTTTACAAAGTGAGATGGGTACCAAATTAAATTTCAGCACTGCATTTCATCCTCAGACGGATGGTCAATCCGAAAGGACAATTCAAATTTTGGAAGATATGCTCAGAACTGTTGTGTTAGACCAAGGTAATCAATGGGAGCAAGTTTTGCCTCTCGTTGAGTTTGCATACAACAACAGTTATCAAATGACAATTGGCATGGCACCCTATGAAGCTCTTTATGGAAGAAAATGTAGGTCACCACTTTATTGGGATGAAGTAGGTGAAAGAAAAGTTTTAGGGCCCGATCTTTGTAGAAGAGATGATCAAAATTGTCCGTCAAATCAAGCAACGGATTAAAGAAGCGCAAGATCGTCAAAAATCCTATGCCGATTCTCGAAGATCTGAATTAGAGTTTGAAGTGGGAGATAAAGTATTCCTAAAAGTTTCGCCTTCGAAGGGAATTTATAGATTTGGCGTAAAAGGAAAGCTTAAGCCACGTTACATAGGGCCGTATGAAATCCTGGAAAGGATTGGTCAAGTAGCGTATAAGCTAGCTTTACCACCAAGTTTTGGAAATTCGCATAACGTGTTTCATGTATCCCAGTTGCGCCGATACATGTTCGACCCTAAGCACGTAATTCAGCAGGAAGAAGTAGTCCTCGAACCAGACCTCAGTTATGAGGAGAAACCAGAAGCGATCTTGGATCGAAAGGTCCAGCAGTTAAGAAATAAATCAATCGCCTCAGTAAAGGTTAAGTGGAAACACCACGGGTTAGAGGAAGTTACATGGGAACTTGAAGATAAGATGAAAGAGAAGTATCCCGAGCTTTTCGTTTGAGGTAAGCAAATTTCGGGACGAAATTTATTTTTAGGGGGGAAGAATGTAGTATCCCGCCTTTTTCATAACCAATCTTAGTAATTAATTAAGATAATTAATTAGAATATTTAAAATGTGAGAATTTAGTATAAAGTTAAGTCCAGGCAGATAAAATTTTTCGGCAGCCCTAAATTGCTGAATTTTGATGAATTAAGTTTTATTTTTGTTTCGGTTAATCCGAAATGAAATATTAAAGGTGTTTATGATTATGTGCTATTATATTTGCATTATATGTGAAATATGTGCCATTTTTGAAGTATTTGATTTTAGGGATTTATGAATTTTCTCCGGAAATTTATTTAATTTTCGGATTTTAATTCCGAAAATTTTTAAAGGAAGTTTATATTAGGGTTTGAGAAACCCTAATAAATTTATATGTATAGAGAGCTTTTTAATTTAAAGCCTCTATGATTATTTATATGATGAATGATCAATTAATTAGAGAATTAATTGATCGTTTAAAATGAGATTTTTATGCTTAATGTTTAATTAATTAATTTGATGTTTAATTAATTAATTAAGTTAAGATATTAAGCATAATTTTTCTTAAGAAATAAAGCTTGTAGTATAAGCTTAATTATTATCTCCTAGTTAAATCTTGATTGATAATAATTAATGATTAATTTAGTTATTAATCTAAGATTAGTAATTAAATTAGCACATGATAAATAACTAACACTAATACCTATTATTTAATTGCTAAATTGGTGCCACCTAAGCTTATCCCCAACATAATGATGAAGGATGTTGGGTGACTAAGCATGTAAGTTAGCAAGATTCAATGTATTCTTATTAGATAAGTTAGTATTTAATTGAGGCATCTCTCATCTCTTCTATCTCTCATTTCTCTAGCTGCAAACACGATACACACACACTCCAACACACACTTAAAAACACACTAAACAGGGGATTCACATCCACAAGTAAAGAGAAGGAATCAAGATTTATTAGTCAAAGGAAGTAGTAGTAAAATCATCTCAAGAGGTGAGATTTCTCATTAGTTAAGCAAATAACTCAAGGTTTAGTATCAAATACATATTTAATAAATTTTTATAAATTTCGAAAATTATATATATGTTGTAATATGGATTTGATCTTCAAGTATGATGATTAGGGAGTAATTTATATTACATTTCTATGATTTAATCATTGAGAAATCAATCCTAGCATTAATTTTTATTTTTCGAAATATATATGAAATAAATTAGAAAATTTATTTCTTTGATCCTATAGTTGAATTGATGAATTATATGAGGTTCTATGATGATTATAAACATGTTTATATATTGAATTAAATGTTTGAAGCATAATTGTTTTAAGTTGTGGAAATTTTGAAATATCTAGGGTTTGAAATTTGAGCTTTTTGATTTAGATGTTAAATGATGAAATTAATGATATAATTGAGCTCATAATATTTAATTAAGTATGTGAGAATTTTGTTAGAATTTTTAGAGCTCAATTTCATAATTTTAAGGATGTTCAGCATTTAAAAATAAATTAAAGATAATTATTTAGAGCATAAATTGATTAATTGAGATTATAATTAATCTCTAGAATATTAATTAAATTGGAAGTGATTAGAATGAAATTTGGATTTTAATTCTTAATTTATCAAAAGGACAGATATATATATATGCACAATAAAGACATGTATTTGATTTTTAATGAAGAAAATAATGTTAGAAATGGAATCTACGTTAAAAATTAAGTGACGTAGAATTTTTAGGAAATTTAATACAAAGTTTGAAATTTAGAGTTTCTAGAGTTTAAATTGCTGGATTAAGTCATTGGATCCAAATGATTAAGTCACTGATTTACCACTGACCTAGTAATTGGATTTACCAAATTGACTGGATTTACCCATGACTGGACTGGATTTACCAGATATTGGATTTACTCAATGGACCAGTATTGGATTTACCACTGGACCACACTGATCTACCAGACTGGGCCATTGATTTACCTGACCTAGTCATTGATTTTACCAGATTTACTACTGACCTGGCCACTGATTTACCTAAGATCACATTGGATTTACCAAATTGACCTCACTGGATTTACCAAGTTGACCTCACTGATATACCCGACAATGGATCTACCGGTTGGATTTACCCAGCTGGATTTACCTGGACCCGGCCAATTTGATTTACCCAGTCAGGATTTACCCACTGACACTGGATTAACTCAGTAGGTCCAGCCGTTTTTCCAACAAATTTTTTCCAGATAACTCAGTCTTTTTCCAGCTAACTTGATTTTCCAGTCAGCTTGATTTATCCAGCTGATCTTTGCTCAACTTGTTTTCAGTTGTTTCTTTCGTAAACTCAAAAGTTAAAATATTAGCTATTTTTCCTAATGATACGTTAATGATGAGTTTAAGTATTAATGATATGATAAGCTTAAGTGGTTAATGATGAAATATGTGATTATAAGTTTTTAAATATGTCCTGAAGTTATAATCGATTAATTATCGATTAAGAAATTAAGTAAGAAAGAAAAAGAAATTAGAAAAAGTTTAGTTTCTAATTGCCGAGAGAAAAATCCTAGAAAAGTCGGATTAAAGAAGAAAATATTAAATATAGCAGCGGTATTCCTTATTTTAATATTTAAACTTTTCTCGCTCTAATATTTAAATTAATTCTTAAATTGAAGGATCTAGCGGAATCATAAATTAAGGAAAAGCCGAGAAGTAAGCTAGTAGATAAAGTCGCCAGTTCAGGTGGGCTTTCTGAACTAGAGAAATAAAGAATGTGATATTATGATTATATATATGCGTGATGATTTTTAAATTGATTGACTTGCCAATGTTTAAAGTGTTTTTGTATGATACCCTCTATCAAGGAAAGACGAATTCGGTCCTACTTAAGGTGGGATTTGTGTACACTATGTTGTAATCGGGAGCCTTCCTTTTTGGTGGGACGATTACAAGTGTTTGAGAAGGAGGCCTACTTCTCAACACTCAAAAGTTATAGTAGATGTGGTACATACATAAAAAGTATTTTGACTGCAGTCATTTATATGAAAGAAAAAGGTTTTGGCAAGCACAGGTTTGTTTTTAAGTATATATATATAAATACTTGTGCTATGCTTTATGGCAAGTTATCAATCTATAGCTCTAAGCAGCAGTTTTCAATTATTTTGGCATGTGTCCACTGAGTGCGAAAGTACTCAGCCCTGCATATTATTTCTAAAATGTGCAGGTTAGCTTGGATGGGAAAGGAGTGTGCTGGGCGGACTTTTGTTGTTGACCTTTTGAGATTTTGTTGATATTGAGCAGGGTTATATGTCTTCATACATATAACCAAAGATGTGTTATGTTTTTCCGCTGCAACACTCTGAACTTATTCAGTAACTGTTGTTCTATTATGATGATTGGGCCTATGACTTGATAAACTTTGTTTCTGTTGCTAAAACTCTGATACGAGATGGTGTTGTATTTTTGACCATTCTCGTTATTTTGGTTTTGAACTTGATAATAATTATTATTGATGTCGTTACTTGATATTTGATTCAGATTGAGTTTGCCTTGCGAGTATGATTAATTGAATGATTGATTTTGTTGGATAACTGGGTCGTTATCTTGTTCTTTGGTTAATCATAAATTGTGTACGTCGTGGGACCCACCGGCTTGGTCATCTTCATTCTAAGTCGGGCTGCGACAGTTATATTTTTTTGTTTTTGTTTTTTGTCGGCCATCCCCTCCGAAATTCCCAAAATTTCTGAAAAATAATTAGAAAATATTTATAAAATAAAATCAAATTCTTTCATTCAAATTTCCATTTAATTTCTTCAACTTCAAACTACCACATTCAATTTTGTGTAAGAGAGGTAGTTTGTTCTCATTAATATCCTACAACAATTTGCAACTTGATGCCTTTTGTTACAAAGGAAAGAAGAAAAAACGCAGTTCTCTCTGTAAACGCACACACGCAAAGTTTTCTGGGTCTCCAAAATTCAATCTAAAAATCACACGATATTTCTAAAAGAGTAGGAGTTGAAGTTGAAATATCCGCACGACGTGTTTCTGAGTTCATAGAAAAGGTATGTTGCAAAGTATCACCCTCCCGAAATTATTTTTTACACGAGTTCTTGACCACACGACCACTGCACACGGTCGTACTAATCTTGCACACGATCGTAGAAATAATGCATGCAATATGAGAAATTATTGATATTTATGTACAAGAAAGTATATCTGCATGTTTAGGAATACATTTATGAGCAAAATAAGTCAAAAAATATTTCCATGATCGTGTGAATTAGAATATAGGGTTTAAAAGTGATGGCTACCCACCGTGGACACGTTTCTGTGCAAGATCGTGGGCACGAAATGCACCCACGATCGCTGCACACGATCGTGTGCCACCGTGGGCACGAATTCTGTGCGAGATCGTGGGCATGAAACGTACCCACGATCTCTGCACACGATCGTGAGCCACCGTGGGCAGCGATCGTGTGCAGGCAGATGATGCCCTAGCACTATTTTTGGACGTTTTTCTGATATATTTTTTATTGTTTTGTGATTCTCAGATGTCATGGCAGCGTGTTTTGATACATCACTGTGGTCGTTGGGAGAGATCAACGTATGTAGGCGGAGATTCATTTTTTGTCTACATCGATGCGAGTCAAGTTAAGCGGGCTAACCTCGTGGAGGTTATTAGAGAGGGTTTGGACGGTCGAAAAGAGACCGAATACATATTGTGGTACTTGACACACATGACCAACGGCAACAAAGTAAGAGTTCTATTGCGGAGCGATATCGAGTTACTTCGATTGCTAGTGGAACACAAAGAGGATCTGGAGGTTTATGTTGACAATGACAGTTCGACCATTCCCGAGGTTAATGTGGGTGGTAGCAGCTCCGGAGTAGAGCACGATCACATAGATCATAGCATGCCGTCCAATCATGAGGAAGATGAAGAAGAAGATGAATATGAGGAAGATGAGGAGGTGTCTACGTCTGAAGACGAAGATGAAGATCGTCGTACATATTTGCTCAAGGCACTGACTACAGAGTTTCTTGCTTGGGTTCGACAGCCGGCACAAATGGACAGGATTTTGGGTCACCGGAACTTCTCATCGGACCATCAATCTGGAAGTGAGCCTGGGCATGAGCATGCAGTGCGCAATTGGATCATTCCATTTCCCGACTGTGACAGTGCTGGGACTTTGGGCTGGGTTGAGCAGCCTCCACCAGTACGTGGTGAGCTCGTATTGGGGTCCACATTCCGATCGAAGGTAGAGTTGAGGATAACTGTGGGAATGTATCATTTGGAGAACTTTTTGGAGTGTACCATTGATCGTTCCGCTGCCAAACGAATGGTCTTCATCTGCAGGAGTGGTAGAGAAAACTGCACGTTTAGGGTGTGTGCTGTTGAGGGCGCAACCATTTGGAGAATTACTAAGTTGAACATGTATCACACATGTCACATGGATTTGAATTGTCATGTTGCACGGTCGGTTACTTATGAGGTTGCTGCCTTTTATTTTGCTAAAAGATTGACCGGTGAAGGGGTCACATTGAGGCCAAAGGAAATGATTGCAGAGATGCGTCGAGAGTTCGGTATTGATATGTTATACAGTTTCGCTCTCCGAACGAGGAACATAGCCATAGAGAACACGTACGGCAAATTTGACACTTCGTATCAGAGAATACCGTCGTATCTATATTTGTTGAAGCAGCGCAATCCTGGGACGGTTTATGACTTGGAGACAAATAGTGAGGGTTTGCTCTGCCACATGTTCGTTGTCCTCGGACAGAGTATTCGAGCATTTGCTACTTGTCTTCGGCAGGTGATTATAGTAGACGGGACTCACCTTAAGGGGAGGAACCATGGAGTTTTATTTATCGCCGTGACGTTGGATGGGAACGAACAAGTCTTCCCTCTTGCAATTGGACTAGGTCCAAAAGAGAATGATGAGACATGGACTTATTTTCTCTATAACTTGCGCAGATGCTACAATCCTCCACAAGATTTACTTATTGTGAGTGACCAACATAAGAGCATTGAGAATGCTGTTAAGGCCGTATATCTGACGGTATTTCACGGGTTGTGCTATCACCATCTTCAGAAAAATCTAATGTCCTATGGTGCTCATGCAGCCGCACTCTTCAGGCAAGCAGCATACTGTCATCGTCATGAAGACTTTGAAATGCACTTTTCAAAACTGCAGGTTGAAAGCCCAAACGGGGCTCATAGACGGCTTTCTGAAATTGGACCGGAGAGGTGGGCTAGGTCGAAGTGTCCGGTACGACGCTATGACTTCTTGACCTCTAATGCAGCTGAATGCTTGAACTCCCGTATGGTATGGGCGAGGCATATACCGGTGTGCTCGATGATTGAGATGTTTCGTTTAATTTTGAAGAATTGGTTCGATGAGAAGCATGCAGAAGCTGCATCGAGAGATCATGAGTTGATAGTGAATGCTTTTAAAAAGCTTTCTTCATCCGTACAAGCTAGTGTCCGGCTTAAAGTTCGATGTATAACCCCAAATATCTATAAAGTCGAAGAAGACAATGTTTCTTATCAGGTCGACCTTGGAAAGTGGACACACCTCAAGGGCTCGTTTGGTAGGGGTGATTAGGGTGTATAATATGTCTATGACACCCTAATATCTTGTTTGGTATGAAGTATACGGCCCTTTATAAAGTTCGGGCCCGTATGAATAATACTTATTTTTGTTGTTATGTATACTACCTATGAGGTGGTATAAATAATACTGCAACTAATTATAGCTATAAATTATAATAATTACTATGTGTTGCAGAGAATTTAATACATCATACCTAACGGAATATTAATTCTTTATATTTATAAGACATCTCAGTCAAACATATCAGGCCTTATCCCATACTTTGTACCAAACGAGCCCCAAGAAAGTTGAGCTTTTGTGACATGAAAAATGTGTCGCTGAAGGTTGTTTTAATGTCTCAAAAGCTAATTTACGACATTTTCTGCGTCATAGTGGATTGTGTCGCAAAAGGGGTATGTAGCAAATTTACGACAGTTTTTTTCATTTGTGTTGCAACATATACGACATTTTGTGCAACACTAGATTAATTGTCAATTAAAATAAATGACACATTATGTGTCCCTTATAGTAGTGACGCATGTCTATTTGCGACACATTACGCGTCATTAATTGAAATGACACGTCCCAATTTGCGACATTTTTTTTACGTCAGTTTAAATTGTGCCGCACAAAAAAATGTCGCAAGTTTACGATATTTTTTTATGGCGCAACGTATATGACACTTTGTGCGACATTAAATTAACCGTCATATAAAATGCATCATTAATTATAGTGACACATGTCAGGTTACGACACACTACGCGCCATTAATTGAAATGACGGTTCCTAATTTTAAATTTATATAAAATATTATATATAATTAAAACTAAGTATTTATTGATATAAATTATTCATGTTACAACTTACAATGTACCATCATTCATCACACTATTCTTTACAAGAACTAAAGTTTGATCCTAAAAATACATAAACGACACAAATCAGCATTTATGATTGTACAAAACATGTCCATCTCATTTTTTATATCTCTCTCCTCTCTTTCTTCTCCTTCCTTTTTTTTCCATTTCTTCTCTTTATTTAGTTTTTTCTTTAGACCTGCACAACACCACGTTTACAAAATATGTTATTGGATATATCAAGTTACTCTCAGCTACATCTTTAATACAAAAAGTGAATTTTTGGATTTGTTACCTTAATAATGTAATTTATCACACATTTCTTCCTGTCACATGATCAAAATATTCATCAACCATTTAATAGTGCATGACATAGGCTCCAAAATTGTAGTAAACATACACTAAGGAGCAGTTTGGTAGCCTAGATAAGGCTTAGATAGCTTACATATCTCATTTAAACTTGTGTTTGGTAGCCTTGTTGCACAATCTCTGAAGCCCGTTATTAATCCCGGCCCGTCACTAATTTACTGTTACTCTTTAGAAATGGTATCCCACCAATTTGGTGGGATATGTATGCTATGCCTATACAGTAACCAAGATTAGATACAAAATGTCAATATTATCCCTTCAAACTTCATCTTCTATCTCCGAAGAAGGAGGCGGCGGCGGAGGAAGAAGGTGGCGGAAGGAGGAGGTGGCGGCTGTGGTAGAGAGAGAGAGAGAGAAAAAGAGTGAG
Source organism: Agastache rugosa (assembly GCA_031470985.1). Taxonomy (NCBI): domain Eukaryota; kingdom Viridiplantae; phylum Streptophyta; class Magnoliopsida; order Lamiales; family Lamiaceae; genus Agastache; species Agastache rugosa. The sequence continues at coordinate 8,870,123 of CM062602.1, forward strand.
AAAGAAGAAGGAGGTGGCGGCGGAAGAAGAATGCGGCGGAAGAAGAAGGCGGCGGAAGAAGGGATCCGCTGTCAGTAATTCCCGTCATTTTCGCCGAAGCCGGAGGAGAAGGAAGGAGAAGCATGATGGAGGAGAAGTAGAGGAAGTCGAGGTTCTTGAGGGAGAGAGAGATGGTTGTGGGTTGCAGTGGTGGTTGTGGTGGTGTGGTCGGATGTGGTGAAGGGATGGTGGCGGAAGGGATGGTGGCGATGTGTGTGGTGGAAGAGATGGTGGCGGAAGGGATGGAGGTGGTGGGGGAAGGGATGGTGGTGTCGACTGTGGGGGAAGAATGGATGTGGTGGTGGTAGTGCTGTTATGGTGGAGAGAGAGTGAGAAATAAAAGTGAGAAACAGAGAGAGAGATAAAGTGAGAGAGAAAAAGAGAGGCGGTAGAGGGTTGGGTGGGGAGAGAGAGAGAAATAGTGTGAGAAAGAGAGATGATATTATAAATAATAGTAATTAATTATAGTTGGGGGTAGAATTGTCATTTTCCACTTAATCTTGAATTTAAACTAGAGTACCAAACAACCAACATGTTATTCACTATATTTATCTTGACGCTATCTTATCTACCAAACACAAAAGATACACTAACAATCACCCCTTATTCACTATATTTATCTTGACCTTATCTATCTTGCTTTATCCTAACATACCTACCAAACGAGCCCTAAAAATATTGTGATTCTAAGCGCTATGGATGCATAGCATGAGATTTGGTTATTTCATACTTCTTTACTAGTAGCCATTACATCTTGTACTTGAATTAGCTAAAATTCTTGCTGTAAACAATCTTCACATGTTACGAATTGACATACCTAAAAGCACCCCCTGATGCAGTCAAAATTATACACCTCAAATGGCAAGCCTTGGATAACATGTAAGATAAAACATTTCAATTCTCAACCCTTAGAATCAATAAAGATGGCCACATATTTATAAGAGATGTTCATTACCTCCACTGTTGTTCATCGATTAGTTGAGATACCCTTGTTCACTATCTTCTGGAATAGACTCCATGCCTACTTCATATCTCTACTCTTATTTTGATGGTGGCCTGGATCAGACTCTATCCCTTTCGTTGCTCATATTTACAAGATTTAGGAGATTTCATCGGAGTCTAGGTTCTCAAATATCATTACTCTAATTAAGTTATATTCGACATCATATAACTTGAGCTAGCAAAAGTCAAAAATATATCTGTAAACACCAATCAAAACACATAATTCAATATATCTCCAGTAAACTCAACTAATCTTAATAAGGAGAAACTGTAGCCATTTCTTCAACAAGATATTATTAGCAAACAAATTATACAGACAACAGAATGACACCAAATATCTATAAATTTTTCACGGAGAATGAAAAGGAGAAGGAGAATTACAGGAAAAGATGAACCAGCGGCCATAAATTTGTCGGTTCGCCTCTTAGAATCGATAGGATTGAGAGCAGCATCAACAACTTTGATCAGAATCTGATCATCATCCTTAATCTCACGAACTTCAACAAATGTGTCTAGCAACAAATCAATCTATCCGAAACATTGTCATATAGAGGGAAAAATATTAAATAATGATCAAAGTAGATATATCAAAAACTCAATAACTACAACATTGAAGATATCTTTAGAGCTCCACACTCACCAAATACTTGTAGCTGCTGTAGAAAAAGGACGGTGAGCGGAGGCGCCGGAGGGCATTGAGAAAGGGGGAAGGATGAGAGCGGCGGCAGAGGGGTGGGGGGTAGAAGGGTTTTCTTTCATTCAATTTAGGATTGTGGGAAGAAGAGAGAAACACCGAACACGATTAGCGTGAATTTCATTGCTATTTTCTTTTTATTAACTTTGATTATTTTTTTTTTCTTGTATATAATTTTACGCTAGTATTAACTTTGACTATAGTTTTGTTTCTTTTTTTTTTCAACTTTCCCTTACCTTTTTTTTAAAAGAAGTAATTTGATTCTATTCCAGCTTATTATGTTTTAATTATATTTAAGACAATATTACTTTTTCAATCAAAATGATTTTATAGTTTTGTATCTTATGGTTACATAATCTTTTCCAAATACTAGTTAAAAATATATTATTCGATTTTAACATTCTAATTCAATGTTAATATTAAATTTTTTTATCATAAGCTTAGCTAACACAATTTTAGTATTATTGATTTGATTCGATTGATTCCATTTTATTTAGTTTTCAAAATTTATTCATAAATTAAGATAATCTTTATTATTAAAATTAGAATATCTATTTTTCAAATTATTGACATCTCTCAAATAAATTGTCACAATTTAAAGACATAAAATTAAACGTCGTAGTTATGTCACAAAACTATGACACATTATTTAAGTGGCACATAATTGACGCAGATATACGATATTAAATGCAACATTACGCTATATGTGTTGTATAATTATAACGTTTTAGTAAGGTGTCGCAAATAAATTGTCGCAATTCGGAGACATGAAAATAAATGTCGCATTTGTGTCACAAAATCATGACACAATATTTAGATGATGCATAATTGTAATACCCCGCTTTTTCATAACTAATCTTAGTAAATAATTAAGATAATTATTTAGAATAATTAAAATGCGAGAACTTAGAAAGAAAATAAGTTCTGGAAATTAAAATTTTTCGGCAGCCTTAAATTACCGAATTTTGATAATTTAAGATTTATTTTCGTTTCGGTTAATCCGAAATAAAATACTGAAGATGTTATGATTATCTGTTATTATATTTGCATTAATTGAAAAATATGTGCTATTTTTGAAGTATTTGATTTTCTCGGGAATTATGAATTTTCTCCGGGAATGTTATTTAATTTTCGGATTTTATTTCCGGAAATTATTAGAGGAAGTTTATATTAGGGTTTGAGAAACCCTAATAAATTTTTATAGATCGAGAGCTTTTTAATTAAAGCCTCTATGATTATTTATTTAAAGATTGATTAATTAATTAGAGAATTAATTGATCAATTAAGATGAGATTTATATGCTTAATGTTTAATTAATTAATTAGATGTTTAATTAATTAATTAAGCTAAGTTATTAAGCATAATTTTTCCTAGGAAATAAAGCTTGTATTATAAGCTTAATTATTATTTCCTAATTAATTTCTTGTTTAACAATATATAGTGAGAAATTTAATTACTAATATATGATTAATTAGTAATTAAATTAAAATATGTGTTAGACTACTAACACTAATAACTATTATTTTATTTATTTAATTATGCCACCTCATTATGTTTCCAACATAATGATGATAGATGTTGGAGGGTTAATTAATAAGTTAGCTAAATTCAATGTATGTTAGTGTGTTAGTGTGTATTTATATCATCATTCATGCATCCTCATTCATCTCTCTCTTCTCTTCACTCACGCATAACACACACTCACACACACACACACAAAACTCCATTAAAGAGAAAGATTCAAGCTCAAACTATCAAAGGAAGTAGTACCTAAATCAAGTGCAAAGGTTAGATCTACCACTAATTAAGCTTGAAGCATAAGTTTGAGCATTAAAATCCATCTCTCCTATATTTTATATATGTTAGAGGATGGATTTGATCTATAAGTATGATGCTAAATAAGTGATTTAGATTACATGTCTATCATTAAATCATTGAGAAAATAATTCTAGCCCTAATTTCCATTTTTCGAAAAATATGGAAATAAATAAAAAAAAATTATTCTTTGATCCTATGATTAAAGTGATGGATTGAGTGAGCTTCTATGATGATTATAAGCATGATAAATTATTTAATTGAGCAAGGAAAATTATTTTATTTTATTTTCTTAAAATGGCCGAAACATTGGCCAAATTTAAGATTTTTAGAATGTGATCTTCTATGATCAATTTAATGATTTATATGAGCTTATGTGATGTTTATAAGTATGTTGGATAATTGAATTGAGAAGAATTAATCAATTTCCTATTATTTCTTGAAATAGCCGAAAGTTGTGGCTAAAATAGAAATAATTGGTTTTGATGTTCTATGTTTGATTTGATGATCAATATAGGCTCAATTGATGTTATTGAGCATGATGATATATGATTTTAATGAGTTGGAATTCTCCTTGCCCTAATTTGAATTAATTTCGAATTATTAGGGTTTATAAGTGAGAATTTTTTATGATGAATTTTTATGATGAAATTGATGATGGATTTGAGTTTAGAATGATGAAATAAGGTTATAATGAATTTATGAGAATTTTTGAAGCTCATATGAATGAAGTTGGAAAAATAAAGTTTGCTTAAAATTAGGGGTTTTTAATTCAAAGCATAATTTGATGAAGTAATGATATATTTGAGCTCATGGTATTTATTTAAAATATGTGGGAATTTTGTTAGAATTTTTGGAGCTCAATTTCATAATTTTAGAAATTTTCAGCAATTAAAAATAAATTAAAAATAATTATTTAGAGCTTAAATTGATCAATTGAGATTATAATTAATCTCTAGAATATTAATTAAACATGTTGTAATTTGAAATGGATAAAAATAAGCAATTGTGCCCTATTTCTCATAAAAGTCGAAATATATATATAATAGGGGTTTTGATTTTTATCCAATTAAATTAAGTAATTAAGCTATAAATATAGCTTATAAATTAAATTAAGATGTTTGAAATTGATTAGAATGAAATTGGGTATTTATTTTCTAATTTCTAAAAAGGGCCGAAATATATATATATTAAAAGGCCATGTATATGATTTTTAATTAAGAAAATAATGATGGAAATGAATTCTACGATAAAAATTAAGTATCGTAGAATTTTTCGGAATTTTAATACGAAGTTTTGAGATTTTTTCTATTTTTTGGCCATTTTTCGAAGTCAGAGGTTTATACGTATAGAAGATCTGTTTTAATGATGTGATTATGAAATTATGTCACATTTAGTATAAAAGTATAAGAAATTAATTTAAAATTTTTCGGAGCTCATTTGACGAGTCGAAAATATTTTTAAGTTAAAGATATGAATAAAAGAAATTAAATATATGTTAAATAAAGGATAATGAAGATAGTAATCATCAATTAAATGTTAATGATGATTTTAGCTATTAATTATATATGTTAATGGTCATTAGTTGCTAATGACGTGTTAATGACGAATTAAGTATTAATGATACGTCATTAATAAATAAATATGTCAAGGACATCTTTTATTAATATAATGTTATGATTATTTGTTAATAAAGAAGTTAAGCATTTTAATATGCTTATTGAATTAGATGGAGAGTTTAAGTGTTTAAATAAACACTTATATGATTAAATAATATGTTTAATTTCTTTGGAATGATAATATGTTTAAAAATAATATTAAATGATGGATGAAGTGATTAATATGAGTTTAATTATTAATTATATGCTTATATGCATTTATGAAGTTAAATGCTGAATTACATGTTTATATATATTCATGAAGTTTAATGATGAATTATATGTTTATTTATGAAGTTAAATGAGAAGTATATGGATTTATGTTTTAAAATATATCCTGAAGTTATAATTGATTATTTATCGATTAAGAAGTCAAGAAAGAAATAAAGTAATTGGAAAAGCTTAGTTTTAATTGTCGAGAGAAAAACCCTAGAAAAGCTGAGACAAATTAGAGAAATTTTAAGAATAGCAGCGGCATCCCTCATTTGAATATTTAATTTTTCGCGCTCTTATGTTTAAATTTAATTATTAAATGAAGGATCGAGCGGGACCGAAAAGTGAGGGAAAAGCCGAGAAGTTAAAGTATAGATAAAGTAGCTTCAGTCCAGGTGGGCTTTCTGAACTAAAGAAATAAAGAATGTGATATTATGATTATATATATGTGTGTGATGATTTTCAAAGTGATTGACTTGCCAATTTTTGAAGTTTTTGTATGATACCATCTACCAAAGAAAGATGAATTCGGTCCTACGTAATGTAGGATTTGTGTACACTATGTGGTAATCGGGAGCCTTCCTTTATGGTGGGACGATTACAAGTGTTTGAGAAGGAGGCCTACTTCTCAACACTCAAAAGTTATAGTAGATGTGGTACATACATGATAAGTATTTTGACTGCGCGGTCACTTATAATGAAAGGAAAAGATTTTAGCATGCACAGGTTTGTTTAAGTTACTTGTGCTATGCTTTATGGCAAGAGTCAATCTATAGCTCTAAGCAGCAAATTTTCAATTATTTTGGCATGTGTCCACTGAGTACAAAAGTACTCAGCCCTGCATGTTATTTCTAAAATGTGCAGGCTAGCTTGGATGAAGATGGAGTGTGCTAGGCGGACTTTTGTTGTTGACCTCTTGAGACATTGTTGATGTTGAGCAGGATTATATGTCTTCATACATATAATCAAAGATATGTCATATTGTTTCCCCTGCAACACTCTGAATTTATTCAGTAATTGTTGTCTTATTGTGATGTTGAAGCTATGACTTGATAAACCTTGTTTCCGTTGCTAAACTCTGATACGAGATGGTATTGTCTTTTGACCATTCTCGGCTATTTTGGTTTGACTTGAAAGTATGATTTATTGTATGATGGTTTTTGTTGGATAACTGGGTCGTTATCTTGTTCCTTGGTTAATCATAAATTGTGTACGTCGTGGGACCTACCGGCTTGGTTATCTTCATTCTAAGTCGGGCTACGATAATAATTGACGCAAAAATATGACACTGAATGCAACACTATTCTATATGTGTTGTATAATTATAACATTTTATCAATGTGTCGCAAATAAACTGTCGCAATTCAGAGATATAAAAGAAAATGTCTCATTTGTGTCACAAAACTACGACACATTATTTAGGTGGCGCATAATTGACGCAGATATACGACACTAAATGCAACACTATGTTATATGTGTTGTATAATTATAACATTTTAGTAAGGTGTCGCAAATAAATTGTTGCAATTTAAAGGCATAAAAGAAAGTGTCACATTAGTGTCACAAAATTGTGACACAATATTAATGTGACGCACAATCGACGCAAATATATGACACAACGAGCATAAGTGTGGTAATTTTACGATATTTACATGTAGTGTCGCATGCATGTATGTCGCAATAGGTCAATTTTCTTGTAGTGACATGTGCGTGTCGGGAGTTCAATTTGGATATGATTCCATGTCGTCATGCTGTTGCCGCTATAAGGTAATTGTTCATTATTTTATATATCTTAAATTCTTGTTGATAATTTTGTATGTGTGTGACGCGATTGCCTATTGTAACAGGCGTGCAGGAAACGGTTTGTCAGTCTATGATTTTGTCAGTCCTTATTTCAAGCAGGCCGGCTTTGTAGAAACTTAAAATGAGCATATTCATCCAACACCATATCCGGATGAGTGGAATGTGCCGCCGGAGATCTCTTCAGTCGTCTGTCTCCCTATGGAAGAGGTTCGTCTGGCTGGACGACCAAGAATGAGTCGTGCACGGTCCACAGTTGAAAAGTGGCGACAAGTAGATGTCCGCAGGTGTGCGGTAGGTGTCATTGTAGGGGCCATAACAGGAAATCTTGTAATGCATCAGTTCCCATTGGTGGTGTAGACTTGAATATCCTTCCTCAAGAAACACAAACACAAGAGACGGAGGGAACATAATCGAGGCAAAGACGATGCCGAAAAAAGAGATGTAGCATTTGTGGTCTAGAATACCATGACAAAAAGGGATGTCCCAACTGGTTTGATATGTAGCATTTCAAACTATTTGTGACTATTTTATTGTTCATTCAGTGTTGTGTGACATTATGTGAATGTTATGTATTGTTAGATTTGAAAAAATAGGGTTTCTGCTTACTATTTTAGAGTCTGACTCAATAACACGGTGGCTGTCCATGGTGGTAACCATCGTGTGCACCAACCGTGTCCACGGTGGTTGCCCATGGTGGTAACCATCGTGTGCTTCCACCGTGTCCAATCAAGACCACGGTGGATGAGATGCCCACTGTGGCTGCACACGGTGGTCTGCAGCCGTGTGCTTCCACCGTGTGGGAACACGGAAGCCACCGTAGCCACCGTGTGCGGCCACGGTGGCTACAAGGTGACGTGCCACATGTGCACACGGTGGAGTGAGCGACCGTGGGCACGGTTATAGATTCCACCGTGTGTATAAGAACACGTACCATTTCACAATAAAATACATCATGCATCACGAATTTCCATGTTATTTATTATCTAATAACTATTACTCCCTCCATCCCAATAGCAAGGTCTCACTTCTTTAATTGATGAGAGTATTAATTAATAAAAGTGAGACATTGCTATTGGGATGGATGGAGTATTTGCTAACAACATACATGTTCACAATGTTATGGAATGAATTAACAAAATTCATTAAAAGTTGTGTACAACTTATAGATTTTCAAGATATAAGTACATAGTCATGTACTAGTACATATGAAGTGTCTCGTACACAAATGAATTAGACGAACGTTATATGGTTGCGTATATATTAAGTGTTGTGTAGTTAATAATGTTAAAATAAGGTAGTCGAGAATCAAACAACACACAAATCGATAACACGAACATCCAGAACAAACCCATAATGGGTTGTTTATGCACACGGTACAGGCCACGACCATGGGTACGATGGGCGACCGTGGGCACGGTGGTGTACACGATCGTGCCTCTCACCGTGCCCACGCCTCGCACACGGTCGTGTAACACGATTGGCACACGACCGTGTCACCGTGCCCACGCCTCGCACACAGTCGTTGCACACGATAGGCACACGACCGTGTGTAGCGATCGTGTGTTTAAGTCACAACCGTGTTTTACCCTATTTTTTTTTTCAGTTTATCCGATTTAACCATACAACACATACACAAGGCCACAACCGCTTCAATAACATTAAAATCAATAGTTTTTGTTCCTAGATAGTTACATATATCAATACATAATTATACTACGTGTCCAAGAATAACCAAAAGATCTTACTAGCTAGAGAATGTCGATATTTGGTAATATATTGGGAATTAATTGTTGCTTGATGCCTTCCTCTGGGGTTTGAAGATATGAGACGATCCAGGTACATGCAAGCGAAGGGGCCACAACTATGACTGTCCATTTGTATAAACTATACCTCAGGTGGCATTATCTTGAACGTCATCTCCTTGTCATGCTTTGTCAACCTCGTGTTATTGTGCCAAAAACTAGTAAGAGCAAGCACACGAGACATGAGACGTGTCAGGGGTCTCATCTGGTAGACTCGAACCATATCGCCCTGATGGTTGTGTGACATGGAGTCGTACATCTCTAGGGTCCACGTTACAATATCCATCCTGACGGTGACCCAATGGTTGCCACCGACACAACAAATTGCTATGATCTGTTGAATGAATGTTATTTAAATTCAGATTATGACATCAAACATAGATAATTATTTATAAAAAATATTAATTTTTAAACTTACTTCTTTACAATTTGACCACGGAAGTGCATTTGGAGTATCAAGCCCTCTAACCAAGTCCTCTATAGCTCTAGGCAGTGTCCAACCACGATACAGGGGCTTTCCTGTTACTTGAATACCATCTGGATGGTTCGGATGTAGTTTGGCAAAGACGATTTTCATTTGTTCATACCATCTGGATCGTCCGGATGTAGTTTGTCAAAGACGTTTTTCATTTGTTCCTACAAAAACACACAAACATCAAATCTAATATAATTTCCATAACAATTATATTAAAAATAGAAATATAAAATTTATAGCACTTACGTAAAATAGCAGAACCGACAATCATCGTGCCCACTCTTCCAACAGCAGTCAAGTTCTTTCGAATCCTCATGCGTGTGGTCAACACATACAAGTCTATTACCTAAGTAAACATAAAATATATGTTAAATGGTAATATGATATAAATATAAATATATTTATAGTTAAAAATATAAATACAATTTACCTCTGGAGTGAAGTCTTGTCTGCGATCCTCTATAAGCTTGAATAACTGCTGCTTCATGAAGTGTCCGGTCTCCTTAACAATCACGTAGCTGTCAGCGGGCATATCCAAAAATTGGATGTATTGGTTGGCCAAAGTCGTACTATCTCTAGGTGCGTGTCCAACAAAAGGCGCCCTAAGAGCAGCAGACGGTCTACTCCTTCGATGTGGAAGACTCTTCTCCCCACTCTCCAATGGCACAGAACTCTTCCCAGTCTCACCAGGCTCCTCATTCAGCTCGTAATCTTCTATTTCTGAGTAATGAACTTGTGCAGAACTACTTGGGCCGTGAAACATGGGTTGCTCGTGCTGAAACTGCTGGCCCTCAAATATTTGGTGCTCGTATATTGCCTGCTCTTACTGAAACTGCTGCCCCTCAAACATGGGCTGCTCCTGCTGAAACTGAGCACAACTACTTTGGCCGAGAAACAACGGGTCGTACTGATGTTGCGTTGTAATATTATGGCCAAAAAATATGGGTTGCTTCTGTTGAAACATGGGATGCTGAAACTGGTAGGCCGGCTGCCCATACTGAAACATCTGCTGCTCGTGCTCATGGGGAATGAGCTCAAACGTCTGACCAAGGAGCTGAAACTGTGGCTCATTTGAAACTGTGGCTCATTCGGCTCATGATGAGAAGTAGCAGCTGCAGAGTGACGAGGCGGATATCGGATTCTCCTTTGACCGCTACTAACTGAGTGAGAATGACGAGACGGGTCAGCCATCCTCCTATTACCGCTACTAACGTGAGAGTGAGACTGACGTGGAGGACTCCTAGATCTGTTGTACCTCGGACCGAAGTAGTCCTTGACCTGTGCAAAGAGCTTCCGAGAAAAGGTAGCAAAGAAGCCCTTCTCAGACTCGTCAAACAAGACCGCCTTCAGTCGGCGATCGATGTAGTCATCCCTGCTCGGATCCTGGATGTGATCCGGACAAGGACTTCCGTGCACACAACAAACTCTATCTGGTTGTGTCTCCTAATACCTCGGCTCTCCTGTATCTGAAGCGGCTACTGGTGGAGAACTCTGCCGGCGTCGCTTCGGCACTTTTGTGCCGATCCAGGTGTAATCAAGTTCGCCACAACTTTCTTCAACTTATCCATTCCCTTCTTTTTATGCTTCGGCGCAGGCTCTTCGATCTTCTTTTCTGCTATCTTCACGGGTTTTTCAACCTCATATGGGACGACGAATCAAGACTGTGCCAATAAACCTCAAAGGTGTCTTTTTCATAATATGGCATCGTAGTATGTACATCTTGCTGCAAAACAAATCATGGAAAGTTACTGTTAGCTATTTATTCATTAGGTTTAGGTAAATATATATCAAACAGAGATAAAATTTAAAAAAAATACGTACTTTGAGGTCGAAGAAGGTGCTGAAATCAATCTTGATAGGCCTTGTGTGCCACATGAAACATCAGGGCACTGTGACGCTGCTGCCTCGGCTTCCACAAATGCGTCCCAACTCAGGAATAACCTCATAAGACCACAACTGTAAAACCCAAACCGGGCCGTAAAAATGGTAGTCTTTCTCTTCCTGTCTCGGCTTCTTTGCAACATTTTGAATGTAGTGACAAAGCGCCCCATAAGTATAAGCACCCCATGGAAAGTCATCCCAAACCTCCAAATCTTCAACTAATGCCTAGGCCCATGTCTCAACCGTCATATCATCACGACATAGTAATAAGTAGTAGTAAATCAAAAGATTAGCCACCTTCAAATAATCTTCGATGTCTTTGCCCAATTTTCGTTCATTAAACTTCTTGCGCAGTGCACTAACCATAGTTTTTTGGCCTTTGAAACATCTGTGGAAAAGACTGTCAGATCGAAGGAGATGTCTGTCGTGTGGTTGGAATTCAAAATTTCCAAAACGAAGTCCAATGATGCAGGCATAATCCCGTGCAGTAAAACGAAGGGTCTCCCCGGCAACCTGGAACCACAACTCATCCGGGGGTATGTAATCACCCTACCCAATTGACGGGCTAAAAGGTGATGCAAAGCATTGTTTGATGGGCTGGACTTTTTCTTCAAATTAATCAAACGACCAATATTCCCGTTGGTAAATCTAGTAATAGTTTGCTCACCGAGTCTAGGATTGGCGCAAACTTTTCGTAATGTGCCAGTTATCTCTTTCAACACCACCTCACGTATGTAAAGATTGATTTGACGTGTAACGTTACGCAACGTAGGTCTCATCCATACACAACCAGGCTGCAATATGAACATACAAAGCATAAGAATAATGATCAAAAGCACAAATGAAAGAAAAGAAAAAAAATAGAGTTTGGAGGTCATCTGCCTGCACACGGTGGCTGCACACGGTAGTGACCACCGTGTGCAACGACCGTGGGCACGCAGATAGCCCACGATCGCTCACCACCCTGGGCGAAATTAGGCGACGTCACCACCGTGCCCACGGTGGTCCTTCCCTTCACAACCGTGCCCACGGTGGTCTCCTCCTTTCAGAACCGTGCCCATCCCCCGTTTCCACCACCGTGCCCACGGTGGTGTTATCTTCTCACCACCACTATGGGAAGAAAAACACCCACCGTGGGCACCAACCGTGGGCGAAAAAATACACCAAAATTCAACATTAAAATTTAAATTAACACTACCCAAGCGCATAAAACTCTTTACATTCATCCTAAACTTCAATTAAGCATGCTTAAACATGTATATGAACAATTTCATTCTAAAAAAAAATTTGCAGGTTAGGGCACTCACCGGCGGTTCATTTACGAAAGATTCTTGCTCTGACACTGATGAAGACGCCGGTGACTCCTCAGCATGGTCGGATTCGGTCTCGCTTCCACTCATAATTGGCCGTCGATGGTGGAACACGACGGTCGCTGCTGTCGTCTTCGTGTGGGTGTTTTTTTTTGTTTCAGTGGTCCAAGAGAGAGAGAGAGAGTGGGGTTGGGGGTGGGGGGACCGATTTCTTAGGGTTATGTTTCTTTTGTTTTTTTGTTGTTTTTTTTATTTATTTTATCTTTTAGTGGATGAGTAAGGGTACTTTAGTCTTTTTATTTATTTTGGTATCAAAAACTTAGGGCTCGTTTGGTAGGTATATTAGATAAAGTAAGATAGATAATATCAAGATAAAAATAGTGAATAAAGGGGTGATTATTAGTGTATCTTTGTGTTTGGTAGATAAGATATACAATGTAGATATGATAAATTCGTTGTTTGGTACCCTAGTTAAAATTCAAGATTAAATGGGAAATGACAATTCTACCCCTAACTATAATTAATTATAATGTTATATATCTTTCTCTCACTATTTCTCTATCTCTCTCCACTCACATCTGCCGTCCTCTCTTTTTCTCTCTCTCACTCTTTCTCTCTCCACACACCACCGTCAACGGCGTCGCCGTCTGCGGCACCCTCCTCGGCCAGCTCTTCTTCGGCCTCCTCGGCGACAGGCTGGGCCGCAAGCGCGTCTACGGCCTCACCCTCGTCATCATGGCCTTCTGCTCCATCGCCTCCGGCCTCTCCTTCATCTCTCATCCACCGCCTGCAGCTGCTCCGGCTTCTCTGGTGGCGCCGTCGCTGCTGCCTTCTTCATCTCTCATCCACCACCTGCAAATTTTGGATGGGAGAGAGAGAAAGAAAGGGGGGGAGATTTGCACTACTCTTTCTCTCCTCGTCTTTCACCGACCACCATCCGCCGCCTCTGCCGCCACCACTACCACTACCCGCAGCTGCTCCGGCTTCTCTGGCGGCGCCGCCGCCGCTGCTGCTGCCTTCATCTCTCATCCCTGTCGCCGCCGCCTGCTTCCCGACCCATCGCCGTCGCCTGCTTCCCGGCCCATCGCCGCCATCATCTCCTTCCCGGTCGCGATCCCGTCGCCGCCGCCTGCACTCCTCGAGAGGATTTGAGGGTAAAAGAGTCTTTTGAGAAAATAATACATGTTACTGTTCAAGTGGGTGTAAATAATACTAGGGGGAAGTAGGTATTAGTTAAGTGGCTCCAACAGTGAAATAACACCGGGCCTTTGTTTAGTACAGGGCTATCCATACAAATAATATTTCCTACCAAACATTACATAAACCTATATAAATAATATAGTAGGGGTTAATATAACCTACCAAACACCCCCTTATAGTCTTATAGTTGGGGATCTATAACTTATATGTTTTATGGTTTGGTATTTAAAAAGAGTTGCCCCATATTAAAATTTTGAAATCCGAATTAACCGAAATATCCGAAATAACCGAATCGGAATTAATTTTCGGTTTCGATTCGGTTCGATTTTCGGTTTTCGGAACAATTTGTTCACCCCTAGCTTCACCCAACTTTGATAATTAATTAACCCTATCTATGGATAACTCTCACCTCAAGGTGTTTAAGTGTTTATTTGGTGAATTAAGCTTGAATGTGAATGTTCGTCGCTTGAACTGTGTGATTATATATTGATATAAGCAATGTAATTTGCCTGAAATATTAATGCAGGCATGGTTATTCTGTTATTGGGAAAATAAATGTAAAAATTAAGTTCAAGAAGAATGACGTTATAATCTTTAAAAAATCGTGCGACGAGTGACGACGAAACTAGTAAATTCGAGTGATCATTGGTTACTTCTGACAATTAGCTCATTTAATTACGTTAAAAGGAACTAATAAGTATTATTCTACTCATATATATCCTTTGTATTGTTAATAATTACTTTTTTGCTAAATATGAATATGAATATGAATATCTCATGTTATTAGTCAAACTAGATTTTGATTCGAGAAACAAAGTTCCGACCAAGCAAGTGGCATGAGAATTCCCGTATGATATTTTGGTTTTGGTTTTGGTTTTGGTTTTGGTTTTTGAGTTATGCTTGCAGCCACACCGATAATGAGGATCCCTCATAATAATCTAATCTCCATTGTTTAGCCATTTTTTATTCCCAGTGTTGCGCTTTGTTGCACAATTTTAAATCCATAACCTTGAGATATATATGCGTTTCTTTTAACATTTTCTATTTTGTACGTATATTTTATTTCAAATAAAATGTACTATATTATTAAAAATAATAATTTATAAATACATTTTATTTCAAATAATATATACTATGCAGGGGCACAACTAGAATAATGTGGGTCCTGCATGTGCAAGTTAAAAAAAAAATTGGCCTTTCATTATACTTCAAAATATTAAAAAATTTATAAATCAATTATATTTTAGTAAATTATAATTTGTCAAATTACATGATAAATGTCGCAGCCCGACTTAGAGTGAAGATGACTAAGCCGGTGGGTCCCGCGACTTACACAATTTATGATTAACCAAAGGATAAGATAACGACCCAAGTTATCGAATAGGAACCAAATTACACCAAATCATACTTTTCGATCATCAAAACATGCTATCAAATCAAAAAGAATCAATCATAGATCGAACAACGACATCATTATTCAAGAACGACAATTCATGTATTCAAGTTCGATCAACGATCAATGATCAACGATCAACGAGTATGGTCAAGAAGCTACACCATCTTGTTGCAGAATTAAGCATACTGAAATTTAAGGATTTAACAAACTGAAGTCTAAGGTTTAACAAACTGAACCAAGGTTTAGAGAATCTATAACATAAGCAACATAACAAAATAACATAGGTGAAAC
The DNA here is from genome assembly GCA_031470985.1 of Agastache rugosa. Taxonomy (NCBI): domain Eukaryota; kingdom Viridiplantae; phylum Streptophyta; class Magnoliopsida; order Lamiales; family Lamiaceae; genus Agastache; species Agastache rugosa. The sequence continues at coordinate 8,885,702 of CM062602.1, forward strand.
AAGTTCAGAGAGTGTTGCAGCGGAAAACATAAGTTTTGGTTACATGTATGAAGACATATAACCGTGCTCTAACTTAGAATGATAACTTGAGATGTCAACATCATCAAAGCCTGCCCAGCACACTCCATCTCCATCCGAGCTAACCTGCACATTTTAGAAATAACATGCAGGGCTGAGTACTTTCGCACTCAGTGAACACATGCCAAAATAATTTAAAAGTTGCTACTTAGAGCTATAGATTGAATACTTGCCATAAAGCATAACACAAGCAAACTTAAAAAAAACGAACCTGTGCATGCCAAAACATTTACTCTCATTATACGAGACTGCAGTCAAAATACTATTCATGTATGTACCAAATCTACTATCACTTAATAGTGTTGAGAAGTAGGCCTCCTTCTCAAACACCTGTAATCGGCCTACCAAAAGGAAGGCGCACGATTACTAACTGTGCACACAGATCCCACCTTGCGTAGGACCGAATTCGTCTTTCCTTGGTAGATGGTAACATACAAAAACACTTTAAACATTGGCAAGTCAATCAATTTAAAAACATCACATAATCATAATCATATAGTCACATTCGACATTTCTTTAGTTTAGAAAGCCCACCTGTTTCGAAGTTGCTGAACTAAACTTTACTTCTCGATTTCCTTTCACTTAATGGTCCCGCTCGGTCCTTCAATTTAAAATCAGGTTTAAACATAAGAGCGAGAAAAGTAAAAATCGAGGAATGAGAGATGCTGCTTCGATACTATGATCTTTCTCGGCTTTCTAGGGTTTTCACTCTACAACTAACACTAACTTTTCTATCTTAAATCTTAGCTCTTAATCATTCACTACTCAAAAATAACTTCTAAAGACATAAGCAAACATATACTTTACTTCTAACCCTGTTATCTTTTCATTAATATTTATTGACTTATAACTTATACTATTGTCAACATTAATCATATCATAAAGAATATTTCATTTCTTCATATAAGTATCTCATTAACCATTAAGCTCTTTCTTTATTTATTTTAGCACATCAACAATGCTTAAGTTCTTTGATAACATTTAAGCTTAACATTAAAACTTTTGAGTTTACGAAAGAAATAACTGAAAACAAGTTGATCAAAGATCAATTTGGATAAATCAAGCTGTTTGGAAAATCAAACTAGCTGGAAAAACTGAGTTATCTGGAAAACCGAGTCGGAAAACCGAGCCGGCCGGAAAAAAAGCCAAAACCGAGCCGGCCGGAAAACAGTTAAAACCAAATTTTAATCCACTGAGTCCAAATTGGTAATCCAAATTCGAGTTCACTGAGTTAATCCAAATTGATCGGTCCAACAGGATTCCAAATGACCGAGTTCAATTAGTTAATCCAAATTGACTGGTCCAATGGGTGATTCCAGCTGACTGAGTTCAGCTGAGTTAATCCAGGAATTAAACTCTAGAAACTCTCAATTTCAAAACTTTGTATTAAAATTCTGAAAAATTCTACGTCACTTAATTTTTAACGTAGATTCCATTTCTTTCATTATTTTCTTCATTAAAAATCAAATACATGGCTTTATTGTACATATATATTTCGGTCCTTTTGATAAATTAAGAATTAAAATCCAAATTTCATTCTAATCACTTCCACTCATGTTAATTTAAATTGAAATTTCTCAAATCTTAATAAATCAAACCATCAAACATGTTTATAATCATCATAGGAGCTCATAGAAATCATCAATTTGATCATAGGATCAAAGGATAAAAACCCCTAATTTTATTCATTAATTTCGAAAAAATAGAAAATTAGGTTTAAGTTGGATTCTTCTTAAATTGATGCTAAAAATGGGATTTAGATCACAGATCTAACATAATATTCAAAGATCAAAACATTCATCCTACTTCATGAAAAATTCGAAAGTTTTGGAAGGAAGAAAGATGGATTTGTCTTGCTAATCTTTGGCTAAGCTCTTGATCAAGTATAGATCTAACCTTCTTGAATGAAATAGATGCTTGATCTTTTAAATTCTTGAGCTTGAATCCTTGATCTTCAATGGAGGTTGTGTGTGTGTGTTATGCGTGTGTGTTTTGAGAGAGAGTGCCGAGAGAGTGAGTGATGAGAGATGAATGAATGATGTTAGATAATTACTATCTTCATTCATGCATTAGACAAAAATTACTATTTGCAATAATTACATGTTGGGATAAGATCAAATTAAGGATCTTATCATTAGATTTTATTAGATTTTATTAGATTTTATTATTTAATTTAATTAATACTTAGCATCTAACATGGGATTCCTTTGTACCATCAAATATTCCATGTAGATATTATTAGATTTAAAAATTAAATCAAAGTTTATTAGATAAGCTTAATTTAAAATATCTAGCAATAGTATCCTATTTAAGTAATTAATTAATAAATTCTCTAATTAATCACTTAAATATCATTAAATCGCTAATCAAAATCATCCCGGCTTTAAATAATAAATTCTCGAGCTCTATAAATTTTATTAGGGTTTCTTTAACCCTAATTTAAGCTTTCTCGAGAAAAATTCCGGAAATAAAAATTCGGACTAAAAATATCATTACCGAAGAAATTCTACGATCTCCGGAGAAATCAAATCTTCGAATTAAACACACACTTTTCAAATAAAATCCAAACATATAAGCACATAATCCTAAACACATTCATAATCTTTCTCGGATCATCCGAGACGAGATTAACATCTTAAATTATTTAATTTACTTAATTTCTTTACTTTCGGCAAATTAGGACTGCCGAGATATTTTTTTATTGTCGGAACTTAATTTCTTTCTAAATTCTCACGGCGCAATTATCTCAGCGATTTTCTAATTAACCTTAGGTCCGATTATGAAAAAGCGGGGTATTACATCCTTCCCCCCTAAAAATAAATTTCGTCCCGAAATTTGCTTACCTTGAAGGAAAAACTCGGGATACTTATCTCTCATCTTATCTTCGAGTTCCCATGTCGCTTCCTCTGGCCCGTGATGTCTCCATTTGATCTTGACCGACGCGATCGATTTATTCCTTAGCTGTTGGACCTTTCGATCCAATATCGCTTCCGGTTTCTCCTCATAACTGAGGTCTGGTTTTAGGGCCACTTCTTCTTGACGAATGACATGCTTGGGATCAAACATGTATCGGCGCAACTGGGATACATGAAAAACATTGTGCGAGTTCCCAAAGCTTGGCGGTAAGGCCAACTTATACGCAACTTGACCTATTCTCTCCAAAACTTCATACGGTCCTATGTAGCGGGGTTTTAACTTTCCTTTCACGCCAAATCTGTGAACTCCTCTTGACGGCGAAACCTTTAGGAAAACTTTATCTCCGACTTCGAACTCAAGCTCTGATCTTCGAGTATCCGCATAAGACTTTTGGCGATCTTGCGTTTCTTTAATCCGTTGCTTGATCTGGCGAACGATCTCAATCATCTCTTCAACTGCATCGGGCCCTAATACTTTTCTTTCACCTACTTCGTCCCAAAAGAGCGGGGAACGACATTTTCTTCCATAAAGAGCTTCATAGGGCGCCATGCCGATTGTCATCTGGTAACTGTTGTTGTATGCAAACTCAATGAGAGGCAAAACTTGCTCCCACTGGTCACCTCGATCCAACACAACAGTTCTGAGCATATCTTCTAGAATTTGAATCGTCCTCTCAGATTGACCATCCGTCTGAGGATGAAAAGCGGTGCTGAAATTTAGGTTGGTGCCCAGTTCACTTTGCAGACTTCTCCAGAAACGGGAGGTAAACTTAGAATCTCGATCTGACGTAATCGATTTGGGCACACCGTGCAGACGCACGATCTCTCGAACATACAGCTGAGCTAACTTGTCCGATCCATACGTTATCAGAATTGGTATGAAATGAGCAGATTTTGTCAATCTGTCCACGATCACCCAAATAGCTGTATTTCCTCTTTTGGATTTAGGTAACTGAGTTACAAAATCCATTGTGATATCATCCCATTTCCACTCCGGGATGTCTAAGGGCTGAAGCTTTCCATAAAGCAACAACAACACAAGAACGACTCTCTCTACTCGTCGTCCTCTGACGGGTCCTCCTCCTCTGACTCGTCCTCCTTACTCGAACTCTCTGGAACAACCTCGCCCTCGGCCCTCACGTCTCCGTTCAGCAAGAGCGGAATCTCCTTGTCTACATCAGTGTCTGCCATCGGCGGAAAACTAGGCTCAAAACCTAGGTGACTGAACGGAATTCGGCGGAGATCGGACCAACCAACGGTGACCTCGGCTGCGGGGTCGTCTCCATCACTGTCGTCACTGTCATCTCGATGGGGCCTCGACGAGCTGCCCTCGTCTAAGCGCTGAGGCTCAGGGTGGTAAGAACGGTATAGAGCCTCATGGTCAAAAGAGTCGAAAACTCGAGGGATCTCACTGGGAGGAGAGAAAGGAGCTACCTCCAGCGGAGGTGCTGGGTACAACTCTGAGATAGGAGGAACTGGAACTAGAGCTAAAGTATCTGTCGGTGGTGGGGGTGAAGCAAAAGCACTCGGGTCAAAACCAAAATAGGTCGACTGGGGATCAAAGTATACTGACTCGGGTTCAACCTGCGGAATCATAAACGGAATAGGGTCATCCTGAGGTAAAAACTCAGTCAGCTGACCCTCTGCAGGGTGGCGAGTGGGTGGAGGGTACGGTCCTGGCGGCGGTGCTGAGTAACACATGTATCGGGAGCTGATCTCGGCGATAAAACCTCGACAGTCGCCGTAGAGGTTGTGATCCCAGTACTGCTCAGTCACAAAACGAGAAACGAGTGAAGCTGCCCACTCCTGCCATTCCTCTGGAAGAAGAGGAACTAGACGTATGATGCCCTGAACACCTGAGATCTCTGTCTCGCAGATATCCATCCAGACACGATGGAAACGTGCCAAGAACTCGGCTAAAGTCTCACGGTAACTCATCCTGATATGTTGAAACTCTCTCATCGCATCGTCACGACGAGACGCTGCCATCCTATATAAGAAAAATTTTAAAAATCAATCACACGGAGACTAAATACGTCTCCCAGAGATCCACAGTTTCCACATACTCAATATCGCTTCCCATTGATGGTACCAAGCTCACGTTACTTCCCAAAGACAAACAACTCACTTGCTTGCACAATTGTTCCATCATCACGCTTACGAATGCCATCACAAAACAATCTCATCAGAACCTCAGGCTCGTCACACAAGCCACAAATAAACAGATATAAACATAGATATAAACATGTACATAAACACATCTCAAGATTCCATTCAACTTAAAACTTTTTAAACGTTAGAAAACTTCTAAATACGTACCTGACTTGCCGGATGAGATGAGCTGCTGGACTTTTGTTGTTTAAGACTTAACTAGTCTAGGGATTCAAGTTTAGACTAGACTCAAAAGAAAATTTTAGACTTAGAGCAGACAAGCTGCTCTGATACCACTCTGTCGCAGCCTGACTTAGAGTGAAGATGACTAAGCCGGTGGGTCCCGCGACTTACACAATTTATGATTAACCAAAGGATAAGATAACGACCCAAGTTATCGAATAGGAACCAAATTACACCAAATCATACTTTTCGATCATCAAAACATGCTATCAAATCAAAAAGAATCAATCATAGATCGAACAACGACATCATTATTCAAGAACGACAATTCATGTATTCAAGTTCGATCAATGATCAATGATCAACGATCAACGAGTATGGTCAAGAAGCTACACCATCTCGTTGCAGAATTAAGCATACTGAAATTTAAGGATTTAACAAACTGAAGTCTAAGGTTTAACAAACTGAACCAAGGTTTAGAGAATCTATAACATAAGCAACATAACAAAATAACAGAGGTGAAACAAGTTCAGAGAGTGTTGCAGCGGAAAACATAAGTTTTGGTTACATGTATGAAGACATATAACCGTGCTCTAACTTAGAATGATAACTTGAGATGTCAACATCAACAAAGCCTGCCCAGCACACTCCATCTCCATCCGAGCTAACCTGCACATTTTAGAAATAACATGCAGGGCTGAGTACTTTCACACTCAGTGAACACATGCCAAAATAATTTAAAAGTTGCTACTTAGAGCTATAGATTGAATACTTGCCATAAAGCATAACACAAGCAAACTTAAAAAAAACGAACCTGTGCATGCCAAAACATTTACTCTCATTATACGAGGCTCGCAAATCAAAATACTATTCATGTATGTACCAAATCTACTATCACTTAATAGTGTTGAGAAGTAGGCCTCCTTCTCAAACACCTGTAATCGGCCTACCAAAAGGAAGGCGCACGATTACTAACTGTGCACACAGATCCCACCTTGCGTAGGACCGAATTCGTCTTTTCCTTGGTAGATGGTAACATACAAAAACACTTTAAACATTGGCAAGTCAATCAATTTAAAAACATCACATAATCATAATCATATAGTCACATTCGACATTTCTTTAGTTTAGAAAGCCCACCTGTTTCGAAGTTGCTGAACTAAACTTTACTTCTCGATTTCCTTTCACTTAATGGTCCCGCTCGGTCCTTCAATTTAAAATTAGGTTTAAACATAAGAGCGAGAAAAGTAAAAATCGAGGAATGAGAGATGCTGCTTCGATACTATGATCTTTCTCAGCTTTCTAGGGTTTTCACTCTACAACTAACACTAACTTTTCTATCTTAAATCTTAGCTCTTAATCATTCACTACTCAAAAATAACTTCTAAAGACATAAGCAAACATATACTTTACTTCTAACCCTCTTATCTTTTCATTAATATTTATTGACTTATAACTTATACTATTGTCAACATTAATCATATCATATAGAATATTTCATTTCTTCATATAAGTATCTCATTAACCATTAAGCTCTTTCTTTCTTTATTTTAGCACATCAACAATGCTTAAGTTCTTTGATAACATTTAAGCTTAACATTAAAACTTTTGAGTTTACGAAAGAAATAACTGAAAACAAGTTGATCAAAGATCAGCTGGATAAATCAAGCTGTTTGGAAAATCAAACTAGCTGGAAAAACTGAGTTATCTGGAAAATCGAAGCCGGCCGGAAACCGAGCCGGGCGGAAAAACAGTAGCCGGCCGGAAAACCGAGCCGGCCGGAAAACAGAGCCGGCTCGAAATCGAGCCGGGCCGGACTCAAATGAGTTAATCCAGCTGACCGGGTCCAGCTGGGTAAATCCAAATGACCGAGTTCTCACTGAAGTTAATCCAAATGATCGGGTCCAAATTGGGTGATTCCGACCGAGTTCACCGAGTTAATCTAGCCGATCGGGTCCAAATTCGGTGATTCCACTGATCGAGTTCACCGGAAGTTAATCCAAATGACTGTCCAACAAGGATTCCAAATTTGATCGAGTTCACCGAGTTAATCCAGGAATTAAACTCTAGAAACTCTCAATTTCAAAACTTTGTATTAAAATTCTGAAAAATTCTACGTCACTTAATTTTTAACGTAGATTCCATTTCTTTCATTATTTTCTTCATTAAAAATCAAATACATGGCTTTATTGTACATATATATTTCGGTCCTTTTGATAAATTAAGAATTAAAATCCAAATTTCATTCTAATCACTTCCACTCATGTTAATTTAAATTGAAATTTCTCAAATCTTAATAAATCAAACCATCAAACATGTTTATAATCATCATAGGAGCTCATAGAAATCATCAATTTGATCATAGGATCAAAGGATAAAAACCCCTAATTTTATTCATTAATTTCGAAAAAAATAGAAAATTAGGTTTAAGTTGGATTCTTCTTAAATTGATGCTAAAAATGGGATTTAGATCACAGATCTAACATAATATTCAAAGATCAAAATATTCATCCTACTTCATGAAAAATTCGAAAGTTTTGGAAGGAAGAAAGATGGATTTTTCTTGCTAATCTTTGGCTAAGCTCTTGATCAAGTATAGATCTAACCTTCTTGAATGAAATAGATGCTTGATCTTTTAAATTCTTGAGCTTGAATCTTTGATCTTGAATGGAGGTTGTGTGTGTGTGTTATGCGTGTGTGTTTTGAGAGAGAGTGCCGAGAGAGTGAGTGATGAGAGATGAGTGAATGATGTTAGATAATTACTATCTTCATTCATGCATTAGACAAAAATTACTATTTGCAATAATTACATGTTGGGATAAGATCAAATTAAGGATCTTATCATTAGATTTTATTAGATTTTATTAGATTTTATTATTTAATTTAATTAATACTTAGCATCTAACATGGGATTCCTTTGTACCATCAAATATTCCATGTAGATATTATTAGATTTAAAAATTAAATCAAAGTTTATTAGATAAGCTTAATTTAAAATATCTAGCAATAGTATCTTATTTAAGTAATTAATTAATAAATTCTCTAATTAATCACTTAAATATCATTAAATCGCTAATCAAAATCATCCCGACTTTAAATAATAAATTCTCGAGCTCTATAAATTTTATTAGGGTTTCTTTAACCCTAATTTAAGCTTTTTCGAGAAAAATTCCGAAAATAAAAATCCGGACTAAAAATATCATTACCGAAGAAATTCTACGATCTCCGGAGAAATCAAATCTTCGAATTAAACACACACTTTTCAAATAAAATCCAAACATATAAGCACATAATCCTAAACACATTCATAATCTTTCTCGGATCATCCGAGACGAGATTAACATCTTAAATTATTTAATTTACTTAATTTCTTTACTTTCGGCAAATTAGGACTGCCGAGATATTTTTTTATTGTCGGAACTTAATTTCTTTCTAAATTCTCACGGCGCAATTATCTCAGCGATTTTCTAATTAACCTTAGGTCTGATTATGAAAAAGCGGGGTATTACAATAAACAAATGAAAAATCAAGACAATCACTTTAAAAGTATAGTTAATTTTTTGGGAGAATTTGAATAATAGTCTTTTGAACATTAGTAAGATAAATTCTATCACCCTATATTAAAAAGATAAATTCTAGCACTTCATGACTTTTTTGTCCTTTCTTTTAATTTTCCAGATTTTATTTTTCAAAACAAAATAATAATTATTTTTATTATTAAATATACCCTAATTCATCTAATTTTCACTTTTACTTTTGTGTTTTTTTCATTTGTTTACATAATCTCTCTCTCTCCCTCTCTCTCTCAAGCGGTGGCGGCAGAATTTCTTCGGCGGCTCCATCCTTCTCCGACGGCTCCATCCTTCTCGTCGGTCTTCATCCTTTCAGTCCGGCACCATCGTTCCTATACAACACGTTGACGGCTGCTCATCCCTCCTCCATGTTTCCGGCAACCTCACCAGCGAACTTCTAGCGACCTCCACCCTCCATCTGGCGTAAATCTGAATATGTAGATTTCATGAATTGGGTGTGATTTTTGTAGATACTTGCTGTAATTTTACGTACATCTGAGATTTTCTGATGTTGTAGATCTGGTTCATTCACTAATTATATTGAGTGAAATTGTGAAATTAGATGCATTAATTCCACGACTATTTTTGCGTGATATCATGGAAAAAAAGTGTGAATTAGATGTGTGTTTATATGTATGAATTACAATTAGTAATGTTATCACAACAAAAAAATGCCTGAAGTAGGGCAAAAAAAATGTGTGAATTAGACTTAATGTTTGTTTTAGTGTGAATTAGTGTGAAATACATGAATGACATTGAACAGTAGTGGTAGCATGAAATAAGATATGTAATTTAGCATATTAGAATTCTTTTATTATTTGGCATTAATATTTTTCATTATTATTTTGGTGTGAAAAATACATGAATAAATATGCGAATTACATAATTTTTTGCTTATGTATTTGGATTTATTGATTAATTAAAAAATATTACGTTGTTCGAAATATTTTGGTATGAAATCACGTGAAAAAATGTGTGAATTTCATACAATTTTTATTATTTAAAAATTCAATTTATTATAACTTTTAGGTTCTTATGATTATTTTTGTGTGATATAACGTTTTCACGATTATTTTTGTGTGAAAGCACGTGAATAAACAGTGTGAATTGTATAAATTTACTTATGTATTTGACGTGTAATCAATTTATTAAAAATTAGTAGGTTTCACAAATATTTTGGTGTGACATCATATGAAAATATTTGTGAGTTTCAAGATTATACATGCGATGTCATATTGTTCCCAACTCAACAAGATCTATAAGTTGGGAGCCAAATCCAATTTTTTTACAATTTAAACTATTTTATATATATTTTTTATTCATGACTTTATTCTAAAAGTGTTTATCGTATCACTACCTAAAATGTGTGAATTAGGTTAAAAATTGGAGTATTTGTTTATTATACTTGTTACGAATGTTTTTGTGTGTTAACTATAAAAAAAATGTTAAAAAAAGAATCAAATGAAATTTGTGATCATGAATTAAATGAAATTCAAATTTAGTACGAATAAAAATTCACACTTTCTAAATAGTGAAAACACGAATAAAAATTTGTGATTGCTTATGAAAAAATGAATTAAGTGATTTAACATTTTTTTGTGTAAAAGTGATTAAATATTAAACAAGATTAAAATGACTAAATTCATATTTCTTATTTAGTGAGATTGTTTAAATAAAATCCAACAATTTCAAAGCATTTTAATTTCACAAGTAAGGATTTAACTAATTCAAGAAAGTTGTATCTATGTTCACAATCGATTAAAATGTTAAAAATTTGCAGTACAATAATCACGAATAAAAACTTGTGAATTCACAAAAACAACGAAATAATTAAATTCTACATTTTATACATTTTGAATTCATGAATTGTATACAGTAGAATAATTAAATTAAATTATATACGTTTTACTGAAGGAATAAAATCACAAAAACAAATTTGTGAAAATCACGAATAAAATTGTGAAAATACGAATAAAATTATCTGAAATCATATAGTTTCACGAAAATTAAAAACATACGTGTTTAATTACGAATGATGATTCATGAATTTCACGAAACATATTTTGTAAAATTAAAAGGGTTGTGTAAGAACAGAAACTGCATATAGAAATCGTTTGGAATGGATTCAACAGACAAATTGTGCAAGAAATTGAAATTCAATTTTAACATAACCATATCTAACATCAAAACAACGCAAATAAGTAAGTAAAGATCAATTGAAAACCACAATCATGCAGTATATTGACATAATTAAACAATATCTAACAAAAAGCACAAATCGTATGTGTGTGAGATTAACAAATCTGGAAGGTTGAGGTTGGTTTTCAAAATCGTCATCCAAAATGAGGTTTTCTCTCCATGTTTCAGTCGCCGGAGTCGGGGTGAAAGATGGTGAAGTGCCCGGAAATTAAAACAGCGGTTAGAGGAAGGGAGAAACTAAACGACTGTATGTGATTATCGCTGGTTGGTGCTTCTCGGCCGTCATTGTTTCTCGCCGTCATGACAGCGAGGTTTGGCGTCGCCGTCGTGACTAAAGGAGTCTGAATCTTGGTGGCTGTCTATACCTGAATCTTGCTTCCATCAGAGGATGGAGGAGGGAAGGACGGACGGAGGGGGACGTCGTCGTAGGGATGAGGTGTCGCCGCCGCCGATTATGAAGGGTTGCGATGGAGGCGCAGCCGTGGATAGAGAAGCGGGAGAGAGAGAGATGAAAATATGATGAAACTACCAACGTGTATTAGGTAAAATGTGCAAAATAAATGGAAATGTAAAAAAAATTAACTATTTGGATTTTCTTATTAATTTAAATTAATAATAAGTAATTTCTGTTAATAAAAATATAAAAATCAAGAAAATAAGAATGAAGGGCAATGAAGTCCAAAAAACTTGAAAAAGGCCATAATTCATGTTTTAAATATAGGGTGCTATAATTTATTTTCGTAATCTTTAAAAGGCTAAAATCACCAAATATCTCAAACGAAGGGTTCCGATTGGACCGATTCAGTCCCCCTCCCCCTCCTTTCTACACCCTCAAAGAAATAAGAGGGAAATAAATGTCATTGTATATGACGACAAGAGTTTGACCAATCGTGGAAGTTGATATCATGGATTCCCAGTGGTCGGAAAGCAAAAAGTGAAGTAACAAACTCTCAAATTTCCGAGAGCATTTTGAATTTCAGGATAGAGAAAATGAAAAGATGACTAAAAGAAAAAACGACAATAATCATACTCTAACAAATTATATAACAAGACCAAGTTATTGTACTCTATGATGGGCACTGCTACAAGGGGACAAGTGGTATCAAGATATCCAAAGCAAATGTCTTCATATAATTATGTACAAGTCTCTTTAATTTTTACAAGTTGATCGAAATTTTGAAAGACACTATCTAAAATCCCTTAAATCCTCATTTGTACCACATCTACAAAATATAAAAGGGCTTCAAAAAAGATAATACAAACAAAAAAACACAAACAAGGTAAGCATAGAAATTGTGGAAGATAGTTTCATAAGGCTATATTACATGGAAATGAAAATGAGTAAATCATAAGATAATAACAAATTTCTACGTCGAGGATACTCATGCTAACACTGTAAGCAGAATTGCCACCAGTATGATGCAAAGCAAGATGAGATACTGCAAATTAGGCTAAGAAAGAACTGAGCATAAGTACGAAACAATACTAAAAAAGAGCATTAGCCTAGAAGCCCAAACATGGCAAGAGTAGAGCTGATAAGGATACGATCCACAACAAGATAAAATTGTTCTTCAATGCACCCAAAAATCCAACTATTGATCTGAAACGATGAATAAATTAAACATCGATTGACAACAAGTAAGATAGGATATCAGGATTTGTAGCCAGTAAAGATGTAAGATAGATCGTAAGTATACAGATTACTATCTTAGCTCAAGAACAGAACAAAGAACGAGAGCAGTAAACGAGACAGATTTTACGTGGTTCGACCAATGGCCTACGTCCACGGGAGAGTGAGGATTGCTTTTATTCAGATGAACAAGAAAGAATTACAGATCACGATCTCTCGCTAAACTACACCGAAAGAAGAACAAATCCTTTCAGAATTTTCTCTCTCTCTTTAGCGCTCGTGTTTCTCTCTTCCTTCTCTCTAGATTGCAGAATACAAGATGAATGCGATCATCCAAGAATAATGAATCTAACAGTTTATATATATGAAGTAAACCGACTTCAACTCGCAATATGCACCGTTGACGATCAACGTCCAGGATCATGCAACTCACCGTACTTGATCCGCACGCAGCTGCTTTAACTAACTCTTTGCTGCAGCATTTTGCAGACAAAACCACAAAGTCTTTAACCTTTGCACTGGAGTCCCTCCTTTACTATCATATTTACCATATAAGCCATGCAAAATCATTTATTCCGTAACAATCTCCACCTTGGCTGCAATAATCTGCAACAACACCATTCTGCAATAAAAACATCAAGAATAAAAATCAAAACCTTCCTCTCCAAACTGCCCCATCACAGGGCTCCAACACCTCTTCACCGAGATATTGAGTTCACTAACTCAAGCTTTGCATGAACTTCTGCAAAACTCTCGTTAGTAGTCTGCATATCATCTCTGATTACACAACTCTCATCCACAGAAGCAACAACATCCTCTTCATGTTTCTGCGCCAAATTTTGAGCTACCAACTTGGCTCTGAAACTGACTTGCTTCAATTCAATTAGCTTTCTTTTCTTCTTGCAAAACCACTTGCTTTCAACAAGTTTATCAATCCGAGATTGAGATACCAAAGACCAAGCTCCATTTTTCTCCAAGAACTCTAGCTCTCTTTTCATGGCATCAATCCACTGCTGCCTTTCTTCACTTGAAAACTCCTTTTCCAGAGTTTGTGATCCCTCAAACTCCACCTCAAAATAAACTCCACCTCAAAATCAGCAGTATCAAGTTGAAACTCCTTAGCAACCAGATATCCTCTCTCCATGTCGAATTCCTCAAACACTGTATCATTGCTAATAAGCATCTTCTTCATCAATTCTCCTATCTCAGGTTCATGGCCTGAACCTTGCTCACTATCTTCTTTTAACACCAATTCATGAACTCCTACATGAATACTCTCATGATTCTGCTGCAAAACACCATGAAACTCCACCTTAGCCTGAATATGTTGTACACTAGAATCACCATCACTCTTGCATGATTTTTTCAGCATGCTCTGCTCCAAAAGTTCATTCTTATTCCCATCTCTCTTATGGCTTGATCTCATACACCAAACCTCAGAACCAACATTAGTATTAGACTCAGAATCACCTATAACAATTCTAGCATCAAGATAGTACAGGCCTTGATATCTAACACCTTTCAACACAATTTCAGAACCTTTAAGAACATGCAAACACCCATTTTCAGACTTGAAACTATAGCCCTTCGATTCCAGCATACCAAGAGATATTAAATTCCTTTCAAGCTGAGGAGTATACCTGACACCAGACAAGATTTTCATAGATCCATCATGCACTTTGAGCTTGATATTTCCTATGCCCTTCACTGTGCAAACCTCACCATTTCCAAGCCTAACTGATCCCATATCAACATCCCTAAAATCTGTAAACCATTTCTTGTTTGAACACATATGGAACGAGCAACCTGAGTCCAAAATCCAACCATCTCCAATGTGATTCTCCATCACATTTAACATTTCTGCATCTTCAAAACACTCAGCAACTTCTGCATTTCCGGATTCCTTGGCCTTCTGCTCTTGTTTTCTCTTCCATACAGTACAATTTTTCTTGATATGTCCAAGCTTTTTACAATGGAAGCATTTTCTTGTGTCTTCTTCATCTGATTTTTCTTCCTCGTCTGAATCATTTTTCTTGAAATCAGTTCCACGTTTCTTGAACTTTCCCTTCCTAAACTTCTGTTTAATGTTCAAACTTTCACCACCTGCCTCTTGTTTCCCTTCAGAGATCTTCTGCAACTCCTTTGCTTTTAGTGCTGACTGCACTTCATCAACCGTGATAGTTGTTTCCCTGCCATACATCATGGCATCTCTGAGATGGTCATAAGACTTCGGTAGTGAGTTCATGAGAATGATAGCTTTATCCTCATCTTCGATCTTGATGTCTATATTCTCAAGATCATCTATAATTTTGTTAAATTCTTCCAGCTGATCGCCCACTTCTTTGTCATCCAGCAGCTTGAACGAGTATAATCTCTGCTTCATATAGAGCCTGTTCACCAACGACTTCGTCAAGTACAAACTCTCAAGCTTCTTCCAAACTCCAGCTGCGGTGGTTTCCTTTGCCACCTCTCGCAAAACCTTATCGCCGAGGCACAAGATTATTGCAGAGTGAGCCTTCTCGAACATCTCTGTTCTATCCACCTTTTTATCTCCTTCCAAAAGTACTTGTCCCTGCCTCTGAACTCATCTTTTCTCCTAAGCTGCTGCTTCACTTCCTACCTCAATGTCAAGAACTCCACACACACACACACACAAAGCACGCACTAAGAAAAGCTTGCAACGAGAAAAAAGAAGAAATCTTTAGAAATGGTAGTAATGGCGGTTGCAGAGTGCAAGCAAGAAAAATGATAGGGACAAGGAAAGTGAAGACAATGGGCGAATTTCCATCCTTTTTTTAAAAAAATATTTATCGACACGGTCGCGAAAGAGAATGAAGGGTAGTTTGGAGAATTCGACGTGCAGGAGAAGGGTAGTTTGGGGAGAGGAAATAAATGCCCACATGGTTACCAGCTTAGCTTCGGACACGACACGACAGAAATATGGAGCAGACATTTGTAATAATAATTTTAATAAAAAGTGTGTGGTTTTTCAGTCAAATATATGCAGAATATATAAAAAATATAAGGCAGAATATTTTGCTGCTTATATTGATTCTGGTGCAGGAATTTGTACTGCAAAACGAGAAGTCTTTCCAGCAGAGGTAGAAGATGATCTACCCAGAATTACAGGAAGAGATTTTTCAAAGAAGATTTTACTCTTGGCTAAAGGAGTAAAAGAGACGGAAATCCTAATTGGCGGAGCCAGAGGTACACCTTGGTATAAGGTTAAAACTCTACCAATTTATTTCCATGATACAGGTGCAGACATTCTGTTAGAAAATAATTTCCTACAGATGTTCAAAAGATACATGCAGGATAATGAAAGAAAGCAATTGGTGTTCACAACCATTTACGATCACAAAATCATTGTCCAGCGGCTGAATGGGGCTTTTAATCACCAGATACCATTAAGTTTTCACAGCAAGCGTGGTGATGAAGGAAAACTTCAACACCCAAAAATGAAGGATTAAAGAAGATTCAGCGAAGCAGTGCTAAGCTGTATCAGAGATGAGGATCTTAAAGATGAAGAAGTCCAGATCCTCAAAGAATCCTTAATATCTCATCAAGATATTAGGGAAGAAATGAAAGTGTCCCTAGAAGATGTCAAAAGGAAAATTAAAAGAAGTTACAATGAAAATCTGTTGGGAAAATTATAAGGTTTCGATTTGATACCAAAACCCAACTGATTCTCCAACCGAATAGATGATCGCGTCAACCTAAATAGTGTTTTCCAGCTCACCTGTTAGAGCTTTAGATTTTCTAGGCTTACAGGTTAAGGAAGCGGAAGACAGGAGTCGACCCAGCAGTGTTCATACTGAGTCGGCTAGCGATCGACCCGGTGTGTTCACGGTGAGTCGGTAGCAAAAGACGACGAGCGTCAACCTTCAGTTGAGTGATCCAGCGAGCCGATCAAGTCAAGAGAATTCGAATGAGTTCAAAACACACTGGTCCCGGTATGCGAGAACAAAGGGAACTATCTCTGAAGACTTCACTTCAAGATAGTCCAGCTCTGAATTCAAAAGCCAGCTCTAAAGGTAGAAGATCCCGGCATCAGAGGAAGTCAACCTACCTCGACCAATGAGGGATTGCCAGATCAGCATCCTAGACTTCAGGACCTAGGATGTGACACAAATGAAGACAGGTGCAGATTCGCCCAACGGCAGATCTTGTATTTAAGAAGAGTAGGTAAGATTCAAACGACTCCTCCAACGGCTAGTCTTGAATCTCTACCTATATAAACCCGTCTTCAACCTCAGGATCAGATACGAAAAACTCTCTACAAGCTTTCATTATCTGAAATCATCATTCTTTCAAAAGCTCTCAAGCAGTTCTACATAGATCAAAGAACACTTTATCTTAAAGTGTTTCTAGTTAAGAAACTGTTTTGTTTTTCGTCTGTTCCCTAGGCCAAACTCTTTGTATATCTTAAGCCTAGATTTCGAACGAGTTCATCATACTCTAAAGTTCTTAATTGTAAGAACTCGTTCACAGTTGGAACCCCATACCCAAACCCAAACCCAGAAAGGTTAGGTAAAGGTACGCTTGCTCGAAGCGTGTAATTCGAGTGGTTAGGTTCTTCAGTACCCGGAAACTGAAGGTGTAGGCTTGATAGTGCCCGCAAACTGTTGGAACACAGCTCGGGTTAGAGTTGTGAAGTTGCTTGGTACTTGGAAACCAAGTGGTAGTGGATTACCAGTGAACATGGTCGTGGACGTAGGAGGTGTTACTCCGAACCACGTAAAAACTCGCGTGCTTCTTACTCTCTCTCTTTATATTCAGTTTTGTACTAACTCTTTCATATCATTGCATATTTGTTCAAAACTGCACACACAGCTGCTCTCCAAAGACAGCTGTGTCTCTCTAAAAGTTGCACAACTTGACTAAGCTGAAAACATAAAGTAAATCTTTTCAAACTGAGTTTTTCTAAGTAACCGAGCTAAGTTTTCAAACCACCACTTTCCGCACCGCCAGCTGAGTTATTTACCCAGCTGACCCTCCCCAGCTGGATCGATAACTGAGCTCACCAACTCTGTGATTTAACTTGAAAAAGTTTCGAAAAATCTATTTGGTGTATTCACCCCCCCTCTACACCAAATACCCAGCTCAGGGACCATCAAAATCCTTTGGCATGGTGGGATAGAAACAAACTCAAAGCAACCTTGAAGGTAAAGCCCGATAAGGAGTATGAGTTTGTTAGATACAGGCCAATCCTGATGAACCTCAAAGATCAACAGGATATGAAGGAGATAATCAAGGAACACCTTGATTTAAAGCTGATCGAACCAGGGAACTCGCCTTACAGCAGTCCCGGATTTCTGGTAAGGAATCATGGTGAGATCAAAAGAGGTAAACCCAGATTAGTTATTAATTACAAAGGAATTAATGATATTCTGGAGTTTGATGGATATTTTATCCCTAGTAGGGAACACCTTATTAAATGCATTAGAAATGCTAAGGTATTCTCTAAGTTTGATTGCAAGTCAGGTTTCTACCAGATTCGCATGCAGGAAAGTAGTAAGAAGTTTACAGCCTTCTCTACTCCACAGGGCCATTATGTTTGGAACGTAATGCCAATGGGGTTAGCTAATGCGCCTCAAATATTTCAGAGAAAGATGGATAATCTGTTTAAAGATTATTTTTCTTTTATGTTCGTCTATATTGATGATATTTTAATTGCATCAAAGAATATGGAAGAACATATCAAACATCTTGAGATCTTTGCAGATGTTTGTTATAAAGAAGGTTTAGTACTGTCTGAAAAGAAGGCAGTCGTTGCAACTCGAAAAATGGAATTTCTGGGTATAGAGATAGATGAAGCAGGAATTATTCTGCAGGACTATATTGTTTAGAAGGTCCAGAATTTTCCTGAAGATCTAAAAGAAAAGAAACAACTTTAGAGCTTTTTGGGAGTTGTTAATTTTTTGCGGGACCATTCATTAAAGATCTCGCAAAACATAGAAAAGTTTTCAGTATATTACTGAAAAATGATGTTCCATTCATCTGGACAGAAGAACATCGACATGGAATGAAAGAGTTAAAAGAGGTTTGCAAAAATCTCTCAAAACTCTCGATACCTCAGGACGAAGACGACTTGGTCATGTATACAGATGCAAGTGATTATTGGTGGGCAGCAGTCTTAACCAAGATCACTCCTTATGGAGAAGAACCCTGTAGATACTGTAGTGGTTTATTCTCAGATGATGAGGCCGTGCGATGACACATCAACGAGAAAGAATTCTTTGCAGTCCGAAAGGCGTTTAAAAAATGGCCTTATTTTTACTAGCAAAGAAATTTATTTTGAAAGTCCATAACACACAGGTTAAGGCTTTCTTAAGAAACAAGATGGAATCTAAGCCTGAAAAGGCTAGATTAATTAGATGGCAAGCTGAATGTCAATATTATATTTTTGATATTGTCATTGTGAAATCTCACGAAAATGTTCTTGCAGATTTCTTAACAAGAGATGGAGCAAACTGATGTGAACTCCATTCTACTGGCCCATAGGCATCTCAGAGAAAATCTGGAGATGTTAACGGGAGAGTGGGACGAGTGCGTTCTGAATGCTGAACAAGCAGGAAGATTGCAGACTCTTGATAAGACGAAACTCACCGAGAGAATACGAGCTTGCATACGGTCTCAGGGTCAACTCTGGGCTGCATGTCAAACACCAATCCTTCGGGTGGCCAAAGATTATTTGGTAAAAGAAGAGTTTCGAGTACAGGGTTCTAAACCTGTAGAGAATTCTAATACCTCTTGCCCAAGTTCTAAGGTGGTGGTATCTTCGGAACCATTGCCCCAAGAAAAAGATGATATTCAGGGGTCACACTCTGAACCATCATGTCAACCCAGCACCTCTGGGGAAAAAGAGGGAGAGATTAATCTTAGGCCAATGACTGGCACTTCTAAGATTAATACTGATAAGATTGAAGTTTCTTCTACTTGGCAGATTTATCAAGCTAGCTGGGAGAAGCTCAATACAAGGACTGGAATCAACCCAGAAAAAATAAGGGTTGATGTTTC
Organism: Agastache rugosa; assembly: GCA_031470985.1. NCBI lineage: Eukaryota > Viridiplantae > Streptophyta > Magnoliopsida > Lamiales > Lamiaceae > Agastache > Agastache rugosa. The sequence continues at coordinate 8,905,450 of CM062602.1, forward strand.
GGGAAAATATCCTCGGGTGTGGATGATGCCAAATTCAGATCCACACGAAGTTAAAAGATGGTATGAATTTGGAGCACTTGCTTCAGTTTATATCACATCTTCATCATTCGCCGAAATCAAGAATCTACCTAAATGGATTCAAGAAACGGTGTATAATACATGGGCTTAACAATCCATAGCTTAGCCGAGGCGACATTTTGGAGCTGTATTTTATTAGTGCACCAGAACCAGCAGGGAAAGGAAACCATGAAGCCTTCCACTATATTAGGCTTCGAAGACCAGATGCACGCGCCCTCGAAAAGATCAAGGCACCTACAGAGAAAGAGATTACTCTAGTCTCTACATTACCAGAAGACCTCATCTCCACCAGAAGGGCATGTGGATTATGGGTCTGTCTCACAGAGATGGACAAAGTAAGTTTCCGTTTAAATTCTTTCAGAATTCAGTAAACGGATCATTCCTGTTAAACACTATGACAGGAAAATCGACAAGATTCGCAGAGGAAGCTTTCGAAAGAAAGAGGACCTTGCTCTGGGAAAACAAGATTGCGACGAGCAAAGAAACTCATCGCAAATACTGCAACATGGCTCATTTTGGAAACTGGTCTGAGCGCGTTTGTTCGGATTGTCAGAACCAAAAGGAACCAGAGTTCGGGAAGGGATTCTTACCCAGAAGGGAAAAAGAGAAGGCTCGGTCCAACGAGCATCTAGAGCAGAAGGCGCTGCCAAAAGCAAGGGTGCCCAGGGCCCCGGGAAAAAAGTAGATTCCCGACACAAGGTGGTGGAGTCATGTGACTCTGAGCTGGTAAACCACCCACTAAAAAGAAAACGACAATAGTGGGTGGAGGAACAGTGATTACCCACTAAACAACAGATGGGTAAAGCAACAGGAGAACCACTACCAATAAAAAAGTGGTCCATTAGTCACAAGAAAGGGACCTCACACCGAAAGTTGGTTGTCTTCATTCAATAATGGAAGACAAGGGAGGACCCCATTCACGTGGATGCAAGCTGGCCAAGGATAAGAGCATCCAAGGCAATAATGCAGGAAGGAGGCCTTTCACTCAGACCTCTATATAAACAAGGATTGAAGAGAGCATTCGACATCGGAAATCCTCCACACCATCTTCTCTGCTCTCTCCAAAAATAAAAATTGTTATAGTTCATATTCTAGTATAGTTTAGTTTATGTATTTCAATTCCGCTACCATAGGTAGCTAAACAAGTTTGTCTTCTCCCTAAAGGAGATATACTTATGTTGTAATAAATATTATATAATTTCTAAATAAAGTTCGGGCTTTTGTTCATCCCTTCCAATGTCTAATTATTCTCTAAATACCGACTAAGTATCATACGCCCCGAGTAGGAAACGAACGAGGGCTGTGCTGAGTGTTGCTGAAAAAGTCCGCATCTGGAAACCATCGGTTGCGATCGTGTGGTAGGATGAGGTCCCTAAAACTTCAGGTGGAAATATCCGACAGCATTATGGTCAAAAAGGTATGAAGTTGGTATGCTTAGAATTTTTATAGGGAAGTGTGATGGGCCTGATTGTTTTGCATGATTTATCTCTAGATTGAAAATTGGATTAAATGATAAACTTGAGTATTTTCTATGGATTTTAGCTTAAATGTGTCAAATTTGGGCTTTGTAAGTACTGTTCGGGCCGAAATGTGGCCTACAAATGCAACTTTTAAATCTTATTGTCCTACTTTTATCGGTCCGCAAATATATTGGCCTATTATTGAAAATTGAGTAAAGTTGGTGTCCTAAAATTACTTAAGGCTCAAAATAGTGGGAGCTACCTATACTTTCTATCTTTTTACCATTATTCTTAATTTACGTGCTCAAAAGTTATGAAACAAGCTTAATGAGACGAAGGGTTTTAGGTATAGATATCTTTTAAAACAAGTGATAATATTATGTGTTAAAACAATTATATTTTCCGTTTAGTAGTTTATGATACTACTACGATGAGTTTTAAGATAATCCTTAAAAGAAGCTACAAATGAAATTAATTATGTTGGGAAAATTCTAAGTGTTTTGATTTGATACCAAAACTCAACTGATCCAAACCTAGTAGATGATTGCTTAAGCCTAAGTTGTTTTTCCAGCTAGCCTGTTTGAGATCGTAGATTTTATAAGGTTACAGGTGAAGCTGCTGAAGATAGCAGAAGATCAGCTGAGTGAATAATCCAGCTGAGTGAAGATCAGCTGAGGAGTCATTACCTGTGAAGTTCAACTGAGCAGAGCCAGCCAGAAGATCAAGCAGAACTGACTCAGAGTGCCAAGCAGAAATGATCCAGCCAGTAGATCTAACGGAGCTAAGGAAACTGAGCTGACTCAAGCAATGCGGACCAAGCAGAGCGGACCAAGTAGAGAAGACCAAGCAGAGTCGAAGACCAAGCGGAGAAGACCCAGCAGTGCCGGCCAGCTCAGTGACGGAAACACAGCCAGCTCACTCAAATGAATTTTAATTGAATTTTTTTTTAATCTTGGTGTATTCACCGCCCCTCTACACCAAGTTATCCGTCTCGGGACCATCAAATTCACAAGGTGAACCATGTACAATAAAGAGAGCTTTAGCAATTAATTACATAAAATAACATATATCTTTCATGTACGTACGTGCGAAACACTCGCAACAAATCGTAATCCTCATGGTCAGATATAAATGACCGTGCATGCAACAAATTAATAAATACAACAAAAAGAAAAACGAATTAAACGATAAAGTGTGTGTGTGCGTGTTTCCCTAATTTGGAACCGCTTGTGGTGATCCAGATGGTTGCTCGGACTCGGCCTCGGCCTCGGCCTCGACCTTGGGTTCAGGGTCAGCATCTGGCTCAGCCTCGGACTCGTTGGGCGTGGTATCATCCGGATTCTTCTTCTTTGTGATATTGGAGTAGCTACCTTTCTCCTTGAAGAGTTGAGCAAAGTGGGGTTTGCAGTAAACAGTTCCATCCAAAGCAGCATAGGATGAGGGTGTGATGAGGCAACCTCCATGAGCACACTTGAAGCATGATTTGTGATAGAAATCACCCTCCACCGTTATCTGCAATCATATCTCATTCCGATTATAAAACTGTATTGTACTCCCTTCGTTCCCGAATAAATAATTTTTGTCACTCATAAAATTATACTCCACTTTTTCTATGCGATGTTTTAAAATTTTCCTTCGATATGTTTTTTTGAAATTAATAGCCTTTTTTCCTTTTGAAACTGTAAATAAATAATAGTGTATGAAAGAAAATATTTATGTAACTTGATTTTTATGAATATATCAAATATGTTTTCATAATGTGTGTGTAAAGGAGAATGTTACTATATTTTGGAACAAATTTAATGTTAAATGAAGAAGCGAGGTGCTGGACATGACTCTAATTATTATTATTATTATTATTATTATTATTATTATTATTATTATTATTATTATTATTATTATTATTATTATTATTATTATTATTATTATTATTATTATTATTATTATTATTATTATTATTATTATTATTATTATTATTATTATTATTATTATTATTATTATTATTATTATTATTATTATTATTATTATTATTATTATTATTATTATTATTATTATTATTATTATTATTATTATTATTATTATTATTATTATTATTATTATTATTATTATTATTATTATTATTATTATTATTATTATTATTACGTGTGACTAGGAGGAATTTGTAGCCGTTATTTATTTATGGATTGATTTTTGAAATTGACAACCTTTTTCTTTCGAAACAATCAATTGGTTTTTAACAATCAATTTCAAATTGAGTGTAATTATTTTATTTTTTTTCACTTCAAATTCCCCAGTACCCATGATCCACACGGGTAAAGATAAATATATACTCAATCCGTTCTTTTTTAAATGTCCTATTTAGCTTAATTTTTTGTTTCCATATAAGTGTCATATTTCAAAATTTTAGAGTAAATTAATGACATTTTTCCAATTTTATCCTTATTTAATGCTTCTAGTAATTTGTTAATTAGTTGTATGTATACATTAATGATGGTAATTAATAAGGTTATATAGGTAAATTTCTTTATTTTCTTCGTATATGTAATTTGACGGTGGGGGACACTTATAAAAGAACGGAGGGAGTATACACAGAGTTTAATTATTTGTGGACTGAATAAGTTTATGGAAAATATCACACGTTGGAATTACGTACACTAATTTTTTTTTTCTTTTGTTGAGTTTGTAGTATCAAAATTTCCAAGGGTAATTTATTCATTTATTATTATTATTATTTTACGGGATATGCACAAAATTCCACATTCTTATCTTAGGTGTGATTGTTGCATGTTTTCCGCATCACATGAAAAAAAATAAAAATAGAAACATAGACATTTCCAAATTATATAATACTAAGTAGTAATAAAATTAAATACTCCCTCTGTTCTTTTTTAAGTGTCCCATTTAGCTCAATTTTTTATTTTTTTTAACAAACATAACAAGAAAATTTAAAGGCCGTGTAACGGCGGACTTGAAATTTAGCTCAATTTTTTGTTTTCAAATAAGTGTCATATTTCAAAATTTGAGAGTAAAATAATGACATTCTTCCTATTTTATCCTTCTTTAATGTTTCTCGTAATTTGTTAATTAGTTGTATGTATACATTAATGATGGTAAATAATAAGGTTACATATGTAAATTTCTTTATTTCCTTGATATGTGTAATTTGACGGTGGGGAACACCTATAAAAGAACGGAGGGAATAGTAAAAATTTTCGTAACACAGGATATATTACCTTCTCTAATGGATACACTGTTTTTGTGCAGGTTGCACATTTTTCTTGGGTGCCAGAGAAAAAGGAGGAGACTTTATTTGGGGGAGTCTTACTCTGCAATTAATTACAATGTCAAATTACCAAACTGTTAGAATTTTTAAGAAAAATACTATAGGGCATATAAATATATAATGTATTTTTATAGAAAAAGGTTGGATAATTAATTAAGTTATGCATGTACCTGCTCTCCTGCAGGTTTTGGCGCTGGCAGTAAAAGGCAAATGGTATATAAGATTATAAGATATTAATAGTTAAAAAAATAAATATTCATTTTTAGGTTTGAGAAAGCTACTTACATGGAGACTTGTTAAAATTGTAGCTTCCAGTTTCTTTGAAGAGTTGTTCATAGTGCGGCTTGCAGTATAGTTGTCCATCCACAGCTGAGTAGTTGCTCATCTGGAAATAATACAAACATTATTCTTAGTTTTCTTAGACCATCTTCGACGGTTTACACAAAAATACATCATCTTTAGCACGAAAATACAGCAGAATCAGTAATGTATCTCCAATGGTTTACACAAAAATACCGCAAACAATGAATATTCCATAATAATATTTCATTCTTTGCTTTGTTTAATTTTAATATTATGTAAAATTTATATCAATTAACGAATAAATCAAATTTAAATTCATTAAATTAATGAGCAAAATCAAAATATATTAATAGAATGATAAAATCAAAATACAGTAAAATATTTAATAAGGATTTACTATTTTAATGCAATTATAATTTTATAATTCAACTTTTAAATGTTATTTCAATAATTTTATATATTTATATAAATAAATAAACTATATTTAAAAAATATAATTAAATTTAACTAAAACAAAATATAAATATAATAGGAACAAAAAGTAGCGCATGTGAATAGTGTTGCGCTGAGAATGCCGCAAAACTATTCAAATCTCAATTTTTGGTTTTGGATAGCGCACCATTGGAATTGAAATTGCTCCAATTAAAGAAGAAAGTGTCAATATAATAGTTTTTCAAGTGCAAAATATAAAATATACCCACCTCTTTCAAAACATGCAAAATATAGCTAGCCTCTTTTTGTATAAATGTACCAGTTTACCCTTAATGAAATGGGTCCGGCCATTGAGCATCACGATCGTGTAATAACACAATTGAAACATCAAATACACGATTATAACCTACTCGTGTATCTATTGCTGAACACATTGACAATTTCTATTATACATGATTACACGATTAGGTTTAATCGTGTAATTGTGTAATCTATTGCCAAACACATGAACAATTTATACAATACACGATTACACAACTAAGTTCATCGTGTTTCGGTCGAGTATTTGCGCGTTCGCATCTCGAATGATATTTTGGTAAGAGTGGTGAATGTTTTACACATGAAAGTGGTTATTTTACTATAATACCACTATAATTTATTGCTATTTCTATATTGCAATGTAGAGAGAAAAAAATATTTCTAATCAATTTCATATTTCACGTGACAATTATCAGTATAAAATAGGATAATTATCGTAAAGTACATGAAAATTGAACCGTTTTTTATTTTGCACATTAACATAAATATGTGACACAGATAACATAAATTTTATAATTTTTACAATTTTCATATAATTTCTATTTTTCGGCCAACTTAATGTTGATGTGGTACTAAAAAGGTGGCAGCATATAAATACAGCCACATCAACATTAATTTTGACTAAATATGAAAATTTAGTGATAATTGCAAAAAAATAAAAAATAAAAAAACTTTAAAGTTTATTATGTGCAGAACCAAAAGCGATCTACAATTCATGAATTTTCCGGTAATTATCGCAATAAAATATAAGATAGAACATATTGCATGTCAAACAAAAGATCAAGACAAAAATCGTAACTTTATTTTATTGAAAATATAATTAAAAGAAGAAAAAAAATAATCATACAGAAAGACGGCCATTGCATTGGTTGCATTTGAAGCATGTCTTATGATATGCAACTCCATCTACAGTCATCATCTCTACAAAATGTACAGTTTTATCACAACACTTGCATTTCTGCGTCGTTCCAAAACTCGCCATTTTTTTAAGTAAAAAAGATAATAATCAAAACGTGAATAAAAAAATAAATTATGAAAAGAACATATTTTTTATCGGGTTTCAGAAAATTTCTGTGTTTCTTTGTTTTTGAAAACTGAATAGGTATTTTTTTGCTCTTAAAAGGCTGAAAATGAAATGAGAAAAATATTAGTGGAGCAAATGAAGTTAGCCTGATATTAAGGAATGGAGTGGAAGAGCTACTTTTATTGAAACTTGAAATAGCTTTATATAAAAATAGATGTAATGAAATTATATACGAAAAGTAAGCAAGTGCATTCTCCAAAAAAAAAAAAAAAAATGAGTAAGCAAAGTATTTCAATGAAGACCAAAATGGAACCTCAATGAATAGAAATTCTAGTCAATAATCACTATATATTATGCCATTTCCATATCAATTATTGAAAGTTTTTCTAGGCTGAGCAAACATAATCTTCTATTGCTAATTTGTGTGACATCCTTTATTGCTCAAATTGAATTAATGACATGTATGATATATAATTATTTTTAAATTGATATATGTTATTAATTCGGGATGCAATAGAGGATGTTACACAGATTGTCAATAGAGATCCGAATTGGTACTTGAGTACCAATTATATTTATGTGAAACAACAATACGATATATATTATACTTTTTGATAACACGATATATATTATACTAGAAATACCTAAGTTTGAACCTTTGTATATCTACGTAGACAAATATACAAAAGTAGCAAAAATATATTCAAAATTTGGTGAGCAAAACCATGTGTTCAGAAAATTCTAAGTTTTGATTTGATACCAAAATCCAACTGACCCCAACCTAGTAGATGATTGCGCAAGTCTAAGTTGTTTTTCCAGCTCGCCTGTTTGACCTTTTAGATTTTCTAAGTTTACAGGAGAAGACGCTGAAGACAGCCGAAGACCCAGCTGAGTGTTCAGTTGAGTAAAGAACAACTGAGGAGTTAACAGCTGTGTAGAAGACAACTGAGCTGAGCCAGCCGAAGGACCCAACTGTGCTGACTCAAGCCAAGAGTAAAGCTGAATGGATCCAGCCAAGTAGATACAACAGAGCTAAGGAAACTGATTTGACTCAAGCTTAGAGGATCCAGAAAAGTTGATCCAGCTGAGCTGAGAAAATGGAGTTGACCATTCGAGGTCAAGTCTGAAGTCCCAGCTCTAAGTCAAAAGACAGCTCCAAAGACAAGATCCCGATGTCAGAAGATTCAGTAAACCTCAACCAATGAGGAATCGACAAATCAGCATCCTAGAAAAGCGAACCTAGGATCTGACGCAGTGAAGAAGACAGGTGAAGATTTGCAGACGACAGATCGATATGTCAGAAAGTAGGTGAGATTCAAACGGCTCTTCCAACGGCAAGTTTTGAATCTCCACCTATAAATACCAGTCTTCAACAACAGATTCAGACACGAAAAATTCTCTACAAGCTTTCAACACTCTGAAACTCTCAAGCCATTCTCAAGCTTTAAGCAATCCGCAATGTGATATCCCAGAGCCCTCGTGTTAGTTCGTTTAAATTAGAGAAAATATTTTGTAGTGCTAATATTTAGCAATTCACCTCCCGGGAAAAATTCTTTTAATTCCAACAAGATTTTTACCAATTTATTTGTTAAGAAGAATTTTATAAATGATTAAATTAATTTAATTAAGTTATGGTATATGATTTTATTTACTTAAAATTTAAAGTGATACATAATTATTTGACTACATGTGCTTTAAATAAATGTATTTTATAGATTTGTGTAGTTGAATAATTAAGTGTGCTTTAGAATATAAAGTAAATATAGTTAATTAAGAAACAGGAATAAAACAAAGTACAGGGAGAATGATATATATAAATATATATATATATATATATATTATGAAATACTTGTGTGTGTGGTGCTTTGATTAAAAAAATTGTGAAGTATATTTTAGTATTTTATAACTTTAGATTGTTAGGATAAATTTAATTAAATCTCATGTCCTGTAAGCATTACACCTCACCCTTCTTCCATCAAGAGTCATCACTTTAAAAAAAAACAAAAGAATCTACATCTCTCTCCTCAAACAAAAACTACCGACTGGAAAAATAAAATAGACAAAAATGAGGAAGATGAAAAACGAGAGTTAGAAAAGAAGAAGAGGAAAAAAAAACAACAAAGAGAATTTCTAAGAGTACAAAGAAGCAAAGGAGTTTGATTGGTCGAAGAAAGAAAGAAGGAGGAGAAATTATACAAGGTTTACTAAATTTTCTCATCCATTGTTTTTCAATTTCCAGATTTTAGATCTATTAATATAGGAATTTTTATGTTGGATTTGTGAAAGAATGAAACTTGAGTGTTATTCTTGATATTATATAGTTTGAGGTGTTTAGTTTTGATTGAATAAATCTGAATTGTGAGTAATGTTGGGACTATATAGTTGTACATATAGATATATTTATCCATGTTGAGATTGGTAGCAGATTAGTTAAAGAAAAGTTAGAGAAAATTAATTATAGAAGCATATGTATGCCAACTGTTTGTTTAAATGTGCAAAAGAGAAGAAGAGTTTTGCTGAAAGTTTGTACACGAAATTATGTATATATATATGTATATCTTGGTATAATTACATGATTGGCAACTATGTGATTTTGTGGTGTAATGTTAAGGCTGACTATGACATAAGAATTTTATAGGTAATAGGTGAAGTTTTAGAAAAGAAAGTGAAAAATTTGGTAAATCCGCAGCAATCTGCCCAGTTTGGCAGTTGACACTCAAAATGCAATAACTTTTTACTCATTTAATATTTTTATGATCTGTAAATTGGACTGGGAAGTAGACTCTTGTAGCTTTCTAAAGACATAAGGCACAACCTCTAGTTCATTTTGTATAGGAACTGGTGGTTGTGAGAAGTTAGGGTTCTGTAGGAAAAGTTTTGTGGAAATACATGTGTTTTTCTTTCATAAAGTGCATGAACTTTTATGGACTAATTAATAGTATTAGAGTGAGTTATAAACCTGAAAATATAATTGTATATGAGTCGTTGAAGTGTATAACTTTATGGCATGATTTTACTAAGCTATAATGATAAGTATACGAAGAAATAAATCCTTAATTGTAAAGGAGTAAGCTCACATATTATAAGCTGAGTTTTATTGTTTTGTTGAAAAATTGAAAAGTATATGCGATTACGAACTCAAGAGGGTGATTACATGGCAATATATATATATGTTTGCTTATTTCTATATGTTGGTAATTGATGATTGAATTCCAGAAATCAAGAATACATAGTATACTTGCTGTATGTTGACTACAGTTTCCAAAATGAGTTTACTAAAGGCCAAGCATAGGGTATGTCGGTGCCCGAAGCCTGAGCTTAAATATTTTTAAAAAGAAACAAGTTTAAAACCCGGAAGTAGTGAATGTAGAAGTTAGAGATCAGATTTATAAAAGGCTTAGATTTGGGAAAATAAAACTAAGTTAGAGCTTGTTTTGTAGGTCCGTTGAGAGAAGCACAGTAGTTCCATTACTGAGATTCAGATATACTTCGGAACTATTCTATACAGGTGGAATTTTCTTTCTAAATGTATGTTGAGTTATTAAGCTCTGATTTATAAATGATAAATGCTATCCATGATGAAGTGTTTTATGTGCGCTCCGTGTATCTAAAGCTCTTATATTATGGATCGAGACACTCGGATAATCTGACACATTTGATGAGTGTTGTGTACACCCCAGAGTCATGTATTGCAATGGTTGATCCCCATTGTGTACTTGACATAGTTTAAAGAACTCTTGGAGTTTCGGCTCGAGGTTAACCCAGTCTTAAGAGTAAGAGTAACACAGGAACGTGACAAGAGGCATGCCATGTATGAGAAAATGTTTAATGAACTTAGAAGTGGTTTTGTTTTAAAATCTTCTAAGTGTCATTGATCGTTGTGGATATGCTGTATTTATGTTTTATAAATTATAAGAAATGAATTATCGACTGAGTACATTAGTACTCAACCCAAATTTTTTCCAAATATTTTCAGGTCGAGGAGCAGGTGCAGGAGCGCGAAACTGAGGCTAGTGTCTCAATGTCTTATGTTGTTTCCGGTAGCTGAGTTTTTGAACTTAGTCGATATGTCGACTTTTGAACTTCTTAACTCTTGAGATTTGCTTATTCTCATAATGAGACTTTTAAGTTGGCTACTTTTGATGTATATAATAGTGTTAGCCTTTCTATTTCGGATACGAACTAGGACTTCGATCCTGTATGCTTTTGAACATATATCATTGTAAATATAATAGTTGCTTGTTTTAAGTATGGTCTCCAATCTCGTTGAAGTTTAGCTGTTATTTTCTATTTCCTATTCTTAATCTCTAGTCATTCCCCGATATTTATCTTTATACTAGGATTGGGGTGTGACAGAATGGTATCAGAGCGGAGTTCTTTTCCGTATTTGAAAATAGCAGTTATTAGTTTCGAGTCTAGAATAGTATCTCTAGACTTTTAAGTTTTTTAGTATTCCTTAGTTGGCCGCTGCACTGCCCTCGACAAAAAAAAATGTAAGTCATTTTATTTATTTATCAAAATGTGTGTCATATTGATATCTTTGTTTTGTGCATATAATAGTGCTACATGATGGCAGAATTGTGTAAGTTGTGAAATGTTTTGTTGTGTTTGGAACTACCCAAGTCCTTAAAAACAACATATGAACACCAGTGGTCATATTTGGCAAGGGTTAAATCCATATGACCGATCAGTTTTGCTTTTCTTCGGGCAATTTGAAGCATAGTAATCAGTGTTCCAAGCTAAGTGGAGCAGTTGTAATAGGCTTTTCGCCTTTATGATGTCTAAAAATAAAGTTTCCTCTCGAAATGGGAGGATAAGTATGAGTTATAAGATGAGACCAACATCATGTCATATGTGGTCTTATGCCTATATGATATAAAAGAAATGCAAGTGTTCTCTCACGTTTGGGGACAAACATTCAAGCGTACATTTGTTATAATTGTATTCGAGTTTATATCGTTACAGTTATATAAGTTGGACGTGGCTTTGATAAATTACGAGGTAAAAGTTTGAAAGACTATGATTTTCTTGCGAAACTTGGGGATTTGTTTGAGTGTAGGCCATCGTGGGATTTGATGACCCGTTTGACCTAGAAACAAAAAAAACTTAAGATGGCCATGACTTGAGTGGTTACTTTAAGTTTCCATTCAAGATACCAGATTTATGCCTCGGAGATTAGCATCCCACGTGAAGTTTTCTTTTCAGATGGCAGAACCGCCAAGAAGACGGTGGGCAAGAGAATACACTCTAGAGGACTACGTGCTTAAGATTCGTAATTACCACCGGCGAGACGAGATCGATGAATGTTGCTGACTTCATAGTTGATTTTTCCACCTTGTGGAAACATGCTCGTACAGGAGGTGTTAGTGATCTTGAGGCTTGTAAAAGACTTATAGAGCGTGTGCCTTCAGAGTGGACAAAAGTTGCAAAAAAATTGTGCAAAGAAATCACCTATAGAAATTCGGCTACTTATGTAGAGATCGCTAATTTCCCTCTACTTGCTTCTAGTCTTTTGAAAGAGTGGATACTTGAGACTCCACCACCTGTCCAAGTGAGGGGATCTCAAGTTAATGACCTTCCAACACCAAATGCCCCGCCATTTGGCCAGGGTAAAAATGATTTTGAGGCCGGCACATCGGTAGCTCATGTACAATCTGAACCACACAGTCGTGCAATTGATATAGATATGAATCAGCCAATTGATTATGCTTCGCCACAACCAACAATAGGAGAGTTACACCCTAGGTATGCCAGTCACATCGGCATGTCTATGGAGCATGCCATAGTGTTATCCTCGGATGATGAGTCGGAGGAAGATCCAGAGGAAGACATGGAGGAAGATGTGGTAGGTTATGCTACTGCATAATTTGTATAAAGAAACTAACGCTTGTCGTAGATAGTTCTTAACTAGATGATTAGGTGGGTGTCATGTTTTGTGTTATATAGTTAGTACAGTGGTGGGCATGGCTGTCCAATTTTTGTAGGACCCTCCCAACTTTTGTTGTGAAGTCAAGCTAGCTACATCTTGTAACTTGACTTCAACATTGACACCTCAATCCTACTCTATCTTTATTATGTTGTAATCTGTCACTCTTGTACAAAAAGTCCTCTTGAAGGCAATTTTGCTATATATAAATTATGGTTGCTATTTATTTTATTGTTATGTGTTGTTGCATTCTTCTTCAAACAATACATGTTATACATAAATATATATTTACAGACTTGAAATTTAAATTAAAAACCTTCTTGTTCAGAACAAACATTTGATCCAATACTTATTCTTTCTTTTATTTCAGATGGCAGAAGAAGTTAGAGGCAGAGGTAGGGGTCGAGGAAGGGGTAGAGGTAGGGGTAGAGGTAGGGGAAGAAATAATCAATTCCCTGAAGAACCTCCAGTACATATTTTACCCGTTCGAAGAGCGGTAGAACGATTTCACAAAGAGAAACCCCCAACCTTCGACGGTCTTGGTGACCCTAAGGACGCAGAGAAGTGGACACGTGCAGTTGAAAGAATTTTTAGTTATATCGGCTGCAACGATAGAGAAAAGATTTCATGCGCTACTTATCAACTAGTGGATGAAGCGGAACATCGGTAGGATTCTGAGAAAAGAGCACTTACTAACGATCATTGGGAGAATTACACTTGGGAAAACTTTAAAAGAGATCTCTATGAGAAGTATATTCCCGATGTTTATCGTCATGAGAAAGTGAACGAATTTTGGAATTTGAAACAAGTGAATATGACGGTTACTGAATATGATCGAGCATTTAGTCAACTATCAAGATATGCTCCACATTTGGTTGATACTGATGAAGCATGGGCAGGAAAGTTTATAAGGGGTCTTCGCCATGAGATTTCGGTCTCATTAGCCAGCCAAGGGTCGCTTACATATGCCCAATCATTGAACCGGGCTCTTATAATTGAATCTCTACTTCCTACTGATAATGGAAAAAGCCCAGCATCACCACAAGTATCAATTCAACAAGCTCCAGTACAAGATAGCGGGAAAGGAAAAAGAAAGTGGGATGATAAAAGTGGAAATAATCCCGAAGGCAGCCAAGGACCGAAGAGAGGAGGTCAATTTCAAGTACCCCAGCAGAATCAACAACAACGACCCCAACAACAACAGTTTCAAGCTAGAAATAAGGTTATCTGCCCTCATTGCTAGAGGTCTCACTCTGGAGAGTGCAAAAATGGTTCAAATGCTTGCTATAAGTGTGGACAAGTTGGACATTTTACACGGGAATGTCCGAATCGAGCAAGGAATGTTGCTGCTCAAGCACCAAGAAATCCAGGAATTCAGCAACGTCAAAATCAGGGACCAATTGGAAATCAACAACTCAATCAACACCAGCCACAGCAGGGTAGGGCGTATGCCCTTAACCAACAGCAGGTTGCTCAAGCCCATGGCAATTTAGCAGGTATGATTTCTTTAGGGATTCAACTTGTGTTTGCTTTATTTGACACTGGTGCTTCACACTCTTTTGTGTCCAAGCATGCATGTGAGAAATTAAAATTAGTAACAGAACGGCCTGAGCATGTCCTTAGCATAAGTATTCCTTCAGGAAGATCTATGACTTCTATGGAGATTTGCTTAAACCAGAAGCTTGAAATTGGAGAATGAACTCTTACGGCTGATTTGTATGTTATCGATATGAATGATTTTGATGTTATACTTGGGATGGACTGGCTGGAAATAAATAATGCAACTATATGCTGCCAAAAGAGAGAAATTTCTTTTCAAATTCCAGATGGGAATAAGGTTAATTTTCGAGGAATCAGAATGGGTATACGAGTACCTGTTATTTCAGCACATAAAGCATTTAAAATGCTAAGAAAAAGAGAATGTAAAGCATACCTTGTGAGTTTGACCAAGGAATTGGGAAAATAAATTGATATAAGTGAGGTCCCAATAGTTTGTGAGTACCCTGATGTGTTTCCAAAGGATCTTCCAGGTTTGCCTCCCAACAGACGATTAGGATTTACAATTGACTTGGAACCAGGAGCGGCACCGGTTTCCAAGGCACCTTATCGAATGGCACCAATGGAATTGCAAGAACTCAAAGTTCAATTGCAGGAGTTGTTGGATCTGGGTTTTATACAACCTAGTGTATCCCCGTGGGGAGCACCAGTTTTATTTGTGAAGAAAAATGATGGTTCATTAAGGATGTGTATCGATTATAGAGAACTCAATAAGCTCACAATAAAGAATAGATATCCTCTTCCAAGGATAGATGACCTCTTTGATCAACTTAAAGGAGCTAATGTGTTTTCAAAGATGGATCTCAAATCTGGTTACCATCAATTGAGAATGAAGAAGGAAGATATCCCAAAGACAGCATTTCGTACGCGTTATGGGCACTATGAGTTCACAGTGATGCCGTTTGGACTAACTAACGCACCAGCCATTTTTATGGATCTAATGAACCGAGTCTTTCATCCGTTCCTAGATAATTTTGTTCTAGTCTTCATTGATGACATCCTAATTTACTCCAAGAGTACAGAACAACATGAAGAGCACCTACGTATGGTACTTGAAATATTGCGTAGTGAGAAATTATATGCTAAATTTAGCAAATGCGAATTTTGGCTAAGGGAAGTAATGTTCCTAGGACACATAGTATCTGCCGATGGAATCAAAGTGGATCCAGCAAAAATAGAAGCAGACAAGAACTGGGTAACTCCAAGTAATGTTAATGAGATACGGAGTTTTCTTGGTTTAGTGGGCTACTATAGATGCTTTATCGAAAGGTTTTCAAAATTGGCCAGGCCAATGACGCAATTGCTAAAAAAGCGAACAAAGTTCTATTGGACAGATGATTTTGAGAAAAGCTTCCAAGAGCTCAAAATAAGGCTTACTACTGCTCCAGTTTTGGCGATACCAGAATCAAATAACGAGTTTGTGGTTTATACAGACGCTTCCAAGCTAGGGCTAGGTTGCGTATTGATGCAAAATCAGAAAGTGATAGCTTATGCTTCACGTCAACTAAAACCACACGAATTGAGCTATCCTACGCATGATCTAGAATTAGATGCTGTAGTGCATGCGTTGAAAATATGGAGGCACTATATCTACGGTGTTAGATGTCAGATCTTTACTGATCATAAGAGTTTAAAATACTTCTTTGAGCATAAAGATCTGAATATGAGACAACGCCGATGGTTAGAATTGGTAAAAGATTATGATGTACCATCAACCAACATCCAGAAAAGGCAAATGTTGTCGCTGATGCCCTAAGTCGCAAAACTAAGGCAAAATTGGGATACTTGCTCACTTATGAGGATCAACTTATCCGTGAATTTGAGAAACTCGAGCTACAGGTGGTACACCCACCAACAACAGTAAGGGGTTTCATTGCAGCCTTAGTCGCTCAGCCTGACCTAAGAGAGAGAATTATAGAGACATAACGAGGAGATGAGTTTTTAGAAAGAATTCGTTTTGTCGCAAGATTGAACAAACCTAAGGGTTTTACCAAAACAGATGACAAGGCCCTCTGTTTTTATGGAAGGTTGTGTGTGCCAAACGATGGAGTATTAAAGAATAAGATCTTGAGCGAGGCTCATGACACACCTTATACCGCCCACCCAGGAAGTACGAAAATGTATCTAGATTTAAAAAGCAAGTTTTGGTGGAAGGGCATGAAAAGAGATGTGGCAATTTTTGTAGAGCGTTGTCTTGCTTGTCAACAAGTCAAGGCTATGCATCAGTGACCATATGGAACGTTGCAACAGCTACCCATTCCTGAGTGAAAGTGGGAAGGTATCAACTTGGACTTCATCGTTAGTCTACCAAAGTCTGCACGTAGAAACACCGCTATATGGGTCATCGTAGACCGGTTGATGAAATCGGCACATTTCCTACCAATTCAAATGACTTTTAAATTGGAGAAATTGGCCAAGTTATATATGAAAGAAATTGTACGCCTTCATGGTGTGCCAAAATCGATTACTTCAGATAGAGACTCCAGATTCACTTCGCGTTTCTGGAAAAGTTTACAAGAAGCCATGGGGACGCAATTGAATTTCAGCACAACTTTCCACCCGCAAACTGACGGACAATCTGAAAGAACCATTCAAATCTTAGAAGATATGCTACGTGCTGTAGTGTCAGATAAAGATGGAAATTGGGAAGACATTTTGGCTCTCGTTGAGTTTGCCTATAATAATAGTTATCAGAAGACCATAGGAATGGCCCCTTATGAGGCCTTGTATGGTCGAAGGTGTAGATCACCACTTTACTGGGATGAAGTTGGTGAGAGAAAATTGTTGGGACCTGAGTTAGTTCAGCAAATGATCGAAAAAGTTGAGCATATCAAGCACAAAATAAAAGAAGCTCAAGATAGGCAAAAATCCTATGCTGATAAGCGCCGATTTGAATTAGAGTTTAATGTTGGAGATAGAGTTTTTCTTAAAGTTTCTCCATCTAAAGGAGTTATACGTTTCGGCAACCGAGGCAAGTTACGTCCCCGATACATAGGACCTTTTGAGATCCTAGACAGAATAGGCCAAGTAGCCTATAGATTGGCTTTACCACCCAGCATTGCAGACGTGCACAATGTTTTCCACGTCTCACAGTTAAGAAAGTACGTCTTTGATCCAAAGCATGTAATCAAGTATGAGGAAGTGGTTCTAGCCCAGGATCTAAGTTATGATGAAAAGCCTATCCAAATAATTGATCAAAAGGTTCAAGATTTGAGGAGCAAGCAGATTGCCCTAGTAAAAGTATTATGGAATCATCATGACTACGAAGAAGCAACATGGGAATAAGAAGACAAAATGAGAACCGAGTACCCAGAGTTAGACTATCAAGTATGTTAAATTTCGAGGACGAAATTTCTTTTAAAGAGGGAGGGATGTGATATTCCAGAGCCCTCGTGTTAGTTCGTTTAAATTAGAGAAAATATTTTGTAGTGCTAAGATTTAATAATTCACCTCCCGAAAAAAATTCTTTTAATTCCAACAAGGTTTTTACCAATTTATTTGTTAAGAAGAATTTTATAAATGATTAAATTAATTTAATTAAGTTATGGTATATGATTTTATTTACTTAAAATTTAAAGTGATACATAATTATTTGACTACATGTGCTTTAAATAAATGTATTTTATAGATTTGTGTAGTTGAATAATTAAATGTGCTTTAGAATATAAAGTAAATATAGTTAATTAAGAAACAGGAATAAAACAAAATACAGGGAGAATGATATATATATATATATATATATATATGAAATACGTGTGTGTGTGGTGCTTTGATTAAAAAAATTGTGAAGTATATTTTAGTATTTTATAACTTTAGATTGTTAGGATAAATTTAATTAAATCTCATGTCATGTAAGCATTACACCTCACCCTTCTTCCATCAAGAGTCATCACTTTAAAAAAAACAAAAGAATCTACATCTCTCTCCTCAAACAAAAACTACCGACTGGAAAAATAAAATAGACAAAAATGAGGAAGATGAAAAACGAGAGTTAGAAAAGAAAAAGAGGAAAAAAAACAACAAAGAGAATTTGTAAGAGTACAAAGAAGCAAAGGAGTTTGATTGGTCGAAGAAAGAAAGGAGGAGGAGAAATTATACAAGGTTTACTAAATTTTCTCATCCATTTGTTTTTCAATTTCCAGATTTTAGATCTATTAATATAGGAATTTTTATGTTGGATTTGTGAAAGAATGAAACTTGAGTGTTATTCTTAATATTATATGGTTTGCGGTGTTTAGTTTTGATTGAATAAATCTGAATTGTGAGTAATGTTGGGACTATATAGTTGTACATATAGATATATTTATCCATATGTTGAGATTGGTAGCAGATTAGTTAAAGAAAAGTTAGAGAAAATTAATTATAGAAGCATATATATGCCAACTGTTTGTTTAAATGTGATGGTCCCTGAGCTAGGTATTTGGTGTAGAGGGGGGTGAATACACCAAATAGCTTTTTCGAAACTTTTTCAAGTTAAATCACAGAGTTGGTGAGCTCAGTTATCGATCCAGCTGGGGAGGGTCAGCTGGGTAAATAACTCAGCAGGCGGTGCGAAAAGTGGTGGTTTGAAAACTTAGCTCGGTTACTTAGAAAAACTCAGTTTGAAAAGATTAACTTAACGTTTTCAGCTTAGTCAAGTTGTGCAACTTTCAGAGAGACACAGCTGTCTTTGGAGAGCAGCTGTGTGTGCAGTTTTGAACAAATATGCAATGATATGAAAGAGTTAGTACAAAACTGAAAATAAAGAGAAAGTAGAGAGCACGCGAGTTTTTACGTGGTTCGGAGTAACACCTCCTACGTCCACGACCAGGTTCACTGGTAATCCACTACCACTTGGTTTCCAAGTACCAAGCAATTTCACAACTCTAACCCGAGCTGTGTTCCAACAGTTTGCGGGCACTGTCAAGCCTACACCTTCAGTTTCCGGGTACTGAAGAACCTAACCACTCGAATTACACGCTTCGAGCAAGCGTACCTTTACCTAACCTTTCTGGGTTTGGGTTTGGGTATGGGGTTCCAACTGTGAACGAGTTCTTACAATTAAGAACTTTAGAGTATGATGAACTCGTTCGAAATTTAGGCTTAAGATGTACAAATAGTTTGGCCTAGGGAACAGACAAAAAACTAAGCAGTTTCTTAACTAGAAACACTTTAAGATAAGTGTTCTTTGATCTATGTAGAACTGCTTGAGAGCTTTTGAAAGATTGATGATTTCAGATAATGAAAGCTTGTAGAGAGTTTTTCGTATCTGATCCTGAGGTTGAAGACGGGTTTATATAGGTAGAGATTCAAGACTAGCCGTTGGAGGAGCCGTTTGAATCTTACCTACTCTTCTTAAATACAAGATCTGCCGTTGGGCGAATCTGCACCTGTCTTCATTTGTGTCACATCCTAGGTCCTGAAGTCTAGGATGCTGATTTGGCAATCCCTCATTGGTCGAGGTAGGTTGACTTCCTCTGATGCCGGGATCTTCTGCCTTTAGAGCTGGCTTTTGAATTCAGAGCTGGACTGTCTTGAAGTGAAGTCTTCAGAGATAGTTCCCTTTGTTCTGTACAGCTAGACCGGCTGTGTTTTGAACTCAGCTCGAATTCTCTTAAGCTTGATCAGGCTCTGCTGGAGGACTCAGCTGAAGGTTGACGCCTGCTGTCTTTTGCTAGCGACTCATTGTAAACACAACTGGGTCGACTGCTGTCTTCTGCTAGCTGACTCCAGCTGTAAACACAGCTGGGTCGACTCCTGTCTTCCGCTTCCTTAACCTGTAAGCCTAGAAAATCTAAAGCTCAAACAGGCGAGCTGGAAAACACTATTTAGGTTGACGCGATCATCTATTCGGTTGGAGAATCAGTTGGGTTTTGGTATCAAATCGAAACCTTATAATTTTCCCAACAATTTCCCCCTTTTTGATGATGCCAAAACCTAACTGAGACAACTTATGACGCAGAAAAACTTGTGTTTTATTAATGTAAGAAAATACATTATAACACATGAAAAAGAAAGAAGAAAAAAAATCTTTAAATCTTCAGTCTTCAATCCCAGTTGGCTGGGTCTTCTCTTCTGCATCCGTTGCTTCTTTCTTTTGACTCGTCTCTTCAGCTGATTCTGATTCAGCTGGTTCTTCTAGCTCAACAGTTTGCCTCTTCTTTGACTTGTCTCTCTTCTCCCCTACTTCCCCCTTTCTGGCATGATCAAACAGGGTAAGAGAGATACACCATCAGCTGTTGCGATGTTTTAGTTTGGCCAAACTGTGGTTTTCAGCTCTGAGCAGCGAGGTTTGGAGTCTAAGTGGCTCAGCTGTTGTATTAGCTGGCTCTTCTTCAGTAGCATTAGCCTCAGCTGTGATTGCAGACACAGCGTCATTGGCCTGATTCAGCTGGGACAGTCCAACTGAGTGCTTGGAGGGATGAGTTGGCACGGGAGATAACATCTTCTGAGTCGAGCACAACTTCATTCCTTGCAACTTTTGCTTCTTCAGACTTCTTAGATTGAATGAGAAAGTCTGATTCAGCACTTGAGGGACTTGTGTTCAGCTCATATCATCATCATCCAGCTGCAGGTGATCATTGGCTGGGTGATGTTTCTCATTTAAGCTTGGTGCAGGGACTTGAGCATCTTTCATCGGAAGATCTTGAAGCTGGTGTCCTTGTGGAGCTGAAGAAAACTGAGGAGAAGGCGGTTGAAGTATTCCATCTGTCTTGGGGTTTAAGCTTGGTTGTTCAGCTGGAATACTCCGTTGCGGTGTTGGTGACGATGATGTTCACGCAGGAGCATGAACTTTTCCTCCACCGTAAGAAACGACCGCTTGTGGGCCTTCTGCTCCTCGGAGAGTGATTACAAAATCTCTCATAATGTCAGCTGGCTTCTCGGCTGACTGACTGAGCACCTTTGACTTGAGTCTTCTGGTTGAAGATGGTGCTTCAGCATGTTTTGTCTCCTCAAGTTGTCTCCGATTCCCAGCTGGGATGGAGATAGATGCATGCTGCTTTGTCTCCTGCATTTTTTCTGTGCCTCCTGTGGTGGAGCAAGAGCTTTGTCATGACTGCTCTTAAATACTCCGACTTTATCAACATTTGGTCCAGGTCTGTTGACGTTGATTTTTGCATCCCAGGGAGATGTATGTCCCGTTCTCTCTTTTATGTTGAGAGAATCAGTGGGGCTGAGGAGGTCTTTTTCCTTTGACATTCCTAGAAAGTTTTCTGCACCTTCCTGGTGAATGACGTTCTTGAGCTTTGCAGTCTCTCCTTGCTTCGGATCTGTCGAAGGGCTTCACCTTCTTCTGGACTTCCGTCTTCTTTGAGAGTTAAGCAACTCTTATCTTGAAGCTTTAACAGATTCTTCAAGTTTGATCGGCTTCGGGAGATATCTTTCTGGATTCCATGTTCTTCTTCTGCATCTTTTGTTAGTAGAAACAAATAATACCAATTGATGGAAATAAGAAAGAATGCCAAAAAACTTTTTTTTTAGGGAAGATGCAATGCTTTACGTATATCTTCTAGCATATTTAAAGAGTTTTCTTGATGAATGGACGATCAAGATTAGTCTATTGATAAGAAGATCTACGACTAGGAGTGATTCTCGCGTCATGTCAATTTATTTATTAGAAGATGTGAGTTAATGCACGAGAGAGAACGGTTGAGGCGTTTTGACTTTTGCCTCGAAACTCCCATGATTCAATTCTTTGCAGACTCTTAATTAAGATTGATTAGATGTGACAAGATATGAGTTGACAGAAAAACAGATTGAGTAGGTGTAATTAATGTTGTTGCAAACCTCTCAGCTGATCATTGTAGTCAGCTGATACCTCGGTTGAGTGGGTGTGTTGGGTCATCGTGGTTCCAGCTGGTTCCCCCTCAGCTGAATAATTCTTCACTTTCAGCATCTGGTTTAGCTGAATTCTTTCTCAGCTGATATCAGTGACGTTGATTCTGATTTGCAGTTGTCTGCTTCTATTCAGCTGGGTCTGCTTCCATTCAGCTGGGTTTGCTTCCATTCAGCTGGGTTTGCTTCCATTCAGCTGGGTGAATTATCGTCTGGGTTGAGTAGTCCAAGTAATCCGCACAACATTTTGAATCTTGCTTCTATCAGTGGCTTTGTGAGAATATCAGCCCGCTGTATGTCTGTGTGAATTTTCTCAACAATCACCTCCTCCTTTTCTACGCGATCTCTGATGAAATGATGTCGTATGTCTACATGCTTGCATCTTGTGTGAAGTACTGGATTCTCTGAAATGGCAATCGCACTTGAGCTATCACAGAAAATTGGAACATGTCCAGTTTTCACTTCATAGTCATCCAGCTGATGTTTCAGCCAGAGAATTTGTGAGCAGTAGCTTCCGGCGGCCATATATTCTGCTTCTGTCGTGGAAGTTGCGACGCACATTTGTTTCTTTGAAAACCATGAAATCAACTTACTTCCTAAAAACTGACAAGTTCCTGAAGTTGATTTTCTGTCCAACCGATCTCCAGCGAAGTCTGAATCTGAGTATCCAGTCAGCTGTAGATTGTCTTCAGCTGGGTACCACAGTCCAACATTCTGAGTTCCTTTGAGATACTTGAGAATGTTCTTGGCTGCTTGCATGTGTGCTTCCTTTGGATCAACTTGAAATCTGGCACACACTCCGACTGCGAAAGAGATGTCTAGACGACTTGCTGTTAGATACAGCAGGGATCCTATTATCCCTCTGTATTTGCTGGAATCAACTAACTTCCCTTCAGTTCCTGGTTCAATCTTCCAGTTGGTGTTCATTGGAATCTTTACAATTCTGCTGGATTGAACTCCATACTTGGCGATCAAGTCTTTCACGTATTTGGATTGATTTATAAAAATCCCTTCTGATGATTGCTTGACTTGAAGTCCTAGGAAGAAACTCATTTCTCCCATCATGGACATTTGGAACTTCTCTGACATCATCTCTCCAAATCTTTGGCATAAGAAGCTTGATCTTGATCCAAAGATGATGTCGTCTACGTAGATTTGAACAACCAGGATATCTTCTCCTGACTTGATGGTAAAGAGAGTTACGTCTCGAGCCCTTCTTGAATCCTTTGGATACGAGAAAATTTGACAGAGTGTCATACCAAGCTCGAGGTGCTTGCTTCAATCCATAAAGAGCCTTCTTTAGCTTGTAGACTTTATTTCCTTCTACTTCAAATCCTGGAGGTTGTTCAACGTAGACATCTTCTTTGATTTCTCCATTTAAGAATGCACACTTCACATCCATTTGATAAACCTTGAATTTGTGATGTGCTGCATAGGCGAGAAAGAGTCTGATTGCTTCCAATCGTGCTACTGGAGCAAATGATTCTTTGAAGTCAATTCCTTCCTGCTGAGTGTAGCCCTTGGCAACCAGTCGAGCTTTGTTTATGGTGACGACTCCCAGGGTATCTAATTTGTTCTTGAATATCCATTTGAGTCCTATGACTTTGACTTCTTGAGGTCTGTCGACCAATTCCCAGACACAATTTCTGAGGAATTCGTTCAGCTCTTCTTGCATGGCGTTTGTCCAAGGCACGCTCTTCAAGGCTTCGAGAATTGATTGAGGCTCTGGCACTTGAGCTACGTAACATGCCATTAGAGCTGTGTCTTCATCATAGACCGTCAGTCCTAGCTCTACTGAAAGTTGAGCTGTGTCAGCTGCTTCTTGATGATCCGATGAAGTTTGAGCAGCTGAGCTTCTGGTTTTGACTTGGTCATTTGGTTCTCCAATGATTGCTGATGATGGATGATCTTCAATCCATCTTCTCCTCTTACGAATTTCTTCTTCCAATTGATTGATGCTTGACGTGGCTAAATTTCGTCTGACTTGTAGTTGCTCAGGAGTTAAATCTTGAGAGATTGGTTCTCTTTGATTTAGATTTTGAGGAGACTTCTGTAGAGGCTCAGCTGGAGATGGAGCTGGGGACTCAGCTGTGTTTGGATTTCCAGCTGATGATGTTCCCCTTGATTTGGCGTTGAAGCTTCTTCACGATTTCCAGCTGGTGGAGCTTCTTGGTTGATTTGAAGTTCCTCCTCTGGCTCATCGTCCCAAATTAATGGTTCAGCCAGATTCCTGATTCTATTTTCTTGAGCTCTTGTCTGAATCAGTCTTGAAGATTCTCCTTCATTTCTTCGTTTGATAGACTCTCTATATTCGAAGGAGGATTCGTCAAAGGTAACATGTGGAGTTACTTCGACTATTTGAGTTCTTCTGTTGAAGACTCTGTATGCTTTACTCACAGCGGAGTAACCAAGGAATACTCCTCGGTCTGTCTTCTCATCGAACGTCTTGAGCTGAGTCTTCCCATTGTTGAGAATGTGACATTTGGATCCGAATACCTTGAAATATCCAATGTATGGTATTCTGTTATTCCATAGCTCATACGGTGTCTTTCCTTGCCTTGATGTGAGTAGGGAGCGATTCTGAGTGAAGCAAGCTGTGTTGATTGCTTCAGCCCAGAACTTATTTGGAATGGCAGAGCTAGCTAGCATTGAGGTAGCTCCTTCCTTGAGAGTTCTGTTTCTTCTTTCTGCTACACCATTCTGCTGAGGTGTGCGTGCTGCAGATGTTTGGTATTGAACTCCGTTCTTCTCGCAATAATCATAAATAGTTTCATTTAGAAACTCCGTTCCACGATCTGATCTTATTGACATTATCTTGCACTCCTTCTGTGTTGATAATCTTTCCAGCAGGATAGGCAGCTTAGTCCTGGTTTCGCTCTTCTGGTACAAGAATGATACCCATGTGAATCTTGAAAAATCATCCACAATGA
This sequence comes from Agastache rugosa, assembly GCA_031470985.1. NCBI lineage: Eukaryota > Viridiplantae > Streptophyta > Magnoliopsida > Lamiales > Lamiaceae > Agastache > Agastache rugosa. The sequence goes on from CM062602.1 coordinate 8,930,576, forward strand.
CCAGAGTATATTTTCTGCCATTGAAGCTTCTTTATAACCTTGGACCAAAAAGATCCATGTGAAGAAGTTGAAGTACTCGATCGATTGGTGAGCTTGAGAGAGAATGAAATTCTTGTCTGTTTTCCTTGTTGACATGCGCCGCACATATGACTTTTGTCATATATTTGATACGGAATTCCATTAGCGAGCTGGTTCCTAGCCAGTTTGTTGATTGTCTTGAAGTTGAGATGATTCAGCCCGTACGTACCATGTACACACCGACTTCATTCTTTGCTTTTCGATACAAGACAAGTCTCCGGAGGGCTGCTGTTCCAGTTAGCAAAGTACATATTTCCTTCTCTTTTCCCTCTTAGGAGTATCTGCTTGGTTTCCCTGTGTTTCACTGTGCATCCCTGTGCATCAAACTTGAAAAAAAAACCATTGTCGCAGAATTGGCTAATGGAAAGCAAGTTATGTTGCAATCCTTGTACATAAGAAACATTTGGGATTATAACATTTCTAGTTTTAAATGTACCATAACCTTTGGTTAGGCCTTTGGAGTTGTCACCAAATGTTAATTGTGGACCTGTACGCTCGATATACTCCTGGAGTAGATGCTTTAGGTGCGTCATGTACTTGGAACATCCACTGTCCAAGTACCATAGCGTTCTCATCGACTCCTTAGAGATGCGTCGATTCCTTGCAACCTAAACAAAAAAATTAAAATTCAGGTACCCAGTTTTAATTGGGTCCTTGTGGGTTAGACAGAGATCCTTTGATGACCCAGATCTGCTTGATGACTCGAATTGAGTCATTTGATCTGATGATTCTCCCAGCTGAGTCGATATACACATTCTTTGTGTTCTTCGGTTGTTGCTGGCGGGGTCTTGATCTCCGTGTCTTCCCGTTTTGATGTCTTGATTTCTTTTGGTTTCCAGCTGTGTGCATAGCTGAGACGTTCCTTTGTCTCTGCTGTCTCATGTGATGCTGTGGCTGGAAATGATTATCCAGCTGGTACTCATGTAAGTGGTATCCAGCTGGGTATCTCTGATATCCCGGTTGATATCGTTCAACGTGCTGTTTCTGTTGCTGGTATCTGTGAAATCCAGCCTGTTGTCTTCGTTGAGGTTGAGCACGTTGTTGTCTGAGTTGGGCTTGAGGTTGTCGCACAGCTGACCTTCTTGATGCCTGCTGTGTCTTCGACGGAGCTTGAGGATATTTCACAGCTGGTCTTCCTGATGCCTGTTGTGTCCTCAATTGTTGATGCTGAGCTGCTGGGATTGTAGGTTCGTTTGCACGTACAAACATTACCTTTGTTCCACTTGTGGAGGCAATGTTTGAGGCATCCTTTGATTCGTTGTATCCCAGTCCCGCTTTGAGTGCCGCTGGACGCTGAGCACTGATGATCTCGTCGATTATTGACGTGGCTTTGATGAGAGCTACTATCTTCTTAGATAGTACCTCTTCGGTGCTTTTCAGCTCAATGATCTCAGCTGACTTCTTTTCCGATTCAGCTGTGACCTTTTCCACATCTTCTATCAGCTGTTTCTTCTCATAGTAGAATTCCTTCATTAGCTGATCTTGTTTCACTATTTTGTCTTTTAGTGAAACGACTTCCTGTTGGAGCTGAGTTGTATCAGCTGCGTCTGATACTTTTGTCTTTTCAAGTTCCGCCTTCAGCTCGGCATTCTCACACATAATGACGTCAAGGATCTCTTGAAGCTCCTTGGAATCGTTCATTACTTTCTCTACTAGACTCTAATCAGGTAGTCCAGATTCTGAGACCTGTGTAGAGTGTTCGTGTGATGGTGAGATGTTAGATAAATTTTGAGTTCGAGACATTACCTCATCTTCATCGATGCCGTCTGTTTGTCCCATGAAGCATGTATCCCAATCAGGTTCATCATGGGCCATCAGGGCTTCTTCTTCCGAGTCTGAAAATGGCATGTCATCCATTTTGTTGCACTCTGATTCTTCATCGGCGATATAAGCTCTCCTTCTGTCAGCTGCTTTAGCTTTCAGTTGGTCTTTGTCTTTCTTGGACAGCTTTGGACAATCTAGCCGGTAGTGTCCTGGTTCCTTGCAGTTGAAGCAACCTTCTTCTGTTCGTTTGTCAGCTGACTTCTCATCAGCTGCTGTGTACTTGTCTCTGTAAGTTCTTGCGAACTTCTTGTATTTGCCTTTGCTGGTGTTGAGTCTGTTGTAGTTTTTGACCAGCATGGCTATTTCTTCAAGTAGCTCTTCCTTGCTCATGTCCTTCTTATCCTTCTTCGATGACTCAGCTGACTGCATGTATGCGGATTTGTCAGAGTTGGCTCTGAACGCAATCTCCTTTGTTGCAGGTGTCAGCTCTCCATCATTCTGATTGTTTGAAGATTCTTTCATTGTAATCTTCAAGTTGTACTCGTTGGCTTTGAGCAGGGAGAATAATCTTTCAGTTGAAAGATCACCTAAGTCACTTCGACTTTGGTGTACCACCTTATATGTGTTCCATTCAGCTGTGAGCGCTGAAAGAACTTTTAGATTCTTTTCTCGCTGGGTTTATTTCCCAGTTCTGATGGTTTCTATTTCCACCACAATGTTGGAGAATCTGAGTTCCATCCCTTCGATGGACTCATTGACCAGTTGCTTGAAGCTATCAAACTTCTGGCATGCAATCGTGAATTTGTTCTCCTTTATCTCCTCCGATCCTTCACATAGCTTGGCAAGTGTTTCCCACATCTCTTTGGCTGTCTCGCACTTGATGATCTTACTCAGGTAGGCGTTTGAGACTGTTGATGAGATGGTGTTTCTTGCGAAGCTGTCCAGTCCAGCTTGCTTTCGTTCTTCTGACGAGTATTCCTTCTTTGTCTTGAGAATTGGCCGGTATTCTGGTTGTCCTCCATCATGAGTAGGTACGAGTTCATTTCCTTGTTTATAAATAAGGATGGGTCCGTCTGAGATGACGTCCCACATCATGTCGTGATGCGTACATAGGAAGCTTTCCAATCTGAATTTCCAGATTGCATAGTCATCTACCGAGAAGGTGGGAAGATTCCTGTTAAGATAAGAATCCATAGAAATATGCAGTATGTAATAATATGAGTTTTTCTGAAAAAAACGGATCTGTTCAATTGACCACTGACACAGAGTTTCAAGACAAATCTCTTGATTCAGAAACAGCGGTCGTTTGAACCACTGCTCTGTTACCAATTGATGGTCCCTGAGCTAGGTATTTGGTGTAGAGGGGGGTGAATACACCAAATAGATTTTTCGAAACTTTTTCAAGTTAAATCACAGAGTTGGTGAGCTCAGTTATCGATCCAGCTGGGTAAATAACTCAGCTGGCGGTGCGGAAAGTGGTGGTTTGAAAACTTAGCTCGGTTACTTAGAAAAACTCAGTTTGAAAAGATTAACTTAACGTTTTCAGCTTAGTCAAGTTGTGCAACTTTCAGAGAGACACAGCTGTCTTTGGAGAGCAGCTGTGTGTGCAGTTTTGAACAAATATGCAATGATATGAAAGAGTTAGTACAAAACTGAATATAAAGAGAAAGTAAAGAGCACGCGAGTTTTTACGTGGTTCGGAGTAACACCTCCTACGTCCACGACCAGGTTCACTGGTAATCCACTACCACTTGGTTTCCAAGTACCAAGCAACTTCACAACTCTAACCCGAGCTGTGTTCCAACAGTTTGCGGGCACTGTCAAGCCTACACCTTCAGTTTCCGGGTACTGAAGAACCTAACCACTCGAATTACACGCTTCGAGCAAGCGTACCTTTACCTAACCTTCTGGGTTTAGGTTTGGGTATGGGGTTCCAACTGTGAACGAGTTCTTACAATTAAGAACTTTAGAGTATGATGAACTCGTTCGAAATCTAGGCTTAAGATGTACAAATAGTTTGGCCTAGGGAACAGACGAAAAACTAAGCAGTTTCTTAACTAGAAACACTTTAAGATAAAGTGTTCTTTGATCTATGTAGAACTGCTTGAAAGCTTTTGAAAGATTGATGATTTCAGATAATGAAAGCTTGTAGAGAGTTTTTCGTATCTGATCCTGAGGTTGAAGACGGGTTTATATAGGTAGAGATTCAAGACTAGCCGTTGGAGGAGCCGTTTGAATCTTACATACTCTTCTTAAATACAAGATCTGTCGTTGGGCGAATCTGCACCTGTCTTCATTTGTGTCACATCCTAGGTCCTGAAGTCTAGGATGCTGATTTAGCAATCCCTCATTGGTCGAGGTAGGTTGACTTCCTCTGATGCCGGGATCTTCTGCCTTTAGAGCTGGCTTTTGAATTCAGAGTTGGACTGTCATGAAGTGAAGTCTTCAAAGATAGTTCCCTTTGTTCTGTACAGCTGGACCGGCTGTGTTTTGAACTCAGCTCGAATTCTCTTCAGCTTGATCAGGCTCTACTGGAGGACTCAGCTGAAGGTTGACGCCTGCTGTCTTTTGCTAGCTGACTCCAGCTATAAACACGAGTGGGTCGGACCGTCGTTCTTCAAGAGCCGACTCCACCGTAAACACAAACTCGGTCGACCGTCGTCTTCCGCTTCCTTAACCTGTAAGCCTAGAAAATCTAAAGCTCAAACAGGCGAGCTGGAAAACACTATTTAGGTTGACACGATCATCTATTCGGTTGGAGAATCAGTTGGGTTTTGGTATCAAATCGAAACTTTATAATTTTCCCAACAAAATGTGCAAAAGAGAAGTAGAGTTTTGCTGAAAGTTTGTACACGAAATTATGTATATATATATGTATATCTTGGTATAATTACATGATTGGAAACTATGTGATTTTGTGGTGTAATGTTAAGGCTGACTATAACATAAGAATTTTATAGGTAATAGGTGAAGTTTTAGAAAAGAAAGTGAAAAATTTGGTAAATCCGCAGCAATCTGCCCAGTTTGGCAGTTGACACTCAAAATGCAATAACTTTTTACTCATTTAATATTTTTACGATCTGTAAATTGGACTGGAAAGTAGACTCTTGTAGCTTTCTAAAGACATAAGGCACGACCTCTAGATCAGTTTGTACAGGAACTGGTGGTTGTGAGAAGTTAGGATTCTGCAGGAAAAGTTTTGTGGAAATACATGTGTTTTTCTTTCATAAAGTGCATGAACTTTTATGGACTAATTAATAGTATTAGAGTGAGTTATAAACCTGAAAATATAGTTGTATATGAGTCGTTGAAGTGTATAACTTTAAGGCATGATTTTACTAAGCTATAATGATAAGTATACGAAGAAATAAATCCTTAATTGTAAAGGAGTAAGCTCATATATATATATATATATTAGAAACTGAGTTTGATTGTTTTGTTGAAAAATTGAAAAAGTATATGCGATTACGAACTCAAGAGGGTGATTACATGGCAATATATATATATGTTTGCTTATTTCTATATGTTGGTAATTGATGATTGAATTCCAGAAATCAAGAATACATAGTATACTTGCTGTATGTTGAGTATAGTTTCCAAAATGAGTTTACTAAAGGCCAAGCATAGGGTATGTTGGTGCTTGGGAAAATAAAACTAAGTTAGAGCTTGTTTTGTAGGTCCGTTGGGAGAAGCACAGTAGTTCCATTACTGAGATTCAGATATACTTCGGAACTATTCTATACAGGTGGGTTTTTCTTTCTAAATGTATGTTGAGTTATTAAGCTCTGATTTATAAATGATAAATGCTATCCATGATGAAGTGTTTTATGTGCGCTCCGTGTGTCTAAAGCTCTTATGTTATCGATCGAGACACTCGGATAATCTGACACATTTGATGAGTGTTGTGTACACCCCAGAGTCATGTATTGCAATGGTTGATCCCCATTGTGTACTTGACATAGTTTAAAGAACTCTTGGAGTTTCGGCTCGAGGTTAACCCAGTCTTAAGAGTAACACAAGAACGTGACAAGAGGCATGCCAAGTATGAGAAAATGTTTAATGAACTTAGAAGTGGTTTTGTTTTAAAATCTTCTAAGTGTCATTGATCGTTGTGGATATGTTGTATTTATGTTTTATAAATTATAAGAAATGAATTATCCACTGAGTACATTAGTACTCAACCCAAACTTTTTCCAAATATTTTCAGGTCGAGGAGCAGGTGCAGGAGCGCGAAACTGAGGCTAGGGTCTCAATGACTTATGTTGTTTCTGGTAGCTGAGTTTTTGAACTTAGTCGATATGTCGACTTTTGAACTTCTTAACTCTTGAGTTTTGCTTATTCTCTTAATGAGACTTTTAAGTTGGCTACTTTTGATGTATATAATAGTGTCAGCCTTTCTATTTCGGATACGAACTAGGACTTCGATCATGTATGCTTTTGAACAGATATCATTGTAAATATAATAGTTGCTTGTTTGAAGTCTGATCTCCAATCTCGTTGAAGTTTAGCTGTTATTTTCTATTTCCTATTCTTAATCTCTAGTCATTCCCTGATATTTATCTTTATACTAGGATTGGGGTGTGACAAGCAATCTATTCAAGAACACTTAATCTTTAAGTGTTCCTAGTTACACTGCTGCAGTTTTTCGTCTGTAATCTAGGCAGAATATCATTCTTATCCCAAGCATAGTTCGAACGAGTACATTAAACTCTTGTGCTTCATTGTAAGAACTCGTTCATAGTTGGAAACCCCAAACCCAAACCCTTCTACCCAGAAAAGGTTAGGTTAAGGTACGCTAGCTCAAAACGCGTAATTCGAGTGGATAGGTTGTTTTAGTACCCGCAAACTGAAAAGATTCAGGCTTCTGCAGTGCCCGTAAACTGTTAGAACACAACTCTGGTTTGAGCTGCGAAGTTTCTTGTTACTCGTGAAAACAAGTGGTTATTCTTTAGTGGATTTTACCAGAGGATTCTGGTCGTGGACGTAGGAGTAGTTTCTCCGAACCACGTTAAAATATTGTGTTCTTTATTGCTTTGTTTAAATTCTGCATTATTTCATAAAGAACTAATTACTCGTCAAGCACGATATTTTTCAAGTTAAGTTTCCTGGTTGAGTGACCCAGCCTGCTGTATTTTTCAAATGTGCGTACCTTGATTAAATTGAAAACTGAAAGACAAACTTTTCAGCTGAGTTTTTCTAAGCGAACGAGCTAAGTTTTAAAACTACTAGATTCCGCACAGCCAGCTAAGTTATCAGTCCAGTTGACCATCTTCATATAGAAGTCAGCAGGATTTATAACTGAGCTCATACTCAAAGTTTTAACTTGTCAAAAAAATGTCAAAATTTTTTATCTTCGGTGTATTCACCCCCTACACCGAAGAACTCGTTCCGGAATCATCAATTGGTATCAGAGCAGTGGTTCAAAAGACCGTTGTATTTGAGTCAAGAGTTTAGTCTTGAACATTCTGTCAGTGGTCAACTGAACAAATCCATTTTTCTGAAAAACTCATATTACTGCATACTGCGTATATCTTCATGGATTCTTCTCTTAGAAGGAATCTTCCCACCTTCTCAGTGGATGATTACGCCATATGAAAGTTCAGAGTCAAGAGCTTCCTGTGTGCACATCATGACTTGATGTGAGACGTAATCACTGACGGACCGATCATCATATACATAAGCAGAAATGAGCTTGTTCCAACTGCAGCCGGTGGAGAACCCGTCTACCAGCCCATACTCAAGCCGAAGTACCAGCCCATACTCAAGCCGAAGTCTGAGTATACCTCAGAAGAAAGGAAGTAAGCTGGATTAGACAGCTTCGCAAGGAGCACCATCTCCTCCATAGTCTCAAATGCTTACCTCAGCAAGATCATCAACTGTGAGACTGCCAATGAGATGTGGGAAATCTTAGCAAAGCTCTGCGAGGGTTCTGAAGAAATCAAAGAGAACAAATTTACAATAGCATGTCAGAAGTTCGACAACTTCAAGTAGCTACCCAACGAGTCCATTGAACAAATGGAGCTCAGGTTTTCAAGCATCATTGTTGAAATCGAGATGATCAGGACTGGGAAGTATACTCAGTGAGAAAAGGACTTGAAAGTTCTTTCTGCCCTATCAACTCAGACACGTACAAAGTGGTCCATAGTAGGAGTGATTTGAGTGATCTCAAATCAGAAAGTTTATTCTCCGTACTCAAAGCAAATGAGTATAACTTGAAGATCACCATGGAAGAGTCTTCAAGCAAATAAAATGAAGAAGAGCTGACTCCAACCACAAAAGAAGTTGCTTTCACAACCAACTCTGAAAAGTCATCATACGTCATGTCAGCTGAGTTCTCCAGAAAGAAGAAGAACAAGAACGATATGAGCAAGGAAGATTTACTCGAAGAAATTGCCATGCTGGTTAAGAATTATAATAGACTCAACACCACCAAGGGCAAATACAAGAAATTTGCTAAGTCCAACAGAGATTAGTACGCCACAGCTGATGAGAAGTCAGCTGATACATCAAAGAGGATAGATGAAGACTGCTTCAACTGCAAGGAGCCAGGACACTTCAAGCAGGACTGTCCCAAGTTATCCAGAAAAGAGAAAGACATTATGAAAGCCAAGGCAGCTGACAGAAGGAGAGCGTACATAGCTGACGAGGAGTCAGAGTGCAACAAGATGGAAGATGACATGCCTTTCTCAGACTCAGAGGAAGATGCACTTATGGCATATGACGAGCAAGACTGGGATGCTTGCTTCATGGGACAAACTAACGGACTCAACGACGACGAGGTAACTTCAAAAAACCTAGTCGTATCTAACCCCTTACCATCACATGAACACTCTACGCAGGTGTCAGAATCAGAAGGAACAGCCGATTGGAATATGGTAGAGAAAGTTATGAATGATTTCAAGGAGCTACAAGAGATCCTTGATATCACAATGTGTGAGAATGTCGAGCTGAAAGTTGAACTGGAAAAGAAAAGGCATCAGACGCAGCTGACGCCACCAAGCTCGCAGAGGAGGTAGTTTCACTAAAGGACAAAATAGTGAAATAAGACCAGCTGATGAAAGAGTTCTACTACGAGAAAAAGCAGCTGATAGACGAGCTGGAAAAGTCCACAGCTGAATCTGAAAGAAAGTCAGCTGAGATTTCAGAACTGAAGAAGTCAGAAGAAGCATTGACTGTCAAGATGATCGCACTCATCAAAGCTTCAAATACAATGGACGAAATCATCAGTGTACAACGTCTAGCAGCTTTAAAGACTGAATTGGGTTATGATGGAGCCAAGGACATAACAAATGTTGCTTTTACAAGTGGAACAAAGATGACATTTGTAAAAGCAAAGGAAAACCCAACTCCAGCTGCACATGTAGCTGACAAACACAAAACACAGCCTGCTCCAAGAAAGCAAGCTATGAGACAACTACAAGCGCAAGCTAGATAGCTGCATCGTGCACATGTGCAAAGAAAGCAGCAAGCTGGATATCCCAGATACCAGCAATATCAGCACGAAGTGGCCAGATATCAGCCGAGATATCATCAGAGGCCGCCAGCTAGATATCAACCCTATGATTACCAGCTGGACTACAATTTCCAGCCAAGACATCAATTTCCAGCCTATGATTACCAGTTGGTATTTTCTCTTTGATGGGTATTTTTGTAATATTATAAATATTTTATTTGCTTTATGTGCTTGTGAGTTCTTTTTGGTATACCTTAATATGTAGTGTTCTTATCGTTATTGATTGATAATATTTGGATTCTTTCTCATTGTTTTGTATAGATAGGAATGCTTCGGTTGAAGGGAGGGAATGATCCGGGTGAAGAAGTCAAGTGGCTAGCCATGACACCAAGGAATCGAGGCGCAGTTCCGGTTATGATAGTTACTTGTTTTATGTTGATTGATACTCTCATAGATAGAATTTTTTGTGAACTATTATCATGTAACTTGATTATGTTTTTTTTAGACGTATATATCCTTGACTATGTTTGGATGATAATATATGTAAGACTATGTTTTGATGATAATAAATATATTATTTTTATGATTTATAGAGATTATTTATTGGTCTAAAGAATTTGAAAATAGGTAAATTGAAAAAAAAAAGCAAAAACAAAAATAATAGCTAGGTTGAAATCAGGATAAGAAAACGTAACGGTTGCAAAAATCGTCACCTAAAGCATAAAAGAACGTTATCTACAGAACAATACATTACATTTTAAGTAAATTTTATAACGGTTAAAAACTGTTATGTATAATTGCCATAGATCACGGTGATATAACTGTTATCTATGTGGTCAAATCGTTATGTATTAGTAGTATACATAACGGTAAAAAACCGTTATGTATGAGCGCACCTTTTATATCACCACTTTATATACCGGTCTTTTGTGCTCATACATAACGGGTATTACCCGTTATGTATGAGCGAATTTCTAGTAGTGTCAGCTTCTCAGAATCCCCTGCTAAATTCTCAAGAAGCAGCTGACGATGCACAACTCTCAGTAGAGCTAGAGCTGATTGTATACGATGAAGAAACAACTATCTTGGCATGCTATGTAGCTCAAGTTGCAGAGCCTCAGACAATTTTGGAAGCATTAAAGAGCGTGCCCTAGACAAATGACATGCAAGAGGAGCTGAATAAATTTCTCAGAAATTGCATTTGGAATTGGTCGATAGACCAGAAGGAGTCAAAGTCATCGGACTCAAATGGATATTCAAGAACAAGCTGGATATTCTTGGAGTAATTATCAGAAACAAAGCTCGCTTGGTAGCCAAGGGTTACACCCAGAACGATGGAATCGACTTCGAAGAGTCATTCGCTCCAGTAGCTCGACTGGAAGCGATCAGATTATTTCTCGCATATGCAGCACATCACAGATTCAAAGTTTATCAAATGGATGTGAAATGTGCATTCTTGAATGGAGAAATCAAGGAAGACGTCTATGTAGAACAACCTCATGGATTTGAAGTGGAAAGAAATAAAGTCTACAAACTGAAAAAGGCGTTGTATGGTCTGAAACAAGCACCTCGAGCTTGGTATGACACTCTGTCAGGATTTCTAGTATCCAGAGGATTCAAGAAGGGTTCAGTTGATAGAACCCTATTCACTATCAAGCTTGGTGTTGACATTCTAGTTGTCCAAATCTGCGTAGATGACATCATCTTTGGATCAAAATCAGATTATTTATGCCAACATTTTGGAGAGATGATGTCAAGCCAGTTCCAGAACTTTTAACCTATATATAATACTACATGTTAGCTGTTTTGATATCATAACACTATGGATACACATAATAGTAATTCATTTTCTAGGAATGGATTTAAAAATGGGTTATCATAATAGAGCCCAAACCTAACACTAGTCAATAAAGTTGGAAAAATATTTGCAATATAAACGTGGCTTATCAGTAGATATCAAATGTAAAATATTATTACACAACTATCTACGTCAGGAAAATTTTGATAAATTTTAGTATTAATTAAACTAGAGTTATTGTACAAAACTAATCGTTTGGAAAAAAGCAAAATTAACCACTCTATTAAAAAAAGATTAATTCTAACTAGGATTTTCCGTATAATTTTTTACTTTGTTGCCTTTTTTCCATATTTTAGGTTTCTTTATTATTTATTTTCAATTTTTTTATTTTATTCATGTATTTCCCTTATGTATTAATTATTCCTACCATTCATATTTTTCACGTAGTATTACTTCAAATTTTTTTGCAGCGACTGCATACACAACTATACATACACATGACTATTCATATACGACTCGACCACACATGACTCCATACAACTCATAATCTAAGCATACACGACTATACATATATACATATGACTATCCATACACAACTCCACCATACATGACTCCATAAGATCCTAATCTAATGCGAAAAAGATAAATTCAGGTACCTTATTTGTTTGAACAGAAGACTGCATCGTCAAACTAGCATTAGTTTGGAAATCGTCGTATTATCATCTAGGGTATAATATGGTGATATATCAAATGTTTCAATTAAAAAAACTAATGTATAATAATCAAGCCTACATATTATCATAATTTTATTAGCGAATGTAAATAGCCTAACGCCGTAAAAACTTAAAGTATTAAAATATTAATTGATATCAACTTAATTATAAGGGAATTACTTATTAAAGTCATCATCCCTAGAAAATATATTACATAGCATAGCAATTAGGATATTTCAAATGAATTATTAGAGTAATGGACAATGAAAAAGTTAAAACTAACAAACAAATTTGAATCAGAATGAGAGTATGAGTAGAGAGTAGAGTGATAAAATTAAACGCATAATTGACTAGAGTAATAACGGGAATAGTTGGAATGGCAAATGATATCCACTCTTTTTTTACTTGTGGATGAAATTCGAAAATATTCATACCAAAATTTACATAATTTACTATGCTATTAATATTCATACCAAAATTTACATAATTTACTATGCTATTACACTGCCAAAATTTACAAAATTTGCTAAAACTGCAAAGAAAATATCAAAGGGCGTGATTTATTTTCTTTCAATTAGGCCTTCAGTAATTGGTATCTATTACAAGAAAAGGATCAAGGAAATTTAAAAACAAAAAAAACAAACAAACAAACAATTGTAACAAGTTTTTGAAATGTTCCCTTCACCATGATGGGAAGCCATAATATAATATAATTGCTACCAAGATAAGGGCGTGATTTATTTGAAATTTACAATTTAGATGAAAGAGAGAGTTGAACCAACTCCCTCCGCAATATCTTTCCTGCTGGAGATTTTGGGATTGAATTCACAAATGCAACACGTCGAATCTTCGGAGCAACCTGTGACATACAACATTTTTACTTGCAGTTGCCAGAATTCTTGTAGAGGGAAGTTTAGCAGCTTAAACAAGTGGAAGATCTAGTGAAGATAACTACAGCTTATGGAAGTGATTAAGTTGACTTGCCTGTTTTGCGATGATCTCCATTATTTGAGTTGCAGAAATGGTGGTACCAGGTTTTCTCACAACATAGGCCATGGGAATCTGACCTGCTTCTTCATCAGGATATCTGCTCTCAGTCGCAATAGCCAAGAAGACATAGCAAAATCAGCACTACTAAACAATCTCTACGTAATTAAAGCAGTTTAAGTGAAAATATCAGCAAAACTAGATTTAGATAGAGGCTTTTCCTTTGGATAGTAAAAGATCACAAACTCATGTCGCCTCCCTCCACAAATCCAAGGTTGCAGCTGTAGCTGCATCATCTCCTACTTAACCTATGGGAGTCATACCATTGATCTTGTTAATCATAAATGACATAAATATAATCCTGTGGAACAAATTTTAAGTAAGTCAAAGAGATGGAATGTATGGCATTCATATGCAATTTAAAAACACCGGGCTTCTCTTGTGTCGAATTTCCATGATCACCACCACCTACTGACTACTGCTCATCAAACTTGCCACCACTCAACACACTAATATGATTCACACACTTTTTCACTTTTACGTTGTTAAAAAGTAGAAGATGTTTCTTGTCATTACATAGAGCACCACAATAAGAGAGCCAAATAGTTCGAGAATCACTCCATCACCAGGCACCTCATCCGGCAGGCTTAGACTGCTTAAGCACGTACATGGAGTTTCATTTGTTTAGAAGATACGCAAGTAAAAGGACATATATGTGAGTAGAGTGAACCTATTTGAGCTAGTGTGTAAAACAGGGACAGTTTTCCTAATGATGGACAGACAACTGATTATGTAGGGAAAAATCAATAATATGACTTGGATGTAATGCACATTACTTTTCACGACATGAAAACACTAGGAGAACTGCAGGTCAACCAATGTATCACCTTTCATAATTGCAGGCCCTCGTAACCATAACTCTCCACGTTGTCCAGGAGGCAAGGAGTCCCCACTCTCAGGATCAACTATCTTGGCTTCCACGTTCTCAGCCAAGCGGCCTACAGATCCATATTGCTTGATCTCATCAGCTTCAGTTGTACGTGTGATCCCTCCTGCAGTTTCAGTCAAGCCATAGCCCTAGAGAAAACTAAAATTACTACAATAAGTAAAAATAATATATATATATATATATATATGTATTCCATGAAATAACATATTTTCTCCTATAGTGGCTCCAAAGTTTGAATTTTGAAAAGTTCATCACTGAATAACTGTGAGCTAATAAAAAAGAAAAGTCCATGAATTTTCAATTTCTATACTATTTGGTGCAGTTCCAAATTCCTTATTCAATCCAATTATCTGGAAATTTGCAGTCAATACATTTCATATCATAATCAAGTAGCATCTTATAGCACATTCTGCGAACTCGAGTAGTATATGGTCATCGTTTCAGGTTACACAAAATTTGTTTCAAATCAAAATAGTCAAGATTTATATGGTGTTACTTTCTGCATGTACATTGAGGAATAAGGAATTTGATCTTCTAGACAAATAAGGAATTTTAAAAGATAAAATTCTCACTGCATTTTGTATCTGAAGTTCCTAAGTCGGAATCCAGTCAGAGTCATAAAGAGTAATCAATCAGAACTTTCCATGACAAAGAAAGTCTAATGCCCCGATCGGATCTCAAACCAGGATCACAAAATCACTACTACAAAAATGCTCATAGACAACGGTTTATAACCGTTGTTGTAGGCATAAATGGACCGTGGTCATAAGTGGTGATGTGGTAGGTGTTGCGTTGGTTTTTGGTTGTATTTTTGGATGATCTGCTTGCGTGTTTGTGATTCCCTTTTGCTTAATTCTATATTGTTTTGGAAATTAAATATGGCTAATGAGGCTTTGTCGAGCTTTCAGTGGAATATGTAGATTTTGCTCGGAAACGACGAAGGCGACAAGGTTCGAGCAATCTGCATCACAGTAATGAGTTTTTGGTGTAGTGAAACTTAGCGGTCTCTCAACCTAGGAGACCGCTGAGTTCCAAGCATGGCGTTCACGTATGAGGTGTCAGCGGTCTCTCCACCTAGGAGACCGCTGAGTCCATCGATCAGCCAATACAGGGCCAGAAGTCAGCGGTCGCTCACCCTACGCGACCGCTGAGTCCAGCGCGTATCTAATACAGGGCCAGAAGTCAGCGGTCTCTCAACCCGAGCGACCGCTGAGTCCAGCGCGTATCTAATACAGGGCCAGAAGTCAGCGGTCGCTCATCCTACGCGACCGCTGACTTCGGGCGTTTAGCGGGTTTACTAAAGTGCGTTCAGCGGTCGCTGAGGCTAGGAGACCGCTGAGCGCAATTAATTCGCGGTGTGTATAAATACCGAGCGAGGGTTTTTCAGAGCTCTCCTCAGTTTTTCCCAGACGCCATTTTTATTTTTCTTTCATTTTCAGAGATTGATTTTTAGGTTTTTCTCTTAGTTGCTTTCGAATATTCTAGTTATCGATTTACTACTGTAATTGCACTCCGGATTCGAGGATACAGACATTGCAACCTTCAATTCCAATTCCAGTTTATGGTGTTCGTCGATTTTAATTACGTTAGTGAGTTAATTCGATTTTAATTCTTAATTCGTGCTTATATTTGTTCCGTTCATTTGCTTAATTGAATTTATGTTCAGATTATGATCGAATGCTTAATGCTTTTAATAGATTAAATTTCGATTCATGCCTAGGGTTTAATTTATGCATTTTAGTTCGTGCCTAGGGATTAGTTTATGTTTAATTATTCTTTCTGTCTAGTTATAAATCCTCAATCCAATTGATTTACTGCTTTCTGTTTATTTTCTTTTCGCAATACAATAATTTCCCTGCTAAGTTTTCCTTGTGAGACGATACTTGGGTTGGCTTACTTAATCTATAGTGACCTCGTTCAATTGCGAGCGACTTAGGGTTAATTTAGTCGAAACAAATTTGGTGCCGTTGCCGGGGAAAACTTTAGGCGATTATCTGTGTTGCTTTTTATTTGAGTTTATTTTATATTTATTTATTTTATTCTTTTGGTACTCGGTTATTTTTCTTCCTCTGGTGCGTGTAATCTGTTTGTTGAGTGTTGTGTATGCAAGGTCGCAGAAGCTTGAAAAGGAATTTGGCACCTTATTTTGACAACATCAATCAACCACGCAGGATTTTGATAAGTTTGCAAGAAGAAACCGAGTCCAGTTTTAACGAGGTTGACGAACCTTGTTTTGAAGAAGAAGTTATTGTTCAGTCAGAAGAATCCGGGGTGATCCCCTTAATTTTAACCTATTTTTCCGGAAGAAATGGCTAACAATATCAGATATATGGGGGATTTTGCCAGGCCTACATTTGGAACCACCGCGTCTGCTATAGTGCTTCCAACAGAGGTCAGGAATTATGATTTGAAGCAGAATCATCTGAATTTACTACCATCTTATCACGGGATGGCAAATGAAGATGCTCTGCAATTCGTTCGAGAGTTTTGCACGGTAGTTCAATCGTTTCCTTTGCTGGCTCTAACTGAGGATCAATTGAAGCTGAAATGCTTTCCTTACACGTTGAAGGACAGGGCCAAAGCGTGGTATTTATCTCTTCCACCTAATTCGCTCACCACATGGACAGCAGTTTGTGAGAAGTTCATGCTGAGGTATTATCCTAATCATAAGACTCAGGAAGTTCGTACAAAAATTATGAACTTCACTCAAGCTGGAGATGAACCATTCCATGAGGCTTGGGAAAGGTTCCGAGAGTTACTTCAGCAGTGTCCACATCACCAGATGGCACCAGAAATGTTGTGGCAATTCTTTTATGATGGACTGGTGCAAACGGCTCAGTTTATGGTGGATAGTACTGCAGGTGGAAACATTGCAAGAAATGCCCGATGAACTGCAAGAGATCTTCGAAACTTTGGCAGCTAGTTCACAGCAGAAATCTACCCGCACACGACGGGTTAAGGTGAGTGTAGCTGCTGAAAGCCCTGACATGAAGAAACAGCTGGCCAACATGATGAGAGAGTTGCAGGAATTAAAGATGAGTAAAGCAGTTGTTTCACCTTCTCAACAGGAACCGGTCAGACAAGAGATGTTTGTTGAGCCATGTGGCATCTGTGGTGAGCAGGGGCACAATCCTGAAGAATGCCAGAGAATGGGCGAGATGACATATGAAGGAGGCACAGAGGTCTATTCTGCACAGGGGTATCCTCCACGCCAGCAGTTTGATCAAGGACAGAGATTCAATCAAAATCAGCAACAGCAGAACTCGGGGTGGAAAAATCAGTCTAACACTGGATGGAGGAATCAGAATCAAGGACAGGGATCTGGAGGAAATTTTCAAAATCGTCATCCTCCACAACATTTCAACCAGTACCATTCCCAGCAGCAGTGGTATTCGCCTCAGCAGCCGAATTACAATTCTCAGTGGCAGTATTCACCTCGGTAACCGCCACCAAGGGCCTCAAAGAATTTCAACAGGGACCACAGTAATTTCAACGTCCACCGCCTCCACCTACTCAAAGAAACTCTCTTGATGATAATCTTACTGCCTTTATGCACGAGAGCAACAAAGCGAGGGAAGCTCAAGATGCTAACATCAAGCGTCTCGAGACAGCTGTGGGACAAATTTCTGGAACACTTAATCAGATGCAGCAGCAACAACAGACTGGGAAAATTCCGAGTCAAGGTCAACAACCTCACCAAGCGCAAGCTGTGACTGTTCTGCGAAGTGGAAAGAAGGTTGATAACAAGGTGGGAAACACACCTTTAGAGGAAACACAGCCTGCAGTTGAGAATAAGAATGAAGAATCGGAGGTCCGATTGCATAAGGCTGAGAAGCCTTACCGACCACCAGTGCCTTTTCCTAGCAGATTGAGGAATGAAAAGCAAGATCAACAATTCTCCGATTTCTACAAGATGCTCTCCAAGGTAAATGTGAATTTACCATTGCTGGAGGTTATCAGAAATGTACCAGCATATGTGAAGTTCTTCAAGGAGTTGGCATCAAAGAAGAGGCGGTTTGAGGAGAATGAGCAGATTTTGGTATCCGAGAGTGTCAATTCTATTATGCAACAATCTTTACCTCTAAAACAGCGGGACCCGGGGAGTTTTGTGATCAAGATTGCCATGGGAAATGGAAAAGAAGCATCAGGAATGCTAGATTTGGGGGCCGGCATTAATCTAATGCCGTACTCTATTTTCAAACAATTGGAGCTGGGAGAGTTGAAGCCGACCAGGATGTGCCTGCAGCTAGCCGATCGATCCATTCGACACCCTAGAGGGGTAGTAGAAGATATTCTGGTACGGGTTGGAAAATTGATAGTTCCCGTTGATTTTGTGGTTCTCGAAATTGGAGATGTGCAAGAGGATGGACGTGAGCATACTTTGTTATTGGGAAGACCTTTCATGGCAACTACCAACACGTTGATCGACGTCAAGAATGGGATCATCAAGATGTCAGTGTTAGGAGAGACGTTCTCCTACAATGTGCATGCTAGTCGAGCCATGCCATCAGTCAGCAGTATTGAAAATTGCTCTTACATAGATGTCATTGATGTTCTTACTGACGCATGTTTTGTGGAAGAGAATCAGATAGAAGAGATTTTTGAAGGCTCCGCTGATTTGGAGGAGAGACTTAGAGAGGAAGCATCTATGGAAGCCTCGCTGCCAACCAACCTGCCTGTTGATGAGCCAGTTATGGTGGAGGCTCCTAAAGAAGAGAAGGAGATCGAGCTTGAACTTAAGGACCTCCCGGCTAACTTGAAGTATGTGTTCCTTGAAAAATGAAGAAGGAAACCTGTCATAATCTCTGCAGAGCTCAAGGCAGACGAAGAAGAAGAATTGGTCAAGGTGCTCACAAAGTTCAAGGCCGCTTTTGGATGGTCTTTGTCCGACATTAAGGGGATCAGCCCCGCAACATGTATGCATTGGATAAACTTGGTGGAGGGAGCTACTCCGAAGAGGGATGGCCAAAGGCGATTGAATCCCGTATTAATGGAAGTTGTTAGGAAGGAGATTTACAAGCAGTTGGCCGAGGGGATCATCTTTCCCATTGCTGACAGTGAATGGCTCAGTCCCGTGCACGTGGTTTCAAGAAAGTGGAATCACAGTGGTCTTGAACGATAATGAGGAGTTGGTGCCGATGAGGCCTGTGACAGGGTGGCGAATGTGCATAGATTTCAGGAAACTTAATGCAGCCACCAAGAAGGACCACTTTCCGTTGCCATTCATTGATCAGATGCTCGACAGATTGGCGGGACATGAGTTCTATTGCTTTCTAGATGGACTATCGGGGTACTACCAGATCGCGATCGCGCCTGAGGATCAAGCTAAGACGGCCTTCACGTGCCCCTTTGGCACATATGCCTGCAAGAGGATGCCGTTTGGACTCTGCAATGCACCAGGTACCTTTCAAAGATGTATGATGTCCATATTTTCTGAGATGCTTAATGATTTCGTTGAGATTTTCATGGATGACTTTTCTGTGTTTGGTGCGTCGTTTCATGATTGTCTTAAAAAAATTGAACGAGTCTTAGCGAGATGTGTTGAGAGTGGTTTGACCCTTAGTTGGGAAAAGAGTCATTTTATGGTAAGGAGGGGGAACGTGTTGGGTCACATCGTCTCTAAGAGGGGTGTAGAGGTCGACAAAGCGAAGGTGGATGTGATCGAAAGATTACCTCCACCTCGTGATGTCAAAGGTATTAGGAGTTTTCTTGGTCATGCCGGTTTTTATCGGCGTTTCATTAAGGACTTTTCAAAAATCAGTCAACCTCTATGTCGTTTGCTTTCTCAAGATGTGCCTTTTATTTTTGACGATGCCTGTCTTAATGCGTTTAACTTGCTTAAGGGGAAGTTGAGTACTGCCCCTGTAGTGATTGGTCCTATTTGGTCAGAACCCTTTGAAATTATGTGTGATGCTTCTAATTCTGCAAAGGTGCTGTTTTGGGTCAACGTGTAGATAAAATGCTTCGTGTCATTTATTATGCGAGTCTGACTCTCACTTCTGCTCAAGTGAACTACACCACTACAGAAAAAGAGATGTTTGCTGTCGTTTTTGCTTTAGACAAATTTCGGGCATACATCATAGGGTCAAAGGTCATTATTCACAGTGATCATGCTGCATTGCGTTATTTGTTGACCAAATCTCAAGCTAAGCCTAGGCTTATTCGCTGGGTGCTTTTACTGCAAGAATTTGATGTGGAAATTCGTGATAGGAAGGGTAGTGAGAATGTTGTAGCTGATCATTTATCTCGTCTTGATAATCTTCCTTCACCTATGATTTGTGATAATTTGCTTGAGTCATTTCCTTTTGAACAAGCTTTGAGTGCAGGAATTGTGCCTTGGTATGCCGATATTGTCAATTATCTAGCTTGTAATGAATTGAGACCTGATCTCACTTCCCAAGAAAGGAAGCGTTTTTTATCTGTGTGCAGACAATATTTTTGGGAAGACCCCTACTTGTTCAAGCTTGGTAAGGATGACGTAATCCAACGGTGTGTACCTGATGATGAGCAAGCTAAAGTGCTGCAATTATGCCATGAGACTCATTGTGGTGGCCATTTTGGAGGGCGTAAAACAAAGACACAAGGTGCTCCAATCAGGTTTATTCTGGCCCACTTTATTTAAGGATGCTCATGCATTTTATCTTTCTTGTGATCGTTGCCAAAGGGTTGGTTCAATTGGTCGTAGGAATGAGATGCCCCTCAACAATATTCTCGTTGTTGAGATTTTTGATGTTTGGGGTATTGATTTCATGGGACTGTTTCCTAAGTCTTTTGGCTACGAATACATTCTCTTAGCTGTTGATTATGTGTCCAAGTGGGTTGAGGCAATCCCCACTAGGACTTGTGACTCTCATGTTGTGCTAAGGTTTGTACAGGAAAATATACTCTGTCGTTTCGGATTTCCTAAGGCAATCATTAGTGATGGGGAAAACACTTCGTAATAAGTCGTTTGAGAAGCTAATGAAGAAGAATGGGATAACGCACAAGATCGCTACTCCATACCATCCGCAAACTTCAGGACAAGCAGAGACGAGCAATAGGCAAATTAAGGGGATTTTAGAGAAGACTGTACAACCGTCTCGAAAAGATTGGTCCTCAAAGTTGAATGATGCGTTATGGGCATACCGCACCGCTTACAAGAGTATATCGGATGAGTCCGTATCGTCTGGTGTTTGGGAAGAATTGTCATTTGCCTGTTGAGATTGAGCACAAGGCTTATTGGGCAATCAAAGCTGCTAACTTTAATCTCGATGATGCGGGAAAACATCGGATGTTTCAGATGTCAGAGTTAGATGAGCTCCGCAACGAGGCATATGAAAATGCCAAGATTTACAAGGATCGGGTCAAGAGACTTCATGATAAGAGGATTTTGATTAAAGAGTTCAAACCCGGGATGAAGGTCCTATTGTTTAACTCTCGGTTAAAGTTGTTTCCCGGAAAGCTTAAGTCTAGGTGGAGTGGCCCATACACCATCACAGAAGTTTTGCCATATGGATCGGTCCAATTGTTGAATGATAAACGCAAGATTCCTTTCCCGTTAATGGGCACCGAGTAAAACCGTATCTTGAAGGGGAGACTAAGGCACACACGGTAGAATCCGTACACTTCTTGGACTCCGTTCTCTAAATGTTTGTTCCACGTCAAGCTAAGGACGTTAAACAAGCGCTGTGTGGGAGGCAACCCATAGTATGGTAGTTTTGTTTTCTCTTTTCTTATGTTTGTTTTTTTTTCCTTTTTTTTTTTAAGTTTTGGATTTTTTTTGTCAGTTGTTGTGCGGGGTATGTGTTTGTGATGTGTAGGATTTTTGGTTTCAAGGAGCGCATAATACCTCAGCCTACCCAGCGGTCTCTCTTCATCAGCGACCGCTGAGCTGGAACAATTAGAAGTACAGGGCGAGAAGTCAGCGGTCGCTCACCCTACGCGACCGCTGAGTGTTGTGATGTTTCAGACTACAGGGCGGAGAGTCAGCGGTCGCTGCGCTTAAGCGACCGCTGAGTGTGACGAAGTCTTGGAGTACAGGGCGGAAAGTCAGCGGTCGCTCACCCTACGCGACCGCTGACTTCGGTAAAATTTTGGAATACAGGGCGGAAAGTCAGCGGTCGCGTAAGTCCAGCGGCCGCTGAGAGCGACGAAAAAAAAAAAAAAAAGAGAACTCAGCGGTCGCTCAACCTACGAGACCGCTGAGCGTGATTAGGGTTTGCTGTCAGCGGCCGCTCACCTTCAAAGACCGCTGACCCTACCATGTTTTAAATATAATTCTAATCCTACTTTCAGTCGCCACCCTCACTTTCTTCAACTTCCGCCTTGTGTTGTCTCTTCCCTCCACCGTATTACTCCACCATCACCCATCGTCTCAACAATCCACCACCGCAACCGCTGCCATATCTCGCCCTCCGCCGCCGCGCGCCTCCGCGCCGCTTTGCCGCGGATTGCTCAGCCGCCGCGCTAGCTCAGCCGCCGCATTCGTTCATCCTCCGCGCCCGCCGCCCCGCGCCGCCTCAGCGCTCACTCGGCTCAGCTCATCCCTCCAACGCTCGCCTTCCAACAAGATCTCGTGTAATGGCTCGAACAAAAATGCTCCGGGTCTACTTCTCGACCACAAGAACCCATGGAGGATTGATGAACTCCGTGGATCGCTCTCAAGATTATGGTTGTCCGTTCCCGATCTTTAATCCTATGTCGTGCAATTCGTTTCAGCATTTCGACCGATTTGAGGTGTCTGTGCCTCGTTATTTTGATTGGGACTTGATGGAATCACTTGGGGTGCTCCCTTCGCTTAAATAATACCTCAAAAATTTGGGAATGGATAAATTTGCTACGATGGAATTTCCTGGTTATTCTCCATTATGTTTAGAGCTCTTGACGACCTTTGATCTTGCTGATGATTTCTCTCGCCTTACTTGTCGGATGTTTGGTCGTGAGTTTACGATTACTGACCGCATTATGAAGCGAGTGTTTGGTTTTCCACTAGAGGGGTTTCGTAAGATCCCACCGGAGTTTGAGCCTGCTGAAGCATGGGAGTTTTTGTCTGGTTTCAATAATTGGAAATCTGGGGGTATGCCTAGTGGATTTATTAAGGATCCTGCATTGGGCATTCTGCACAAATTTCTTGTTTACAATCTCAGTGGGAATCAGGAAGCAAATAAGGTTAACACAGGGGAACTTTTTCTACTCACTGCTGCTATCCAGAATGTCAAAGTTTGTCCTACGGCTTTTGTGTTTGAAGCCTTTCAGAATATTCAGCGCCGCTCTCGTTGTCATCCTGCGCTCCCTCACTTTGCTACTGCTTTGGCCCATCATTTTCAGTTGATACCGCCGAATGGGTTTCCTCCTGAGGTTCAGACAAAGTTGTTACCGCGGCGTATTGATTTGAGTGAATTGCGTGGTGCACCTTTTGCTATCAACAGGACTACGCTTGTTCCACATAAACGGCGTAGGTGTGTCCAGGCTCATCTTAATAGCTTGGCGGCCAATCCTCTTTCGGAGCCGCCGGCACATACTGAACCGGAGGACGAGCGGGATGATGATGAAGCTGCTCATGCAAGTTCTGGTGGGATACCCCCCGTGTGGCCGACTCAAGGGGCAGGATCTTCTTCCTCTGAATTTGCTCAGCTCCGGGAAGATCTTCAGGCTTTCCGTGCTGATTGGAGCACTCAGTGGGGGCAATTTCAGCATGATGTTTATGGCCGTTTCGATGCTCGGGGACCGGCTGTACTCGTATCAGCAGCAGCTAGAGGAGCATGGTCAGCATTTGGATGCTCAAAATTAGCAATTGTTAGCTCAGAATCGCCTTTGGAGCGAGCAGAATCAACAGTGGGCTCTCCAGCAGCAACAACTTGCTGATCAGAATGCACATCTGGCTGCCTTGGAATAGCAGTGGGCTAATTGGACACTGCATCATGGACATCAATCTCCACCACCTCCTGATCAACAGTGATTCTTCACTGTTGTCTCGTATGTGTTCTATCTCTTCTTTTGCTTTGTTTTGTTCTGTGTATTTCGTGGTTGTTTTTGTATTTTGTCTTTCTTTGGTTGCTGGATCAGTGTGATTTCGTTTTTTTTCCCCCTTTTTATTTGTCTCGTTTACAATGAGGGCATTGTTTTCTTTTCTTTTAAAGTGTGCTCGTTGTCAGTATTGCTTGTATATACTCATGAGTTTTATTTTGATCTAAGTTGTAAATGTGATGATTGGACTTGATGAATTATGTTTTGATGGACTTGATTGATCGGTATGTTTTGTTTTGAATCAATTGTTGTGGGGTATTATATAGTAACTGTGGGGCCTTGTCATACTTGATTGATTGATACTCGATAGTTGAAGATGAGGTTATGGGTGAGAAGATTATTTAAAAAAAAAAAAATATCTGAGTCAAGTTGAGAGGCTTATGCTCTTCTGGGAACCATGAGCATGGGAAACCACGTGGGGATACTTTAGATAATCTCTAATGTTTACACCTCATGAAATATGGCCGCATAACTCGACTTGACTTAGAACTGTTTAATTTCATTCGTTCGTATTAATTTGTGGTGATTTGAAAGGCTCTACCCCTCTTTCTCGTCTGTTCAAAATTGAATCTTTTATGCGAGAAATAGGTATGGGAAACCACGCTAGGATACCGGAATTTTTCCGAGAATAAACCTAGTGAATTTTGCCTGGAAATCACCTTATTTCTTTAAGTTACTCATGGTGTGGAATTTGGGATTTGTTGAAAAGTTGTGATATCTTCTTACCTGTAACTTTGTTTTTAAGTATTGGGTGGATTGAGGCCTTGGGTGGCGGGCCACTTGTTGCTGTGTGATAATCACGTGCGATTGATGATTGATGGAATGTGTTGTGATTGATAGGATGTCGAGGCATGTTTGTTGAGTTTGATCAGTCATGTTCGTCTTAGTTTGAAATGAGAATTGCTTGAGGACAAGCAAGGTTTTGTGTGTGGAGTGTTTGTTGCGTTGGTTTTTGGTTGTATTTTTGGATGATCTGCATGCGTGTTTGTGATTCCCTTTTGCTTAATTCTATATTGTTTTGGAAATTAAATATGGCTAATGAGGCTTTGTCGAGCTTTCAGTGGAATATGTAGATTTTGCTCGGAAACGACGAAGGTGACAAGGTTCGAGCAATCTGCATCACAGTAATGAGTTTTTGGTGTAGTGAAACTTAGCGGTCTCTCAACCTAGGAGACCGCTGAGTTCCAAGCATGGTGTTCACGTATGAGGTGTCAGCGGTCTCTCTACCTAGGAGACCGCTGAGTCCATCGATCAGCCAATACAGGGCCAGAAGTCAGCGGTCGCTCACCCTACGCGACCGCTGAGTCCAGCGCGTATCTAATACAGGGCCAGAAGTCAGCGGTCTCTCAACCCGAGCGACCGCTGAGTTCAGCGCGTATCTAATACAGGGCCAGAAGTCAGCGGTCGCTCATCCTACGCGAACGCTGACATCGGGCGTTTAGCGGGTTTACTAAAGTGCGTTCAGCGGTCGCTGAGGCTAGGAGACCGCTGAGCGTAATTAATTCGCGGTGTGTATAAATACCGAGCGAGGGTTTTTCAGAGCTCTCCTCAGTTTTTCCCAGACGCCATTTTTATTTTTCTTTCATTTTCAGAGATTGATTTTTAGGTTTTTCTCTTAGTTGCTTTCGAATATTCTAGTTATCGATTTACTACTGTAATTGCACTCCGGATTCGAGGATACAGACATTGCAACCTTCAATTCCAATTCCAGTTTATGGTGTTCGTCGATTTTAATTACGTTAGTGAGTTAATTCGATTTTAATTCTTAATTCGTGCTTATATTTGTTCCGTTCATTTGCTTAATTGAATTTATGTCCAGATTATGATCGAATGCTTAATGCTTTTAATAGATTAAATTTCGATTCATGCCTAGGGTTTAATTTATGCATTTTAGTTCGTGCCTAGGGATTAGTTTATGTTTAATTATTCTTTCTGTCTAGTTATAAATCCTCAATCCAATTGATTTACTGCTTTCTGTTTATTTTCTTTTCGCAATACAATAATTTCCCTGCTAAGTTTTCCTTGTGAGACGATACTTGGGTTGGCTTACTTAATCTATAGTGACCTCGTTCAATTGCGAGCGACTTAGGGTTAATTTAGTCGAAACAGTAGGTCGGTAAAAAAAACGCTCATAGACAACGGTTATTAACCGTTGTCGTATATAATTACCACAACGGTTAATAACCGTTGTTGTATCTATTTTACATCCGTTGTTGTAAGTGCTGTTGTCAAAATTTAATCTCATAGACAACGGTTAAGAACCGTTGTTGTAGACAAATATAACAACGATTATTATAATGGTTTGAGACCGTTGTTGTAGGCATTATTAATGTCTAGACAACAGTCATTAACTGTTGTTGTATCTATTAACCGTTGTCTTCTTATCTTTGACAACGGTTTATTAAATAGCACAACAATTTTTCGCCGTTGTTGTAGGTTTATTAAACAACAGACACTGACAATGGTTTTACACTGTTGTCGAAAGTATTTTCTTCAATATTTTAAATTATAAATTGGTAAACTAAAATATCATTAATTAAAAACTAAAATATATAAATAAAAAGTTACATAGTACCAATATTTCTTTACATGAGTTCAAGTTCATTCCTAAATATCCGAAAAAGCTATAATATGCAAAACTAGAAAACGTACACACAATGTCCTAAAAACTAATTAAATGAAACCAAATGCATAAATTACACCAATACGAGTTCTTCGCCTCCCACAAAGGTTGCTCCAAAATACTGCCAGAAGTTCTTCTTCGGCTCCCCTATTCGTAATACATCATCAATCACATAAGCTATTTATAAACTTAAAAAAATATTAGGATTTAGGAATGTAATAAAATTTGCCAGAGCCAGATTCATGTCATAAGAGACGAGAGATTCCCTTCTCATTAAATAAGGTAATGATGACATGTACATATATACCAGCCATAAGGACTTGAATTTATCTCCTAAAGGCTTAAAATTCTTACCTTTAATTTACTAGTATAAGTTGACCTTGTTTAACTTCATCATCTTCTTGTACATGTGCCTATAAATGAAAGAAACAATTACCAGAGATTGAATGTTATGACACTGAAGCGCGTAGATGCTTGGTGTGGGCTTTCAAGGAGAAAGGGCTGACAAATCTTCTAGTAAATATAAAATTGATTTGATAAACCAAAAGTGTGTATTTGAAGTTTTGGTATTAGCTGAAAAATAAACTTAACTTTGCAAAAGCCTAGACTTGCAGAGTCGGTCATCCCTTGAATTTTATCTAATCTACCAGTCCAATGGGCAGAACACAAAGATCTTCAGGTTATTACGTCTTACAGGAATAAAATATAAAATTATAAGGCTTGTGCAAAGGAAAACAAAGAACTATTCCAAGTTTCTTATAGATACTACATATACCTTACTGAAATTATAGAAATGATCGAACAATTTAAGTTAATTAAAGTTAGATTATTAGATGACACAAGATATCCCAATATTCGTGAAGAAATTAATGATGAAACTAAATTTAAGAAAGATATGACATGGTTACCTCTTGCTTCAATTTAAACAAATGGCAATTAAAGTGTTATTGTAATCTTTCTGCTAGTTAGTGAAACATGAAAAGAAAACATACCGATATCGACTTCTTCTCTGCTCGATCCATTCATAGTATTAGTTGATATCGGCATAGGCATCTGCTCCCACCTCTTTAAACAAGAGTTGCACTCTTCATATG
Organism: Agastache rugosa; assembly: GCA_031470985.1. Lineage (NCBI taxonomy): Eukaryota > Viridiplantae > Streptophyta > Magnoliopsida > Lamiales > Lamiaceae > Agastache > Agastache rugosa. The sequence continues at coordinate 8,958,040 of CM062602.1, forward strand.
ATCTAACTTGTGATCCTGAGAACAGAAGAACCACAACAGTCTAAGGACTAAAAAAACAGTCTACACTATGTTTTCCAATAGATTATACCACTAGTTTAAATAACATGCATCAGTAAGATCATAATAATATATTCCAATAGAAAGATTCATAAGACACATAAATATATTTGAAACAAAAGAATATTGAGCTGCTTCTGATACTTTTGGATCTTTATCTCGTGGACATATTAAGCAAATCCAATTAACTTCTAAATGGCTAATTCTGTGTCAAGTATTAACTAGCAGATACTCACTACTCCAAAGAGATACATCAGCATTCAGCAGTACACAAGCCACGAAATATGGAGTTATTCTACAGCCAAAGACATTTTGGAGACCAAGCCCATCTATATATCCTACACTTCCTCCACCATAAACGAGATAAATCTTTATGTCAAGCTAAGCCATATCAAAGTTATATAAGATAGATGGACTGATGATTGAAGAAAGTGGAAAAACTTCTTGCTTTTAGATTAGTACCAATTGTTTGCCAATTCAGCTAAAGAGCTGCATCAGTTTGTGGTCCAAATAGTAGCACACAGAAGATGACAAACAATAAATCAAGTGATGGATAGAAGACTTGAATCACTTTTAAATGAAGCTAATAAACCAACACAAAATCTAGAGATGACAAACAATAATAAGCCATGCAATAAGATCACGCTCTGTAATTTTCCTGAACTACAATGTAGTAACAGTTCACTGATAATAAAAAGTCTATGTCAATGTTAAAATGAAATAAAAATTCCCCGTCTATTCTGCAAACAAATAAAAAAAAGTGCATAGGCATAATTTAAAATGATATAAGCAAAGAATAAATAATATAAACAGTAATTCAATTGAAGCCATCCGATCGATTCAATAATATAAGCAGTAAATCGATACCAAACACAATAAATTAAGAAAAGAATGAATTACCGATTACAGCTGCGGCGAGCAAAGAATGAAACCCTAGACAGAATGTTTGAGAGAGAGTGGAGAAAGAGATGAATGATTCGAGATACAACAATCGGTTTTTCTCTGAGGAGACTTGAACAACAAATTGTTTCACCATCTCTGTTAGCCTAAATTGATGCAACGAGATGACCTAATTAATAGACTAGAGTTTTTGAACTACTCACCTGCGGCGGCGGTGGAGGACTCGGGCAACGGCAGTGGTAAAGGATTCAGGCAACTGTGGTGGAGCATTCATGTGTGCGGCGGTGAAACTCGGCGACGTGCGGCGGTAAGGCAGAGGAACTCGACGGTGTGCGATTTATCTCAGACTGAGAGGGAAGAGGGAAGAGAGAAGCCTGAGAGAGGAACGAAGAGAGAGAAGTGAGATCTGCTATGACCCATTTGCATTTTTATTTTTTATTTTTTATTATTTTTTTCAAAACCACAACACTCATTAAAACCATAGGACAACGGTACATACACTACTGTTGTTGTAGATCATAATGACAACAGTATATAACAACGGTTCCTAAAAACCCTTGTCTATGAGCGCACATTTTTGTTAAATAACAACGGTTTTAGTTACGACAACGGTTTTTTGTGCTACGACAATAGTTTTTATACAAAACCGTTGTCGTTCTAGTGTTGTTGTTCAATAATTTTGTAGTAGTGAAACTACCAAACATGCCTCTCTCTCTCACTCTCTACAATTTTCGTTGTAAATCCTTCATACATTTAGTTTTCATGGTTTTCAAAAGAGATGCATGATCACTGTCGGTACACATAAACCAAATGAAACAAGGCAAAAATGATGAGTCTGAACTGTTGTTTTAACTTTCTTATTCATAAATTACACTCGGAATGTGTTACACATTTCTTAAAGACATTGTTTATCACGATAAACTTCTCGGTGACTTTCATGCAATTTTTTCAGCAACGCAGCAATGCCACACATCCAATGGTCAAAAATACTCTATAGTTGTTCATCTCCTGAATCCGAATCTTACTCATACACAGTCATAATTAAACAAATGTGCAGTCAATAACACTAATGAAAATGGTTCCCATTCACATATTAAACTAGTATAAACCTTGTCCTTATAATAATGCTACTGAGATAACGTAAACTCCAAGAATATAAATACAAGAATAAAGCAAGAAATGTTCAGACACATCAGCCCAACAACCCAAAATACTAACACCAAGTCCATGGCATGAAGCTAGTTGTCTGAAAACCAAATGTCCAACAACCACATAACAAAATAATTTATTATTCATATTATGAATAAGCAGATACACATACAGTTATACACATAAGTCATCAGGTTTATGGCAAATAGGGGTCTTAACTTCTAAAGTGGCGGATTACTTAAGGTGACACAGAACAGAAATGGCAGATTTGCGTTGCGCACCTGAACAATATCAACGTGAGGGAATTTAGCCCTGAGCCGCTCGGCAACCTCCTCACTCAGCGGCGCTCCACCCGATCCCAGGAGCTGCAGCGAGCTCAAGTCATACTTGTCCACCAAATCAGACTTCGTCATCGCCACAACGAGCGGCGGCGCCACCCGAATAAACGTCACTCTGTAGCATCTTCACAAAATGTTGCCTCATTAAAACCTTGCCAGGAAAACCTAGTGGGACAAAACCCAAACTGCTCCCCTGAACTTGATCATTGAACTTGATCATTGTAGATCTTTGAGTCGTTGCATGTCGATTTTGTTTACCAACTTTCTTAATGTGGACGTCGACAATGCCTTTGTGAATAAGCCCACCAAATTATGAAGTGTCTCTGTTGAAACAATGATACAAGTATAACACTTCACATTTGATATTATTGTTGTGATGTGCATGCCTCTTTAAAAATCTGTTCAGAAAGACACTGTGGGAAAAAACTCGATAGAAGAAAAGATTACATGTCATGCACTTACTTATGTGTTGCATTACTTGCCTCTTTAAAAACCTTGACTAAGAAAACTCATCGTGGGAAAAACTTGGTGAGGAATAACACAATTACAACCATTTGAACTTTAGAGCATAATCTTTAGGATTACTCATATTAAATTTATCATAAACTTAATAAATTAATAATAGTCCTACTCCTACTACAACTCAGCTAATTAATTAATAATATAATCCTATTCGTACTGTAACTCAAAAGTGAAAGAAAAAAGACAAACATAAATTTTGAGAATTGTGTTAAGATTTATTAGGATATTAATATAGTTATATATTAATTTTGGTAAAAGTTTATACTTTTATTAAGTTAGCAATTTAATAATTATTTTCTCTAATAATTAACATGTCGTCTTAATTATTAAATTTCATAATTATATTTCAATGTTTTCTCTTTATCATTGAAACATCTCTTCACAAAATTTTATTTTATATTTTATTTAATTTATTTATGTAATTTATTATACTTTACTGTTCTTATTTGTTGATTAATCGAGTCAAATTAAGTCGAGGACCATCAAGCTCAAGAAGAATTCATTTATTAAAGAATTTATTCAAGTTTAATTGTATAGAATAGTTTCTAAGAAAAAAAATTAAAAAAAAATATGAGAGTGAGGGAGAGGGAGGAGGGGGTGGATCTGGTAGCCGCGACTGGTTATAGTGATGGGTGGTGGTGGTGGTTGTGAGAGGAGGAAGGAGGAGGAGACGTAGGGTGGTTGTTCCAATTTCAAAAGTTATATGTAGAATATAAAAATATTACCTATTTTTCAATAATTAACCCCATATTAAATATATAATTATGCATAATAGAAATTTTAGGCTTTTAATGATATTAACTATCACTATATATAGTACGTAGCAACCAATGCATACTAATATACTAATTAATATATTGTATTTATGGATATTAATATAGCTTAGAATATAGGTATATATGTAATTCGTATTATTTAAAATCAATATATTAGATAATTGAAAATATAAATATATTCCCTTTAATTTGTTCATTAGTTTTGCTACAACACTGAATTTGTCATGTCTTAACTTAAGAAGAGAGCTGAATGTCTTCACTTAACACGAGACGATGTACATATAAGATAAACATTTTTCGTATGAGAGAGAAAGTTAAATAATAGCTTACAATAATAATATCAAAGGTTGTTTCACAATACATTAAGAGAACATTTTTAAAGACCTAAAAAGAATCTTAATATAGGATTTTACCCATAAAAGTTAGGTTCGACTCTGAAGTATAAGCATGTTATACCTAGAGTTTTTGGTTCTGGAACTCTCCATTTTTTTATATATATACGACCTTTCATTCATCATTAGAATAAATATATTATAATAGACGATTACTATCAGTAAAGTACCATACAATTTTGATAATTGTACATAAGATATGATATAAGAAATTTGATTTTTTTTTCTACTCTCTTTACATATACTTGCTAATAATTTGTTGAAGTTAATAATCAATAATTAATAATATTATAACTTAGAAAATATCAACAAATATATTTTATTATATAATGAATTAGTTATTTTAAATTAGTGGTTATACATGCAACGCTCGTAATGTTTCTCCTAGTACATTGATGGAGATGGATCTGCTAGTGAATTCTTGATCAAGTATAATCTTTAGGAGTTTATTTATTTAATTTAGATTATCGGTTCTAGATTATCTTTTAAGCATTATTTTGTTATTTGGGATAAGTTAGGATTTTTGCCTATTATTTTGTATTAGTTGTTTAATAGGATTAGAACTCTTTTCATAGAGTTATAAAAGAGCAGATGATTTCATATTTTATAGGTGGTTGTTTATGATTTTTTTAAAGTTTGGTTAAATAAGAAAATCGAGGGTTCTTCCTCATCTTGCGTCTCTTTCCGGTATTCTTTGAATCAACGGATTGTGTCGTGTTTATCTTTGTGTTCTTCGTTCCATTGTTACGATGCGCCTACATCATATATTAAAATACGGGAGCTCATGTAAACAGTAAGAATACCGCATTGTAAACAGTAAATACACATACATTGGGTGGGGTATTATCGATCAAACGGCCATAAAATAGGATAAAAATAGTACTCACCCAATTATTTATTTCCTTTTTTAATTATTACCGTGTGTTGGATAGTATTGTCCCCTACGTGAGTGCAACTAGTCTGCAGCGAATGAGTGTGGTCAATGAAATGTTCAACGAGCAATTGCTTACGGAGTTCAAATTAAACTCGGCCAAAATTTAACATCACAAAAGCTTACAAAGCAAGACAATATGGTAACAAAATTTAGCTGATTTAAGAAGTTACTGTTTGCGGATTCCCACGACATTAAAAAAAAGAGAGTTTTAGCTGAATTTTTTGAAAGCTATCAAAATCCCAAGTTTGCTCAGAAATCCTGTTGGGATGAACAAGGAATGAATGTATTAGCAAGCAACTGATAATAAGATGTTAAATCATGTCAATATATCGTAAATAAAAACATCGAGTGGTCTTAAACAACCTAAGCCACCTTCATCTTTTGTGGGATAAGCTCCTCCATCTTTTGTGGCAGCCCCCTGGATAGATTCCTCCATAATTCCTTAACCTCAGCTTCAGTTTCATAGTACAATTCAACTAGCTACAAACACAGTGTTAGTTAACCATATTAATAATACAATACTAGTTTACATAATAATACTATTAAACAAAAGTAATAAAGTAAACGACTAGGCTTCATTATTTCCATCAAAATAAGTACAAGTAGTATTGTGAATGATGAAGTTTAAAGATGACCTACATCTGAATCGCCAAATCGCATAAGAGATTTGCATAGTCTTCCAAGATCCTTCAACATGAACTTTTCAGCTGCTGCAATGATCTTGAGATCAAACGAATCTTTGGCATTCACAATAGCTTCTCTATCTTGATGGTGAAGCTTTCTGTGATTTAAAAACCAGATCACAGCCTGCATTGCATTAATATAATATATATAAATGGAATTCCATGGGAAAGAAAAGCAAATAGCAACAGCAAACACTAGGTAGGTACAAAAGTAAGGTATGCTAGAAAATAGAAACAAATTGAACAACTAAGTAATTATTTGTACCTCAACTCAATCAAAAAAGGAAGAGGATACCTCAAACACGTCAGTTTCGACATCTGAAATGACGACATTGGATTGCGAATATGGGAGAAGAGCCGGGCACCGAGTTGTTATTACAGACTCTTGGGCATAGTAGGTTCGATCACCAACTTGAAAAAGTAAACAGCGCTCAAGTGATAGAGACTTTTGTGGAGGCTGAGGCTGAGGCCGAGGCTGACGATCAATAACAAGTCCAATATTTGCCTTAAACATTATAGAATTATTACCATGAAGGCGAGATTTAAGAAAGAAACCGAGTATGAGAGTCCTTGTCCCAAAACAGCATCCAGGTTCCACAGTAACAACTTCTTGATAGTTATCTCTGACATAAAGTGTAGAACCAACGCAGCGGTCCTCATCAACCAATCTATCGAGGAAGAGGAGCTGAAAAGCAACACGTGCAGTTTTGCAACTCTGGTTCTTAAGAAATAAGGCTACGCGACCACCGGCGCCTGGTTCGGATCCATGAGGATAGAGAAGAAATGTAAAAGAGTATTCTCCCATCACAAATGGTTTGCTCTCAATCGAATTGCCCGTTCCTCTCACCACATATAGATCTCTATCAATATGAATCGATTTGTCCATTTCAACAATGCCAGCACGCATGGTGTAGTTATCCACCACAAATACATGAGATTTCTTTTCCATTATTTTCACCATACTATTAGTCTCCTTGCCAACCGGATCCATGTCGTCTACAACAATAAATAATACGACGCCGTGCCAGTATAAATAAATCAAAGGAAATGAAATCGATTCTCATCAATTTTCTTTATGTGATTGAAGGAAAAGGTGACGAATTGATACCTGAAGGTGCAGAGTCCAAGTCTTGTTCGAGTTGAGTCCAATTAACTAGGATAAAATTAAGAAACATACTATTAACAATAGTAAATTTGATTTGGAATTGGGGGTTACAATAGAATTATACCTGGCGGCGGCTTCTCTCTACTTTCTGCTGCTGCAGCTGGATACACCACGAGACGGCAGGTAAACGATAGGAGCGAAATCAGGTGCGGTGCGGCGGCTAGATTGAGAGGAAGAGGAAGAGGGAAGGGAGAAATTGACGGCTGACGAAGAAATAGAAATAAGATCCGATATATGTCAAGCCAAAGGTTTTAACTATATTTTGGAGAACAATTGCTGCAGCTGGATACACCACGAGACGGCAGGTAAACAATAGGGGCGAAATCGCGGTGTGGCTATATTTTTCGATACAATTTACAATAAGAGAACAATTATATATATAGTAAACAATCGAGCCCTAATCCTAGTAAGATAAGGAAACCGCGGGGCTCAAAAAACACATGCACAGCAGCCCAAAAAATTTGGATCGGGGAAGGCCCGCCCCCAACCATATGAAGGCGAATCACATCCCATGGAACTATAATCATGAGGTTCAATAAATTGAATAAATAGTTAAACTCTTTAATTAATTTATTCGAATTATTAATTCCGATATTACTCCATTCGAATTGCTCTCATTCATTATTGAACATATACTCTACAAATTGTGTTAGTCCATTGATATAACTATTTTATATGAATATGAATTAATCCTAAATAGATAATTCATAGATACAGACGTGTAATTAATATTTGTTAACCTCATCAAATATTTATTTCCTCATAATCATCATCCAAAGAAATTTGGAGTGCTTCTCTCATGTAAGAACCCTGCTTCGGGGTCAAACAAAATGAATGAGCAAACTCAGAATGCTTCATCAAACTATATACTATATCCATGCATGCAGATGCAGATGCAGCAGCAGCTTTCATAAAAATTGCTACGCTACAAAATTGATTATTTTTACATATTCCCCCGTCTAAACTTTAAACCTGTCACCAGTATTTTTAACTGGTCAAACCCGATCAACCCGGGTCAAAATATTGACTTTCCTATTTTTTTTAATTCGATTTTTTCAAACAAACAAAAAATTCTTCTCCGCCTTCAGCTCCGATTTTAATTTATAGATTATAATTGTGGCAACATTAATATTTTTTAGCTCGCTCCGAGGCCTTCGGCTCCCCTCACTCGACTCTTTAAACAAAAAATTAATAAAAAACTGAAAAAAAAGAATAAAAAAACTGAAAAAAAGAATTAAAAAAAACTGAAAAAAAAGAAAAAAAAATTGGAAAAAAAATAATAAAAAAAATCAGAAAAAAAATAAAAAAGTCAAACACGCGCCTGTTTAAAAAAAAAAAAAAAGTTTGGCGCGTGGACGCGCCTGGAGTAGCGCGTGTGATGCACGCGCCCAACTTAAGGGTAGATATATGGCGCGTGGTGTGCACGCGCCCAACGCATGTGAGTTCGGTCGCACGTACGACCGGTCTTATGCAAGTTTTTGCCTAAATTCTAAATTCTAAATTACCTAAATGAATCTTGTTGTGATACCAATCAAATTTAGCATCAGGTATGTATCACCATTCTCCCATGATTTCATTTCATCCACCCATCTGTTTTCGCTCAGATATCGATACCACGAGCTTTTCATCCTTCAACGCCCACCAACCATCTTACAGATTCTCCAGAATCATTTTGTACTTGTTTCCAAGTTCGATAAGATATTGTTTAAATCCTCAAAATATGGAAAGCTCGATTGACTTTTCTTATCACTCTTGCTTTGCTGTTCAAAATAGATATATTAGTCAAAATTAGTCGCAAGAATATAAAATGACATGTGATAGGAAGAGCTTGCATGTACATAAATGGCAATCAAGATGTCATGCAGATCACCACCACATCAGGATAGCAAACTAAACCTATGCATTCTCCACAAAACTATATACACAAGCATTGATAAGGATGTAAAATTTCTATTCATGACTGTTAGAAAATGGAGATGATTATATGGTGGGTAATTTTGGTGAAGTGGTGAAGATGAATATAGTAAGTGTAGTGTATGTATAATATAGAGATGAATTTTAGAGAGGAGCTCTTGTCTCCAAGAAGGCTATAGAGAGTATGAACTTGTTAAAAAGCTTAACTTTATTTATTGCTTTGCTTGATTGATTACATATGGTGCAAAACTCATATTTATACTTGTGGAGAGAATTCTCTAGATCCTCATAGGAATCTAGAATTCTCTACTACTAATGTTAATCTAGATTCTACTTAGCAATTCCTAATCTAGAATATTCTTGACTATTTCTATATTCTACATAAATATCCTATTGTATGATTTTTCTAGAATATTTCTAGATTCTACAACTCATATAATCTTGAGTACTCTAGAATCTACTTTATATTATTTAAATAATTCTCGATAAATGCATCACTTTTCAATAATGACAACCATTTTTTTGATCCTTTGATAAAAAAAAGATTGATTCGCTCATGAAATTATGACAATGGGCTAGATATAAGGAAACCAACCTCATATTTCTGAACAAGGGATGTCCAAAGGGATTTACATTGTCCAGGGCTTCTACTCACTCCATCCGCTAGTAAATTTGATGATATCTCTTCCCAGAGAGCCATCCGACCTTTAAGAACTTGGAATCGAGCAATTTAATTAGCTTCTTCACCTCTTCTATTCCTCTTCATAGTCTTGGATGATTTAGGATGAGGTTTTGGTTGGTCAGAGTCCACTTCACCGCATTCTTCTTTTGCTTTTTCTTTGTGTTCTGCTGCTGGAAGCAATTCATCATTTTGTTCTGATTGAACGGGCACTGATGGGGACACAAATGACTTCCAAAAATCGTCTGATTCATTGGTGTTCGGTGCTCTATCTGGCAATCCAGATTTAGATGTAGCTACTTCACCTTGAACCCTATCAAAATTCTGATCTGCAAAATCAGCTTTTAATGTATGGTGTTCGGTACAACTATGGAAAGATAATTTTAACATTACTTGAGATGCTACACAGAAGCTAAAGTTAAAAAATTTGACTATAATCACCATGACAAAGTTACCTACATGACTACCTTCAGTAGACAAAAAAATGAACCAATAAAGTCACAATCTGTGCAGTTTATAACAAGTTTATTTAGCCTAATTGTATTATGCATACTCCTGTATTTGGTTGATTTGTTCTTGCATGAAGGTCTACCAAGGAGATCATTACTGACTGCTTCAACGAGATTCATGACTAATCAAAATAATGGTGCAATCCAAGAATAAATGGAGAGACAAAAATATAAACCTTTGTTTGAGGGCTGCACCTAGCAATTAGGATTTTGAACCTTTAAATTGTACACTGACGTTGAGCTTAAATAAGAAAAAGTAAAACTGTTAGTTTCCAGGAAATCTAATGCGACCCCTTTCTATTTCAATCAGTTGTAGAATAATGACAATGTATGTCTAGCTTCCTTCCATTGTGAGCGGACATAGCCACTTAAAATGCAAGCAGAAAAGAAAGACTCGCATAACTAATTTATTATAATTCTTTTCTACCTCCAGAACTCGTCAAAACGAAAAAGATCCACATTCCACCTACAACTTTGATATACCTATATCTTACTTCTAAGAATAGTTACATAAATTAATAAATACATTCAAGTTTATTTATTTTGATAGATGATAAGAATCTTTATGTATCTAAAATTTCTCAAATCATGATATAGTTTATCTAATTCTAATATTATATCTTTTAAATTCATAAACTTTGTGTGCGCCGTCGTACGTACCACATACCTAGGTATCAATAAAAATGAAACATTATATTCATAAGTAGAAAAAAATATCAATTCAATATCTACTGTCAAACGAGTAACATATTTGCAAGGAAAGAATAGAAAAATCATTTAGTGCAATCTAATCTTATTGAAATTAAAATAAGAAGAAAACAGAAAACACGAGATATTCTGTAGATCAATATTTACAGAATATACATAGTTAATTGGAGAATTCTGCTATTGGATTTAGTATAAAAAGAATCAGCACTCATGGAATAACACCTACTTTTACAGCTCAGTTTGACCAAGGTCTACATTGTATAAATTTCTAGTCAGCAGGATTGCCTCCTACACTTGTTCAAAGATCAGAGACTACTCTTAAAATCTTCAAACAGAAATATTATGTGTAGAATAGAAAGAACCAGCTAAGAAGTGGCCAAATATGTGGGAGCACACATGATTATGATTTGAAAGAGTTTTCTGCCTACTGTGTTCCTAATGGGAATATTTATACTTGTTTCCCCAGTGCAACTGTATCTTCATCACTCCATTATCTTAAGAAATGCACAGAGAACTAAGAAAAAATAATATGTTGACAAACTAACCTTCTAATTCTTGTCCTGATGTACTTGTTGCAAGTGCAAGGCCACTGTTATCTTCCTCTAGCCTAGCAATTGGTTGTTTTTTCTTCTCATGTCCATCAACTGCTTTTCTCAATGCTGAAAACTCAGAACTTATAATATGAGACTTTCCTGATAGTTTTCCATTGATTTCATCAGCAAGCACTCCAACTGGATTCTCAATAGCAATTGCTATCACTTCAGGTCTTTTGCTACTGTACTTCCTCACCATTTTTCTTAAAACTTCAGATACAATTCTTTCCAGAGCAGTACATGAAAGATTTCAAGCTGACATACCTGACAACAATAATACCATCTGATGCAATTCTCATTCTCTCATCAAGACATAATTCAGTTGCTGTGCCAAATGCTATGTCACCATCATTGTACATCAACTGGTGTTCAAATTCAGTCAGCATGACCTTTCAAGCTTATAAAAGGGTGTGATGTGCCCACATGTAGATATATGTAAGAAAAAAAGAGGAGAGGAAGAGAAAAGGTAGGAGTTCCATTCTTTACCAAGAGAGATAAACCCATTTGATATAACTTTTCTATTTCTCATTCTTTATAACCCGAAATCAAAGGCAAGTTACATAATGTATGCCACACGATGAAAAAAAAACGCGTTCCATTAAATATCCAGACTCTCTCTCACTCTCTCTTGCAAGCGCGCACACACAAACATGAGAGATAAACCTCCATAATTACATAATTAGTGTCTAAATCAAGATTAACAAATGCAAACTAACTGGAGATATTATATTAGTGGAAGCCAGATTAAAATTTAACTGAAACTAATCACTTACAGTAGTGTGCCGAACCCCAGTTGATTTTCCCAGCAACTCATGCTCTTTCAAGAATAATAGCTCTCCATGAATCGGCAGGAAGTGTTGAGGTTTAACAATTTTTAGTACTTCGTCCTTACAAAAAAAAAAAGAGGTAAAATTCCATTAATTGAACCCAACCAGCTAGTTTTGACATTCCCCCATAATTCCTTAACATCATATTCCATTTTATAGTCAACACCAAACAGCTACAATGCAATGTATTAGCAAGCAACTCATAATAAGATATTAAATCATGTCGATATATCGTAAATAAAAACATCAAGTGGTTTTAGACAACCTAAGCCACCTTCATCTTTTGTGGGAAAAGCTCCTCCATCTCTTGTGGCAGCCCCCTGGTTAGATTCCTCCATAATTCCTTAACAATTGATTCAGATTCATAGTAAAATTCAACTACCTACAAACACAGTGTTAGTTAACCATATTAATAATACAATACTAGTTTACATAATAATACTATTAAACAAAAGTAATAAAGTAAACGACTAGGCTTCATTATTTCCATCAAAATAAGTACAACTAGTATTGTGAATGATGAAGTTTAAAGATGACTTACATCTGAATCGCCAAATAGCATAAGAGATTTGCATAGTCTTCCAAGATCCTTCAACATGAACTTTTCAGCTGCTGCAATTATCTTGAGATCAAACGAATCTTTGGCATTCACAATAGCTTTTCTATCTTGACGGTGAAGCTTTCTGTGATTTAAAAACCAGTGCACAGCCTGCATTGCATTAATATAATATATATAAATGGAATTCCATGGGAAAGAAAAGCAAATAGCAACAGCAAACACTAGGTAGGTACAAAAGTAAGTTATACTAGAAAATAAAAACAAATTGAACAAGTAATTATTTGTACCTCAACTCAATCAAAAGCGAAGAGGATAGAGCAGAAGGCATACCTCAAACACATCAGTTTCGACATCTGAAATGACGACATTGGATTGCGAATATGAGAGAAGAGCCGGGCACCGAGTTGGTATTACGGACTCTTGGGCATAGTAGGTTCGATCACCAACTTGAAAAAGTATACAGCGCTCAAGTGATAGAGGCTGAGGCCGAGGCTGATGATCAATAACAAGTCGAATATTTGCCTTAAACATTATAGAATTATTACCATGAAGGCTAGACTTAAGAAGGAAACCGGGTGTGAGAGTCCTTGTCCCAAAACAGCATCCAGGTTCCACAGTAACAACTTCTTGATAGTTATCTCTGCTAAAAAGTGTAGAACCAAAGCAGCGGTTCTAATCATCCAAACCTCTATCGAGGAAGAGGAGCTGAAAAGCAACACCTGCAGTTTTGCAACTCTGGTTCTTAAGAAATAAGGCCACGCGACCACCGGCGCCTGGTTCGGATCCATGAGGATAGAGAAGAAATGTAAAAGAGTATCCTCCCATCACAAATGGTTTGCTCTCAATCGAATTGCCCGTTCCTCTCACCACATATACATCTCTATCAATATCAATCGATTGGTCCATTTCAACAATGCCAGCACGCATGGTGTAGTTATCCACCACAAATACATGAGATTTCTTTTCCATTATTTTCACCATACTATTAGTCTCCTTGCCAACCTTGTCTATAATTACCTCCGGATTCATGTCTACAATAAATAATAGGGTTAATTATCACTTTTAGCCCGATATTTCGCTTCATAGTGATTTTATGGTCTGACCATTTGAAATATTAAAATTTGAAATATTAAAAAATGACTCGACCTTTGCTCCGTTGTATTGTGACACTTATAGCCTGAGACCGAAAATCCGGCGATGGAAAACTGAGTTGAGCGGCCGGATGATGATGTGGATATTCTTTAAAAATTGGGGCAAGAATATCCACATCATCATCTGCCCGCCCCACTCAGTTTTCTATCGTCGGATTTTCGGTCCCAGGTCATAATTTAGACAAACTTCACCAGTTAGGCGAAACATAATCTATTTCTACAAAACCAAAATTGCATCAGTTATCTGCCTAGGTGCATCCAATCTATTGCAGCATTACCAGCTTCGATTCTCCAATTTTTTTAATTTAATTTGCATATCATTCTCACCCACTAAAGTATAGGTGATTTTTTATACTCCCTCCGTCCCATTATTTATGACACGTTTCTTTTGGGTACGAAAAAAAAGGATAGGGGTGTTTAAATGGTAAAAAGATAGAAAGTGATGGAGCCCACAACTTTTTGTGAGATAAGTATATTTTCCAAAAAGGAATCAGGCCATATTACGTGGGATGGCCCAAAAAGGAATACAAGCTATAAATAATGGGACGGAGGGAGTATTTCTTTTCCAAAGTTGTTGCTTACCAAACCGTGGGGCTTCTTTCGGAATTGCTCATTAGGTCCAGGTTACATACAGTAACAATTATATGGTTCAATAACAAATCATGTTCTCCAATTGATTTGAGTGACATGTTAAATACGATTTCAAAGAGAAAAGTTTGGACATACATGAATTATTAAGATCAGAGAGGATGTGCTTTATGAGCTGTTGAAGCATTATGTAGTGTAGTGTGTGTATGCATTATGGACTTGCAGCTTAGATGTATCAACAGGACTATAAAATTTTTTTTTGCACACGTGGTGATTTTTACTATTTTAATTTTGGCAGAAAATTCAGGTCTTCATGTTTTTCTCATGCACTTTGTTATTTTTCAAGGTCCGCTGTTCCTCTAGACCTGTTGCTTCGTATCCTCAGGTTTCAGGAAATAGCTGGGGCTTTGGATTCTGCACTCATGACTACTACATTTGTACCCTCTCAGAAATCCCCTAACCTGGAAAATTCTCAAAGCTTGGTATTGAAGCAAAGTATCTCTCTTATGGATTGCTTGAGATCATGTTGGAGAGATGATGTTCTTCTGCTTTCTTGTTCTGACAAGTTTCTGCGCTTATTTTTACAACTTCTTTCAAGGTCAGTATGCTCTTTAATTTTGTTCAAGAAATTCTTGACTTAATCATTGAGATTTTAACCCGAATAAAAAAAAATTGGTGTGAAATTCTAATCTTTTATTGTGCAGATACTCTAAGGGGCGTTTACTTTACGTGATATGATAGATTGATAAAACATAGGATTGACTATATGAAGGATAAGATGACCAAACAAGCTCAAAAATAATCAATCCATCAAAGTAAACGATGGATTGACCTATATTATTTTTATCTCTCTATCCTATCACTCAAAGTAAACGCCCCCTAATTGGTTGCTGGATGGACTTAATGCTCGGAAATCTGGCAATGCAGCTGCCAGTTCGGGATCTGAATGGGCAATATCTGCTTCGCCAGATGATTTTCTCTATGTATGTTTCTCATTTGATCAGATCATGTGTGATAGTATTATGCAAATTGATTTTCTTTCTTTCCTGTACATTGCCTGTGTTTACCTGCACGGTAGAATACTATGTCATATAGGACCTGAAATGTTGGACTTGCCAACTGAGTTCTAAGGACGCCCTTACTTGATTTATCTTTCAAAAAAACAACTCCCATCAATCACTGTGCGCTAAAAATTGAAATGTTTTCCTTCCTGAGTAACATAATACTACTACCTCCGTCTCATGATAAGTGGTCACATTCTTTTTGGCATGGATATTAAGGAGAAGAATGTTTAAAGGTTAAAAAGATAGAAAGTGGTGGAGTCCACAACTTTTTATGAGAGGCATATTTCCTTATAAGGAAAGTGGTCACTTATCTCGGGACAACCCAAAAAGGAAATGTGACCACTTATTACGAGACGGAGAGAGTATCATTTAATATATTATATATGATATTCATGTACAATCTAGATGAACATCCCAAAATGTATTTGTCAAAAAAAAAATCAATATGTAAAAATACAATTTTACGTTCGCAAACGTCGATGTACGCAAGTATCATACATTGATCAATTGATAATGTAAACAGTACTAGTACGAATTTTTATATTCTCTTCTCTTGTGAGCAATTCACAAGTCTAATTGACAATAATTTATGAGATATTAGACGTGAACTCATAATGTACAATCAAGGAGCTAATATAAATAAATTATAATTGGGTTTTAATAAACAATAAATGAATTAATAAATTCTAATTGAGATAAATAAATCATAATTGGGGACTAATAAACTCTAAGAAAAATAATAAATCCTAATTTGGGATTAAAGAAAAAAAAATTAAAAAAAATTTATAAACAAAAAAAATATAAAAATGGTTGTGCATGTATTCTCCTTCTAAATGGGTGATTTGCTTTGCACGCAGCCCGAGACACAACTAGGCTTTGTGCAGTTGATCGTACCTTACGGTTGACCGTACCTTAATTTTTATCTTCTACTAAATAATAATACAAATAAGAAAAGAAAAAAAAATCCTCGGCGATTATCCAACTGGAGATAGTTGACCCATTTGTAAATGTACAATTGTATTAGTTGGTCTAAATTAGTATGTATATATACGAAAAAGCGTTTTGTGAAGTACGAAAGTGATAATGGTATATGATATGTCGCGCGGTAGGTTCGATCCTAGAACCCCGTACAGTGAATGTGGCGATATTTTCAGCCCACTTTTTTCATAATACCAATCCTTATTTTTTTTTTTTTGAGAACTCCTAATACCAATCCTCTTAATACAAAAATCATCACAGCAAAACTATTTTTATCGATGAAAATATTTTGTCCGCAAATTCATCGGCAACTGTGGAATAATTACCTCAATTATGAATTTATTTCCTTAAAAAAAATTCTGAATTTCTTTATGTAATGCATATTTCTCATCTCTAGGGACGACTTCACCTTCACCGGAGAAAAGGAAACTGGTATCATGACCATGAATCCGAAGTTGGGGAAAATAAGAAATTTAGAGACTTGACTCCGAATACGAAAACCGAATCGACCCAAAATTATTTAATTTGTTATTTGGGGAAATTTTATTAGGGGTGTACATGTAGTACACCCCTCCTCACATGATAATATTATATTAATATAATTTATATTAATAAAATATTGTTATGTGAGAGGTGGGTGTACTACATGTACACCCATAATAGAATTTCCCATTTATTACAATCCTACATGATTGCCCTTTAGATTTCTATGATGAACCAGGATGGCTTGCATATCCCGGCGACAACGAGTGGCGGTGATGTTAAGCATTTAGGAGGTGATTGGTATGATGGAATGGAATGAAGGTAGGAATGGAATGATAAACCTTGGTTGATTCATTTGCTTGGTATAAACAAGAGTTAAAGGAAGGAATGGAATCATTATTTGTTTAGCATTATATTACCTTTTTCTTCTATCTGAAAATAATATTTAAAATAATATTAGATAAAAAATGTTAGAGAGGGTAAATTTTTTAGAGAGAGAAAATTTTTAGAGATAGAAAAATTCTAGAGATAAGATAATAAAGAGAAAAATTTTAGAAAGAGAAACTTCTAGAGAGAGAAAATTTTTAGAAAGAGGATTTTTAGATAGCAAATTCTTGAGAAAGAAAATTATAGAGAGAAAATTTTTAGAGAGAGAGAAATCTAAAGATAGAAAATATCATAGAGAAAATTATTATAATTATTATCATTGTAATTTTTTCTCGATAGCACTTTCCCTCTCCAAAATTTTCTCTATATAGTTTTTTCCTCTCTCTAAAAATTCTCTCTCTAAAATTTTTTCTCTCTAGAATCATATCTCTCTAAAATTTTCCTCTCTAAATATTTTCTCTCTAGAATTTTTCTCTCTCTAAAATTTACTCAGTCTAGAATATTCTTCTCTCTAAAACTCTCTCTAGAATTTTCTCTCTCTAGAACTCTCTCTTTAGAAATGTTCTCTCTCTAAAAATTTTCTCTATCTAGAACTTTCTCTACCTAATTGTTTCTCTCTCTAGAAATTTTATCCCTCTAGAACTTTCTCTCTCTATAAATTTTCTCTCTCTAGAATTTTCTCTTTCCAAAAATTTTCTCACACATTGTCTCTCTAAAATTGTATATCTAAAATTATTTGTTGAAATAAAAAAATTTAAATGAATAATTAGATCAAATAATATATTAATACACATATATGAGGATTATGAATGGCTAATACCATGGGTTATGGATGGAATGACTAATCCCAATAAGAAAGGAATAGTAATTCCTAATGGAATGTTGATTCCATTCTATATGATTTACCAAGCAAGTGAATGGAATGGAAGTAGGAATGATCATTCCATTCGTTACCTCATTCCATTATACCATTCACCTCCTAAATGAACCGAAATGCAACTATTGAATATAGAGATGTATAGCGCAGCTAGCTACGGTAGAGCTTGAGGTGCCACTGGCCCCCATTTTTTTGGTGTATATATATATATATATATATATATATATATATATATATATATATATAGAGAGAGAGGAAGAAATTATATGTAAAATAATTTTCCCGTAAGAAATAAGAAACAATCTAGACCATTGATCTTTGTAGATCTACGGTTGTCATTGATCGGTGCATTATAATTGAACATGAAATGCATTATCGTAACAATGCATTGTAATAAATCAAAAATGTATTATTATGATAGTGCATTGTAATAACTAATATGACATAAAATACATTATTTTATTACATAAAATGTATTATTATTATTATTATTATTATTATTATTATTTACGGGAAAAGTATTTTATACGTGAATCAACCCATATATATATATATATATTACATAT
The DNA here is from genome assembly GCA_031470985.1 of Agastache rugosa. Lineage (NCBI taxonomy): Eukaryota > Viridiplantae > Streptophyta > Magnoliopsida > Lamiales > Lamiaceae > Agastache > Agastache rugosa. The sequence continues at coordinate 8,976,839 of CM062602.1, forward strand.
GTTACATTTAATAATTTGATTTTCTTTTGTAAATAATAAGTTGATATGTTAAATTTGAAATTATCAAATTTCCTTTTATAACTTGTTTTTCATTAATATGTTTATTAATCCAAAACAAAATTGATTAACTAAATGTATACCGAATGAGATTTAAATTATTTTGTTAGGTGTAAAATATAGTGTAAAAAACGATATTGCTTAATCAAATGACATATAAAAAATAGACATGTCGGTAACATAATGTCATTTCATTCTCACTATTATTAATTTTTTTACTATTTATATCAAAATATATAAATAAAATCGAAGGGACATTATTTGTAATAGAAAATTGTTTACCTTGAAACAACCATGCTTATACTTTGTTTCTTTGATTTGTTATGTAATTTAAATGATATTATAATTATATTAGATATTTTTATTTATTTATATTGAAAAAAAATTAGACCCCTGAATTGAAATCCTGGTTCCACCACTGCACATGAAGGAAAGAAAATTAAGTAACTTGGATGATCGCTGATGCCGGACATAGGGGGAGGATGGGGGAATTGATGTTTCATGATGAGAAATCAAGAAATTGATAAGTATGGGTAATCGCGGCTGTGCGAAAGAGAGAGAGAGAGTGTGAGAGGTTGATTGTAATTTTTGGGTTGAGAATATTAATCTTGCTCCAGAGGTGTCAAACATCCACTCCATTGTTGGACACGTGACGGCAGATTATGGATGTATGCAATGGATGTGGTTCTAGTATCGAACTTACCGTCGCTTTAGGGAGACATAAGCATTCATGTGGAACATGTCTCGGATTTAATCATCCAACTCAAAAAAATAAAAATAAAATAATACTATCTGAGTTCATCATAATTTCTTCAATGATGTAAGTACTCTGGTTAGTATAAAATTTTATAGATGCTACACAAATCATTTAATATAAAAGTTTTTGATTTCTTTCCTTGACTTTTGGTTCCTTATTTTCAACTTGGTCACTGTTTGTAGAATCACATTATAAAATGGCTATTTGTAGAATGAATGTTCATACATAAAACTCCATCAACAGACTCTACCATGTCAGTTGTAATCTTTTTTATATCATCGAAACTTATTGAATTTGTATCATGATGTGCTTTTTCTGAGAAAAATAATACTCCATCCGTCCACGAAAAAACGCACACTTGAAAAGGCACGGGTTTTAATAAATGAGTTGAGTTCGTTGTTAGTAGAATAATGGTTTCACTTGTTATATAATTTTAAATTGCCCAAATTAGAAGAATGGTCACACTAATAAAAAATAAAAAATTTACCCAAATTAGTTTTAATTAATGATCCCTCCCATACAATATATTGGAGGAGAGGACTATCGAGAAATAGAGGAAGTATTTCCCCAACCAAAAATGAAAAACATGATTAATAATAGTGTAAATTTAGCTAGTGTGGGAATAAGTTAATTTGCGCACTTTAAGTCACGAGCATGCCATTTGTCTTATGATTAATGGTACTTTTTTGGATTTTTAGTGTTAATGTTTTTGTCCTTTTCTTTTCACTCTTATTGGAAAAACTGTGCTAAATTTTCAATAAAATTTCACACACATACATATACACATGTTGAGGTTCAATACTCACCATTTGTAAGCACTTTTCCTGAGCACCGCTAATATTTTATATGCGTAAGTAATTTTTAATATCAAATTTATTATTGATATAATCTAAGTGAATATATTTCTCTTAGTGCATCCTTGAATGGTTTAAAGCAAAATTTATACTAAATTTAGTGATTTAGTTTATCATTAAAGTTTGCTCTGAAATACAAGTGTAATTTAATTCAAACATTTAGATATATAGTGGCAAAAGAAAACAAAGCGAATGTTCAAGATCGGTTTCTAGCTAGTTAATTAACAGAGATTAACTTTCATTTGATCTCTCTCCCATATATATATAGAAGTAAAAAGTCGGTTGCCCCCTCAGGTGGCCTAGTGTGGTAGAGTGAGTATTTCAGAGGCTAAAAATCTCATGTTCGAATTCCATCAATGCATCCATAAGTCGAGCTTGTCACATGAGATTTATTCACTGCGCAATGAAGATAACAACCAAATTTCATCAATGCGCATCTATAGGTTGAGCCTGTTATTGTACCTTTTTTTACGAATGCGGTTATTATTTATTCCTTATTCTAGTTTATTCTCCTAACCTTTTGTTTTCTTACATCATTCCCAATTGAAAAAAACAAAAAAACATTATTTCACGCGTGAACTCTACATTTTTCTATTCGAGAATTTACATTTTTAATGCAAAATATCTTGTGCATAAATGATGAAACACAACTGTGGGACAAAGTATCGCAACGTAAATTTTTTGATCAAGTTCTGAAGTTTCATAATTTTTAAGCATCAACTAGGCCGTTTGGTTTGGTTGGTCAGGAGGTTTAATCGTTATTTTCACTAATATAATATTTAAAATTTTATTTGACAATTTGAGACTTGAGAGACAGGTGGATAATTCCCCTTTCATTTTTGTTTTTCCTTTTCTCTTTCTGGCTTTTCCCAAATAATTTCTTAATATTAAAATAAAGAAAATAAAAGAGCACAAAAAAGGAGGGAAAAAAGAAAAAGAAAGAGAAAAGAAAAAAGAAACTTGGAGGTAAAAGACTACCTCTAGTTTAGTTCTTGTAGTGTGCTTTGTCCTCACTCGCACACTTCCTGAAAATTTTTCCATCATAGAATTGCTCCAGGTCAAGTACGCTTAACCTTGAAGTTCTTCCACAATGAGTATCATAAAAGAAGATGCATCTTGATGGTATAAATAGTCATATCAATTCCTTTTAAGCTCTCCTCGAATATATCGTCCCATTCTGACATATTTTCGGAATCCCTCTCATTCAGGCGTGTTTCGGTTCGTTTCTGCCCCTCCGCTTTGAAGTCTTATCGGAGCCGCTCATTGTGAGTGCTTCTGCACAGGCGATCACTCCATACTTCTGCCCCGGGCATCACAGTTCTCCGAACTTTTAGAAATGTTTTAAAAATTTATAAACCAAAATCTACAAGCTAACATATAACAAGCTTCTCATTCTGGCATGCAATAAATTCTATATTTTGTAAAGCCTTTGAGTGCTCTGAGCCGACGATTTTTATCTCATTTGTATCTTCGAGGATCAAGTTATAATCCGACATTATTCCTATTTTGCTGCCAGTAATTGGCAAGTTGTAATTGGCTTTTCCAATTAGCCTGTTCTACAAGTAAACGGCTTGTGAATTGATTTGGCATCTTAAATATGATATGATAGTCATGTGAATTTAAAGATAAAGTTGCCTTATACATAAAGCAGTCATACCCTCGTGACCAAAAGTGCTCATCATTCATCTTTCTCAAGATTTGGACATTAATTCTTTCCCCTTTATATATTTTTTTTAATAAATTAACAATGAAATTTAAAAACCGCGTTATGGTGAACTCGAACTCGAAACTTTTGGTCTCAAGCATTAACCACTCTACCGCTAGGCCAACACACGTACATGCACGACATTAATTTTTTCGTCCTCATTATTGTGGCATAACACAAATAATGGTCTCATTTTAATAATTGTGATCGCACATACATTTAATATTGTAAATTGAATTTTATGATCCGTGGCAATAATTAATATGTATTCATAATATGATTCGTGAGAGTAATTATAACAAAATGGTCTAGTAGTGACTTAATTTTAGTAATGTCATCAAGAAAAGTGTTTTAAAATTTCTTGTATCTTTATGTGTAACAAAATTTGATAACATCTACACATACATCTATATATTTTTGCTACATATATAAATGTAACTAAATTTTGTTACGTTTAAAAATGTAATAAATTACTAATACCCTCAAATGTCACTAAATTTTGTAACATGTTTTTATATTTGTGACATACTCCCTCTGTCCCTGATAAGTGTAGTTCACTTTCCTTTTTCGTCCGTCCCCCATAAGTGTGGTCCTTCCTTAAATGGATATGACCCACTTAAAATTTTACTCTTTTATCCTTTAAAAGTAACTAACACTACAACAAAGTGAGTTTCATTCTCCACTCACTACACATCTACTAACATCCTTCTTAAAACTCGTGCCCCTCCCTCTGGACCACACTTATCAGGGACGGAGGGAGTACATAATAGCTATCTATCACAAGATTTCATAATTTTATTTAGTGACATTTATAAGTTCCGTGATTCTTCGAAAATTATGTCAACACTTCAACATTTTATTGTAGTTTTATACATTTGACCAAATGCATGCACGTCATAATATATGATATGACTATAGAATTATGTACAATATATATACACTAAAAAGTGAACACAAAAATTGAAACAAAACAAAATAGAGATTTTTGCATGGAGGATTTCTTTATAATTAATATTCGTAAATAGGCGGGGTGTATAAATCACCAAAAGTCACCGTTTATCCAATATTTCACCATAGAAATTATGATCTGGCACTAAATATAGAAGTTAGATGCTTGTTACAAACTCTTAATCAATAAATATATGTAGAAGAAGACACTTATTAAATAAATTATACAATTTCTCGATTTAGGTGAACTAGGACCATTGATCATGTTCAATCCCAAAGCCATCAAGAATTGCCATATGAAAGTTAATATCACCAGACACCGGCACATATGAATTTGGAACTTTTACTTATGACTGACTCAACCAATACACAATGATGTGGCCTTCGTTGTGTTGATGCCACACAGAAGCCATATCGTCGTGCCTTGGCCGAGTCAGTTGTAACTAACGGTCCTAACTATGAAATTTAACGGATGTCTGATTAGAGTAAGAGTATGAAAATTTAATTATTTATATGACATTGATAGTATGTGTCATTTCAATTAATGTAAACGAGTGAACTTTAGACTATTTAGATATATGCCATATTTTATATTAGTGATGGAGATAAAACTATATATACTAAATTATTTGGCCAAATAATCTATACTAAATTATTTGGCCAAACTAATAGCATTACGGATTCGGAACTCAACATTAATCGACATGTCTATGGAATTTTCTCTAATTTTTGTTCTTATTTTATAAAATCTTTGATTTGTGTCATTTTCGTATTTAAGTTTTACCACATATTTATCTTTAAACGCATCCATAATTATCCCTATATATTTAATTTTTCGTATTCATTTTATCTCATATTTATATTCAAATTTAATTTTTGTATTTATTTTATCACATAATTTTTGTAACATAATTTTATAAGGAAATAATTCCTCTACCTTTTATTTTAGCCATAACTAATCCTCAATTATACGTTCTTTACACAAGTAGACAAGCTCAACATTTTTTTTAATAGTGGGGACCCATGCACAACCGCTACCTTCGATCCGTACTGAGTTAACCCCGTTCCTATGTAATAGCCTGTAAACCACACTTTCTAAGTATATGTGTCACATGCTCGACCGAGATATTTTTTCTTCTATATTTATTATTATCTTTACTGATTGAAATTAACTTGCACAAATAGTATCTTGTTTAGGCCATGACTAAACAAATTCCCATCTTCTTCACAAATATTATTTAATACAAAAAGTTGAAGAGAACAAAACAACACAGAGGAGCTACTTAAATTCTTCCTAACGCGATACTGTAAAGATCTTTTGATTATATGAACTAATATCATGATTGCATTAATCTATATGCATGAATGATAAATATTGTCCCTTCAAATTGTGTAATTGGTTATCCATTTATTAATCATGTTTATTGACATATGCTTATTGTAAATAAAAGGAAACCTTGACAACTAATGGTTGCATCCATTGTGAGAATCATACGCTTGTAGGTTCCAAAAGATCTTTCGAGTAGAGAATGATTCGAGTGATTGTAATCGATCAATGGCTAATGGGTTAGGGGTGCATATCCAAAAAACGGGTTTTTGGATAACCCGTACCCTACCCGTACTCGGGCGGGTAACGGGTACTCTATACCCATAATTTCCAGGTACGTGTATTAGTTTTTCCAAATTTTCGGGTACCGGGTCAAAAAATTCTTATATTATTTGTAGAGAAAAAATATATTTTAGTACTTTAATATTTAGTTTCATTTTCAATTTTTCATTCTTGACTCATGTGGTGTGCGCGAAGCATAGCACCTCCTCCACAATTCCATTTCCATACGTGATAGTTGATACTTCCACCGTTCCACGACTCCGCTCACCATCCCTCCTCTGTCCACGAAGGTCGACATCGTTACACGAAGTTGAAGTGTTTGAACTACGTATTTGGTATTAATTTTTTGTTGTTGTTTTCAATTGTTGTTGTTTATTTGCATCGTTGAAATTATCGAAAAATCAAGCTAAAAACTGGTGAAAAATTGAAACATCGGAGCTGTCCTTTTATTTATATTTTTTAGATGGGTAGATTGGGTACCCATTATCCGGGTCGGGTATATCTGACCGCGTATTGGGTACCGATTGACTAAAACGGGCGGGTACGAGTATTCAATTTTAGCTAATCCGGATACGGGTACCCGAAAAAGACGGGTAGGGTACCCATAAATACCGTTTATGCACACGGTTACCCATTTAATGGGTAACCGTTTGTACAACTTTTATTATTCACAATACTTTCAACTTATAAATTTCAAATAGTATTTAATTATGCAATCTAGTATTTCATTTTCTTTTGTATACACAACGATAAAATTCAAGCGTCCTATCTCCACATAGTTTAAGAGAAAAACAAAACTTCTTACTGAAAAATAAGCCTAATCTTCAGAATGCAAAACTCAATTTTGAGTGGAGGATCGGCTTTAAACATACCACCAAGGTGTTTGAATCAAATGAATGATTAAAAATTGTTGAAAATGAATTTGATTTCATTTCTTTTAGGGATATCCACGCGTAAAATACCATATTGGTCTTGGATCGTTATATTTTCTTATAGAATAAAAACTATAATTTCATTCTACATTATTCATACAAAACTTGATGATAATGGATACCCAACCTATAAGAGGAAAGACACCACCATGGACAAAATGAAGTTCTTCTTAATAACAAGTATGTGGTTATGTACAATATTATGCATATTTGATCATGAAGTATCAGCCTACATTAACGTTGACTACTGCAATAAAGGACAAATTGTCAAGTACTTGTTCAAATATATCAGTAAGACCAATGATAGGATGAGCGACAGAACAACTAACTCAAGTAATTACGAAATCTACGAATACATCAATTGTAGATATATTTATACATGTGAGAGGCTATTAATTATCGGACTTCGTATATAGAGAATATTGAACTTCAGAAGATATCATGAGCTTAATGAATATATATGATGGATTCTTGAAATTTCGATTTTAAGTAAAAAAAATAAAAAAAAAAGGGAACATTTGACACTTAAAATTTAAGAAATAAGGGGGGTAAAGTGTAGCCATTGAGAAGGTTGTAATAAGAACATCTGGAAAGCTTAATTGTGTTGATGGATTAAGATAAAAGTTATTAATCTTCCTGGATAATGGCGTGTCTCCTAATTAATTAACTAATTTTGTGCTTATTCGAAATTATATCTTTGATTAACCAGGTAATTATTAGGTAATCTGTCAAATAAATTCATTCTTGTGGCTTATTCGATTTACTCATTTGAAGCGTTAATTTGTAGTTATGGCTAAATTGAGAATGAATTAATGATCATTTAATTTATTGATGTGCTTGCACAAAGGCATGGATGAAATGAAAATTTTACCTCAAGATATATTGAATGAGTTATGTGTTAATGATAATTGATGGTCCCTGAGCAAGGTCTTTGGTGTAGAGGGGGGTGAATACACCAAAGATAGATTTCTGAAAACTTTTTCTAGTTTAAAAACAGAGTTGGTGAGCTCAGTTATTAATCCAGCTGAGGAGGGTCAGCAGGGCAAATAACTCAGCTGGCGGTGCGGAATGTGGTGGTTTGAAAACTTAGCTCGGTTACTTAGAAAAACTCAGCTTGAAAATATTCTTTACGTTTGTTTTCGACTTAGTCAAGTTGTGCAAATTTCAGAAAGACACAGCTGTCTTTGGAGAGCAGCTGTGTATGCAGATTTGATAAAATATGCAATGAGATGATAAAGTTAGTAAAATATCTGAAAATAACGAGAAAGTAAAGAACACGATATTTTACGTGGTTCGGAGTAACACCTCCTACGTCCACAACCAGATTCACTGGTAATTCACTACCACTTGGTTTACAAGTACCAAGCAACTTCACAACTCTAACTCGAGTTGTGTTCCAACAGTTTGCGGGCACTGTCAAGCCTAACCTTTCAGTTTACGGGTCTGAAAAAACCTTACAACCACTTGAATTTCGCGCTTCAAGCAAGCGTAACCTTGACCTAACCTTTCTGGGTAAAGAGGGGTTTGGTTTGGGGTTCCAACTATGAACGAGTTCTTACAATTAAGAACTTTAGAATTAGATGAACTCATTCGAAATCTAGGCTTAAAATATACAATGATTTCTGCCTAGGAATCAGACGAAAAACTGAGCAGTTTCTGGACTAGAAACACTTTAAGATAAAGTATTCTTTGAACTATGTAGAACTGCTTGAGAGATTTTGAAGGCTTGAGAATTTCGGAGAATGAAAACTTGTAGAGAGTTTTTCATATATGATCCTGATGTTGAGACAGATTTATATAGGTAGAGATTCAAGACTAGCCATTGGAGGAGCCATTTGAATCTTACCTACTCTTCTTAAATTTTAAATCTGCCGTTGGGCGTTTCTGAATCTATCTTCATTCGTGTCACATCTTAGGTTCTGAAGTCTAGGATGCTGATTCGGCAATCCCTCATTGGTCGAGGTATGTTGACTTCCTCTGACGCCGGGATCTCTGCCTTTGGAGATGGGTTTTTGAATTTAGAGCTGGATTGGGTAAGCTGACTTGAAGTGACGTCTTCAGAGTTAGTTCCCTTTGTTCTGTACAGCTGGACCAGCTGTGTCTTGAACTCAGCTCAGCTTATCTTCAGCTTGATCCTGCTCTGTTTAGAACTCGCCACTCGGAAAACTCACCGATAGTTGACTCTCGCCGTAAACACAATTGGATCTTCTCGTCTTGAGCTGTCTTCCGCTTCTGCTGTCTTCCGCTTCCTGAACCTGTAAACTTAGAAAATCTAGAGTTCAAACAGGCGAGCTGGAAAACACTACTTATGTTGATGCGATCATCTACTCGGTTGGAAAACAATTGGATTTTGGTATCAAATCAAAACTCTATTAATTTTCCCAACAATAATCAATGATCATATCGGTCATAGACATACTCTTTAATTTAAATTAACTCTTAATTAATTTCAAGAATTCATAAATCATGATAACATCTAGCAAGTAGGGTGATTACCTAATAATATTAGATGACGAAAAACTTCACACAAATATGACCATTCTATTATCTAATCTCATGATTGGAGTTTAGGCATGCACGAAATTAGTGGAAAACTCAAATAATCTAATAGTTTCATTTTCATTTCAATTCAATAACCCATTAATGAATACTCTCTCCGTCCACAAAAATTGTATCACAATTTCTATGGCGCGAATTTTAAGAAATATTTGTTAGATGTTTATTGAGTGGAGAAAGTGACCAATCATTTTAATAAACTGTGGTAGATGTTTGTTGAGCGGAAAAGTGGATTCGCCATTATTTTTTTAGAATGAGATCCATCTTTTAAGAAATGTGTGGTAGATATTTATAATGGGTTGTGTGGAGTAATGTACAAAAATGAAAGTAATATACTATTTGTGGACGAACGAAAATTACCTTAATGATACAGTTTTCATGGACGGAGGGAGTGTTATATATTCATCTCCTACCCAAGGTCATAGAGAGATTTAATTTTATAAGATATAAAAAAAATCAAATTATGTTTCATAATCACCCATATGTGTTATATCATGTCTCATAACTCATGGAGTTCTATGAACTTTATCTAAGTATCGATAGCTAATATTTCCTCCGTCCCATTGAAATTGTCTTCCTTTTTTTTGGGCTATCCCATTTAAATTGTCATGTTTCCTAAAAAGGAAATAATTAACCCTTCAAAAGTAATGTGACCTACCCATTTTCTCTCTTTTTACCCTTTTTCTTAATAACCGTGTCGAACAGTAACATGATAAAATGAGTGGGACGGAGGGAGTACAAAATTACAAACACGTACAAATAAATAAAATACCTACAATAACCTAAATTTCAATTAAATTAGTACAAATAATAAAATATAATTAGTAAGCGGAGGGTAATTCTATATATTTGTATAAATTAAAAAATGGTTAATTTGCTTAAAATACATTTTTTTTTTTTGGATTTTAAAATTTAACATGACTTTTAAAAAAATATCTGTAAATATACCACCTTTACATTCGTTTGAATTTTGACATAAATTCTGAAAATCCCCAAATTACATCTAATGTGGCTGTCGGAATTTTACATGTGAAATTTCTTTCCGATGAGAGAAACGACATCGTCATTTCACAGTTAAATTATTTAAGAGCTTTTCACTTAAATTGGAGTTTCACAATTTATGGCTTACTCTCACTCTCCCTCTCGCGTAGCGTAGCTCCGTCTACAGACTCCTCTTCTTTTTTAGCCCCATCTTCTCTCGTAGCCTTCTCTTCATGGCGAACTTGTTGTTATGAGAACGTCTTGGACGGATAACAATCCGACAATCTTCTATTATGGGTGCCTTATTCAAATTGTTAAAAGACGTCGTGCAAATTTAGGTTAAAATGACATTGATTCGTCTTATTCAGATAGTCACGTCAAAAATGAAATGCCACATCAATTAAAAAACGACATGCCAATTAAAAATCGTCACATCTATCGCTAGAGGTTCTAGCCGTGTCAAAATTCAAACGAATGTAAAGGTGGTATATTTACAGAGACTTTTGAAAGACATATTAAATTTGAAAATTAAAAAAAATGGTGTATTTTAGGCAAATTAATTGACCCATTAAAAAATACTTCATCTGTCCCCCAAAAGTGTAGTGCATATTTGATTTGTTGTGAGATATAAAATATTGGTTGAACCATATATACTAATTTCGGACGGAAGAAGTACTACTTAGGGGGTGGCTGGTAGACATGAATGGAATTTAGTGGGAATGAAATGACCCTTGTAATGGAATGAAGGTAGGAAAGGAATGAATTAGGGAATAATTAATATTCTTATGGCTGGTATACATCAGGAATGGAATGGTCATTCTGTTGGGAAAATAATAAACATGTTTTGAAATGATACCAAAACCCAGCTGACCCCAACCGAGTAGATGAATGCACAAACTTTGTGTTGTTTTTCAGCTCACCTGTTTGAACCTTATAGAGTTTCTTAGTTTACAGGTAGAGTCGCTGAAGACAGCAGAAGACACAGCTAAGCTGACACAACTGAAGTATTCAGCATAGCAGACTCAGCAGAGCAAGACCAAGCAGAGTCAAAGACCCAGCAGTATCAAGACCCAGCTCAGTGACGGAAACCCAGCTCAGTGTCAAAAACCTAGCTCAGTGTAAAGGACCCAGCTTAGTGTCAATGACACAGCTCAGGTTAATGATACAGCACAGGTCTAAGACAGCTCAGAGTCAAGACGCAGCAGAGTCCAAGACGCTGAAGACACAGCAGAGACGCTTAGCAGCTCGTAGATAAAGACCTTCTCAAAACAAGATCCCGATGTCAGAAGATCTTGTCTGACGCATTCAAATCAGAGAAGAAATAGCTTCTGCAGATGCAAACCTACTTCGTAGGTTAAAGGCCAGAAGTAAATGAGAGTAGGTAAGATTCAAACGGCTCTCTTCCAACGGCTAGTTTGAATCTCCACCTATATATATATCTCCTCACCATTGAAGAGAATAAGCTGACTGGAGAGTCTGGCGAGACGACTGAAGAAATAAAAGAGCAAACAGAAAAATGAACAACGATCTTCAAAGCCAAATCTTTCAAGAACATCCAGCCCGTCAGCTGTGTTCTTAGTTGTTCACATATTCAGTCATAGGCAGAATAGATTAGAATAGAAATATCTTAAGCCTAGTTTGAACGAGTTCATCATACTCCTTGTTCTTCATTGTAAGAACTCGTTCATAGTTGGAAAACCCATACCCAAACCCAAACCCAAACCCAGAAAGGTTAGGTAAAGGTACGCCTGCTCGAAGCGTGTAATTCGAGTGGTTAGGTTCTTCAGTACCCGGAAACTGAAGGTGTAGGCTTGACAGTGCCCGCAAACTATTGGAACACAACTCAGGTTAGAGTTGTGAAGTTGCTTGGTACTTGAAAACCAAGTGGTAGTGAATTACCAGTGAATCGGTCGTGGACGTAGGAGGTGTTACTCCGAACCATGTTAAAATTGCTTTGTTCTTTATTGCTTTGTTTATGCATTCTGCTAACCCCTCATGAGCATTATTTCAAGCTGCATAAACTGACTAATTGAAAAGTGAAACAGAGCTCTGCAATATGATTTGAAGCAACAGACGGACTTTCCAAACCCACCAACTTCCGCACACACTCACACTGCCAGCTGTGTTGATCAAGCTGCCATCCAGCTGGATCGAACACAGCAGGCTCTCTGAAAAGAGTTTTAATCTGGGAAAAGTTTTTAAACCTTGGTGTATTCACCCTCCCTCTACACCAAGGTATCCGTCTTGGGACCAACAATTGGTATCAGAGCAGTGGTTCAAAAGACCGCTGGTTCTGAATCAAGAGACGTGTCTTGATAATCTGTCAGTGGTCAACTGAACAGATCATCTTTATTGAAAAACTCATATTATTACATACTGTTCATATCTCCATGGATTCTTATCTTAACAGGAATCTTCCCACCTTCTCGGTCGATGATTATGCAATCTGGAAGTTCAGATTAAAGAGATTTCTCTGTGCGCATCATGACATGATGTGGGACGTCATCACAGACGGACCCATCATCATCTACAAACAAGGAAACGAGCTTGTTCTAGCTCAAGATGGTGGACAGCCAACGTATCAGCTCATTCCCAAGCCAAAGAGTGAGCATACCTCAGAAGAAAGGAAACAAGCTGGATTAGACAGCTTCGCGAGGAACACCATCTCATCAACAGTCTTCAACGCCTACCTCAGCAAAATCATCAACTGCGAAACCACAAAGGAGATGTGGGAAACCCTAGCCAATCTATGCGAAGGATCAGTGATGGTCCTGAGCTGGGTCTTTGGTGTAGAGGGGGGGTGAATACACCAAAGGTAAAGTTCTGAAAAACTTTTTCGAGTTTAAAACAGAGTTGGTGAGCTCAGTTATGAATCCAGCTGAGGAGAGTCAGCTGGGCAAATAACTCAGCTGTCGGTGCGGAATGTGGTGGTTTGAAAACTTAGCTCGGTTGGTTAGAAAAACTCTGCTTGAAAAGATTATCTTTATGTTTTCGGCTTAGTCAAGTTGTGTAACTTTCAGAAAGACACAGCTGTCTTTGGAGAGCAGCTGTGTATGCAGTTTTAATAAAATATGCAATGAGATGATAAAGTTAGTACTAAAACTGAATTTAAAGAGAAATAAAGAACACGAGATTTTTAACGTGGTTCGGAGTAACACCTCCTACGTCCACGACCAGGTTCACTGGTAATTCACTACCACTTGGTTTCCAAGTACCAAGCAACTTCACAACTCTAACCTGAGCTGTGTTCCAACAGTTTGCGGGCACTGTCAAGCCTAACCTTCCAGTTTACGGGTACTGAAAAAAACCTTACAAACACTTGAATTTCTCGCTTCAAGCAAGCGTAACCTTGACCTAACCTTTCTGGGTAAAGAGGGGTTTGGTTTGGGGTTCCAACTATGAACGAGTTCTTACAATTAAGAACTTTAGAGTTTAGATGAACTCGTTCAAGATCTAGGCGTAAGATATACAATAAATTCTGCCTAGGGATCAGACGAAAAACTAAGCAGTTTCTGGACTAGAAACACTTCAAGATAAAGTGTTCTTTACACTATGTAGAACTGCTTGAGAGCTTTTGAATGCTTGAGATTTTCAGAGAATGAAAGCTTGTAGAGAGTTTTTCGTATTTGATCCTGAGGTTGAAGACGAGTTTATATAGGTAAAGATTCAAGACTAGCCGTTGGAGGAGCCGTTTGAATCTTACCTACTCTTCTTAAATTCGATATCTGCCGTTGGGCGATTCTGCAGCTGTCTTCATTTGTGTCACATCCTAGGTTCTGAAGTCTAGGATGTTGATTCGGCAATCCCTCATTGGTCGAGGCATGTTGACTTTCTCTGACACCGGGATCTTCTGCCTCTGGAGCTGGCTTTTAGAATCAGAGCTGGATTGGGCAAACTGACTTGAAGTGATGTCTTCAGAGTTAGTTCCCTTTGTTCTGTACAGCTGGACCAGCTGTCTTGAACTCGACTCGATTTATCTTCAGCTTGATCTTCAGCTGAATCCTGCTCCGTTTTAAACTCACTACTGAAAACTCACGATAGCCGACTTCTATCAGTAAATACTGGGTTGTTGTTCGTCTTCTGCTTCCGATGTCTTCCGCTTCCTGAACATGTAAACCTAGAAAATCTAGAGCTGAAACAGGCGAGCTGGAAAATACTACTTAGGTTGATGCGATCATTTATTCGGTTGGAGAATCAGTTGGGTTTTGGTATTAAATCAAAACTTTATAATTTTCCCAACAATTTCTCCCTTTTTGATGATGCCAAAACCTAACTGAGACAACTTATGACGCAGAGAAAATTATGTTTTATTAATGTAAAAAAAAATTACATCATAAGACAGGAAAAAGAAAGAAAGAAAATTCTTCAATTCTTCAGTCTTCAATCCCAGTTGGCTGGATCTTCTCTTCTGCATCCGCTGCTTCTTTCTTTTGACTCGTTTCTTCTTCAGCTGGTTCCTCTAGCTCAGCAGTTTGCCTTCTTTATCTCATTCGCTTCCTCCTTTTTGGCATGATCAATCAAGGTGGGAGATAGACAACATCAGCTGTTGCGATGTCTTAGTTTGGCAATACTATGGTTTTCAGCTCTGAGCAGCGAGGTCTGAAGTCTCGGTGGCTCAGCCGTTGCATTAGCTGGCTCTTCTTCAATAGCATGAGCCTCAGCTGTGATTGCGGACACAGCGTCCTTGGCTTGTTTCAGCTGTGGCGGTCCAGCTGAGTGCTTGGAGGTATGAGTTGGCACTAGAGATGACATCTTCTGAGTAGGGCACAACTTCATTCCTTGCAATTTTGCTTCTTCAGACTTCATTAGATTGAATGAGAAAGTCTGATTCAGCACTTGAGTATTCCCCTTCCACTTCTGAAGTGGTGGGTATTGGGTTCAACTCATGTTTTCATCATTCAGCTGCAATTGATCATTGGCTGGATGATGTTTTCCACTTGAGCTTGGTGCAGGGGCTTGAGCTCCAACTTTCATGAGTAGATCTCAAAGCTGATGTCTCTGTTGAGCTGAAGAAAATTGAGGAGAAGACGGTTGAAGTATTCCATTTGTCGTGGGGTTTAAGCTTAGTTTACCAGCTGGAATACGTCGTTGCGGCGTTGATGATGACGATGTTCACGCAGGCGCATGAACTTCTTCTCCATCGTAAGAAACCACCGCTTGTGGGCCTTCAGCTCCTCAAAGAGTAATTACGAATTCTCTCTTAATGTCAGCTGGCTTCCCAACTGACTGACTGAGCACCTTCGACTTGAGTCTTCTGTTTGAAGACTGTGCTTCAGCTTGTTTTGTCTCCTCAAGTTGTTTCCGATTCTCAGCTGGGAAGAAAGTAGATGCATGCTGCTTTGTCTCCTGCATCTTTTTCTGTGCCTCCTGTGGCGGAGCAAGAGCTTTGTCATATCTGCTCTTAAAGACTCCGGCTTTATCAATATCTCGTCCAGTTCTGTTGACGTTGATTTTCGCATCCCAGGAAGTTGTATGTCCCGTTCTCTCTTTTATTTTAAGAGAAACAGTGGGGCGGAGGAGGTCTTTTTCCTTTGACATTCCCAGGAAGATTTCTGCAGTTTCCTGTTGAATGTTCTTGAGCTTTGCAATCCCCCACGGTGTTAGACCGGATCTGTCGATGGGCTTCACCTTCTCTTGGAACTTCGTCTTCTTGTGGTTCCTAAGAGTTAAGCAACTCTCATCTTGAAGCTTTGACAGATTCTTCATGTTTGATTGGCTTCTGGAGATATCTTTCTAGATTCCATGTTCTTCTTCTGCAACTTTTGTTAGTAGAACAAATAATACCGAAAGAGTGCCGAAAGACTTTTTAGGGTTTATGCAAAATTTTGCGTATCTCTACTATCATATTTATATCAACTTTCTTGATGAAAGGACGATCAATATTTGTAGTTTGATAAGAAGATCTACGATTTGGAGTAATTCTCGCGTCATGTCAGTTTCTTGATTAGAAAGTGCGAGTTAATGCGCGAGAGGGGACGGTTGGGGCATTTTTACTTTTGCCTCAAAACTCCCGTGTTTCAGTTCTTTGCAGACTTTTAATAAGTTTGATTAGAAATGACAAGATATGATTTGACTGAAAACAGAGTGAGTAGGTGTAGTTAATGATGTTGCAAACCTCTCAGCTGATCATTGTAGTCAGCTGATACCTCGGTTAAGTGGTTGTGCTGAGTGATCGTTTTTCCAGCTGGTTCCCCCTCAGCTGAATAATCCTTCAACTTAGGCATCTGTCTGAGCTTGATTCTTTTTCGGCTGTTACCAGTGATGTTGATTCTGAATTCCAACAGTTAACCGATTATCCCTCTGTATTTGCTGGAATCAACTGGTTTTCCTTCAGTTCCAGGTTCAATCTTCCAGTTGGTGTTCATCGAAATCTTTACAGTTCTGCTGGATTGAACTCCATACTTGGCGATTAAGTCTTTCACGTACTTGGATTGATTGATAAAAATCCCTTCTGCTGATTGCTTAACTTGAAGTCCTAGGAAGAAGCTCATTTCTCCCATCATAGTCATTTGGAACTGTTCTGACATCATCTCTCCAAATCTTTGGCATAAGAATGTTGATCTTGATCCGAAGATGATGTCGTCTACATAGATTTGAACAATCAGGATGTCTTCTCCTGACTTGATGGTGAAGAGAGTTCTGTCTACTGATCCCTTCTTGAATCCTTTGGATACAAGGAAGTTTGATAGAGTATCGTACCAAGCTCGAGGTGCTTGCTTCAATCCATAAAGCGTTTTCTTTAGCTTGTAGACTTTATTTCCTTCTACTTCAAATCCTGGAGGTTGATCAACATAGACATCTTCTTTGATTTCTCCATTTAAGAATGCACACTTCACATCCATTTGATAGACCTTGAATTTGTGATGTGCTGCATAAGCGAGAAAGGGTCCGATTGCTTCCAATCGCGCTACTGGAGCAAATGATTCTTCAAAGTCAATTCCTTCCTGCTGGGTGTAGCCCTTGGCAACCAGTCGAGCTTTGTTTCTGATGATGACTCCAAGGGTATCCAGTTTGTTTTTGAATATCCATTTAAGTCCTATGACTTTGACTCCTTCACGTCTGTCGACCAATTCCCAGACAATTTTTGAGGAATTCATTCAACTCTTCCTGCATGGCATTTGTCCAGGGCACGCTCATTAAAGCTTCGAGAATTGATTGAGGCTCCAGATTTTGGGCTATATAACACGCCATTAGAGCTGTGTCTTCATCATAGACCGTCAGTTCTAGCTCTACTGAGAGTTGAGCTGTGTCAGCTGCTTCTTGATGATCCGAAGAAGCTTGAGCAGCTGAGCTTCTGGTTTTGACTTGGTCAGATAGTTCTCCAATGATTGCTGATGATGGATGATCTTCAATCCATCTTCTTCTTTTACGAATTTCTTCTTCCAGCTGATTGATGCTAGAAGTGGATAGATTTCGTCTGGCTTGGAGTTGCTCTGGAGTTAAGTCTTGAGAAAGACTCTCTCTTTGGATTGAGTATTGAGGTGACTTCTGTAAAGGCTTCTCTGGACATGGAGCTGGGGATTCAGCTGTGTCTGGATTTCCAGCTGATGGCATTCCCCCTTGATTTCGCGTTGGAGGTTCCTCATCTGGCTCATCATCCCAAATTAATGGTTCGGCTAGATTCCTGATTCGATTTTCTTGAGCTCTTGTCTGAATCTGCCTTGAAGATTTTTCTTCATTTCTTCATTTGATAGAGTATCTATATTCGAATGATGATTCGTCAAAGGTAACATGTGGAGTTACTTCGACCGTTTGAGTTCTTCTGTTGAAGACTCTATAAGCTTTACTCACAGCAGAATAACCAAGGAATACTCCTCGGTCAGTCTTCGAGTCGAATGTCTTGAGCTGTATTTTTCCATTGTTTAGGATATGACATTTGGATCCAAAGACCTTGAAATATCCAATGTATGGTGTTCTGTTGTTCCATAGCTCATACGGCGTCTTTCCTTGCCTTGATGTGAGTAGGGAGCTATTCTGAGTGAAGCAAGTTGTGTTGATTGCTTCGGCCCAGAACTTCTTTGGAATGGCAGAGCTTGCTAGCATTGAGGTAGTTGCTTCTTTGAGTGTTCTGTTTTTTCTCTCTGCTACACCATTCTGCAGAGGTGTGCGTGCTGCTGAGATTTGATGTTGAACTCCGTTCTTCTCGCAGTATTCATAAATAGTTTCATTCAGAAACTCCGTTCCTCGATCTGATCAGATTGACATTATCTTGCACTCCTTCTGAGTTGATAATCTTTCCAGCAGGATTGGCAGTTTTGTCCTCGTTTCGCTCTTCTGGTACAGGAATGACACCCATGTGAATCTTGAGAAGTCATCCACTACGACCAGAGTATATTTTCTGCCATTGAAGTTTGCTGGAGTAACTGGACCAAAAAGATCCATGTGAAGGAGTTAAAGTACTCGATCAGTTGACTGAACTGGCTTGAGAGAGAATGAAATTCTTGTTTGTTTTCCTTGTTGACACGCGCTGCACATATGACTTTTGTCATATACTTGATCTGGAATTCCATTAGCGAGCTGGTTCCTAGCCAGTTTGTTGATTGTCTTGAAGTTGAGATGATTCAACCGTCTGTGCCACAGCCAGCTGACTTCATTGTTGCTTTTCGATACAAGACAAGTCTCCGGAGGGCTGCTGTTCCAGTTAGCGAAATACATGTTTCCTTCTCTTTTCCCTCTTAGTAGTATCTGCTTGGTTTCCCTGTGCATCCCTGTGTAGCCGGTAGTGTCCTGGTTCCTTGCAGTTGAAACAGCCTTCTTCTGTTCGTTTGTCAGCTGTCTTCTCATCAGCTGCCGCGTACTTGTCTCTGTAAGTTCTTGCGAACTTCTTGTACTTGCCCTTGCTGGTGTTGAGTCTGTTGTAGTTTTTGACCAGCATGGCTATTTCTTCAAGTAGCTCTTCCTTGCTCATATCCTTCTTTGAGGACTCGGCAGACTGCATGTATGAAGATTTTTCAGAGTTGGCTCTGAACGCAATCTCCTTTGGCGCAGGTGTCAGCTCTCCATAATTCTGATTGCTTGAACATTCTTTCATGGTAATCTTCAAGTTGTATTCATTGGCTTTGAGCAGGGAGAGTAATCTTTCAGTTGAAAGATCACCCAAGTCACTTCAACTTTGGTGCACCACTTTATATGTGTTCCATTCAGCTGAGAGCGCTGAAAGGGCTTTTAGATTCTTTTCTCACTGGGTGTATTTCCCAGTTCTGATAGTTTCTATTTCTACCACTATAATGGAGAATCTGAGTTCCATCCCTTCGATGGACTCGTTGACAAGCTGCATGAAGTTATCAAACTTCTGGCAGGCGATTGTAAATTTATTTTCTTTAATCTCCTCAGACCCTTCGCATAGCTTGGCTAGGGTTTCCCACATCTCCTTTGCGGTTTCGCAGTTGATGATTTTGCTGAGGTAGGCGTTGGAGACTGTTGATGAGATGGTGTTCCTCGCAAAGCTGTCTAATTCAGCTTGCTTCCTTTCTTCTAATGTATGCTCACTCTTTGGCATGGGAATAGGTTGATATATTGGTTGTCCACCATCTTGAGCTGGAACAAGCTCGTTTCCTTGTTTGTAGATGATGATGGGTCCGTCTGTGATGACGTCCCACATCATATCATGATGCGCACAGAGAAAGCTCTTCAATCTGAACTTCCAGATTGCATAGTCGTCGACCGAGAAGGTGGGAAGATTCCTGTTAAGATAAGATTCCATAGAAAGATGCACAGTATGTAATAATATAAGTTTTTCAACAAAGAGGATCTGTTCAGTTGACCACTGACAGATTATCAAGACAAATCTCTTGATTCAGAACCAGCGATCTTTTGAATCACTGCTCTGATACCAATTGATGGTCCCTGAGCTGGGTCTTTGGTGTAGAGCGGGGGTGAATACACCAAAGGTAAAGTTCTGAAAAACTTTTTCGAGTTTAAAACAGAGTTGGTGAGCTCAGTTATGAATCCAGCTGAGGAGAGTCAGCTGGACAAATAACTCAGCTGTCGGTGCGGAATGTGGAGGTTTGAAAACTTAGCTCGGTTGGTTTGAAAAACTCTGCTTGAAAAGATTATCTTTATGTTTTCGGCTTAGTCAAGTTGTGCAACTTTCAGAAAGACACAGCTGTCTTTGGAGAGCAGCTGTTTATACAGTTTTAATAAAATATGCAATGAGATGATAAAGTTAGTACTAAAACTGAATTTAAAGAGAAATAAAGAACACGGGATTTTTAACGTGGTTCGGAGTAACACCTCCTACGTCCACGACCAGGTTCACTGGTAATTCACTACCACTTGGTTTCCAAGTACCAAGCAACTTCACAACTCTAACCCGAGCTGTGTTCCAACAGTTTGCAGGCACTGTCAAGCATAACCTTCCAGTTTACGGGTACTGAAAAAACCCTTACAAACACTTGAATTTCTCGCTTCAAGCAAGCTTAACCTTGACCTAACCTTTCTGGGTAAAGAGGGGTTTGGTTTGGGGTTCCAACTATGAACGAGTTCTTACAATTAAGAACTTTAGAGTTTAGATGAACTCGTTCAAGATCTAGGCGTAAGATATACAATAAATTCTGCCTTGGGATCGATGAAAAACTAAGCAGTTTCTGGACTAGAAACACTTTAAGATAAAGTGTTCTTTAAACTATGTAGAACTGCTTGAGAGCTTTTGAATGCTTTAGATTTTCAGAGATTGAAAGCTTGTAGAGAGTTTTTCGTATTTGATCCTGAGGTTGAAGACGAGTTTATATAGGTAAAGATTCAAGACTAGCCGTTGGAGGAGCCGTTTGAATCTTACCTACTCTTCTTAAATTCGATATCTGCCGTTGGGCGATTCTGCACCTGTCTTCATTTGTGTCACATCCTAGGTTCTGAAGTCTAGGATGCTGATTCGGCAATCCCTCATTGGTCGAGGCATGTTGACTTTCTCTGACACCGGGATCTTCTGCCTCTAGAGCTGGCTTTTCGAATCAGAGCTGGATTGGGCAAACTGACTTGAAGTGATGTCTTCAGAGTTAGTTCCCTTTGTTCTGTACAGCTGGACCAGCTGTCTTGAACTCGACTCGATTTATCTTCAGCTTGATCTTCAGCTGAATCCTGCTCCGTTTTGAACTCAGCTCAGCTGGAAAACTCAGCTGATAGCTGACTTCTGCTGTAAATACAGCTGGGTTGTCTGCTGTCTTCTGCTTCCGCTGTCTTCCGCTTCCTGAACATGTAAACCTAGAAAATCTAGAGCTCAAACAGGCGAGCTGGAAAACACTACTTAGGTTGATGCGATCATCTATTCGGTTGAAGAATCAGTTGGGTTTTGGTATTAAATCAAAACTTCATAATTTTCCCAACAGTCGGAGGAGATAAAAAAAATAAATTCACAATCGCCTGCCAATAGTTTGATAACTTCAAGCAGCTTGTCAACGAGTCCATCGAAGAGATGGAAATCAGATTCTCCAATATAGTGGTAGAAATAGAAACCATTAGAACTGGGAAATACACCCAACGAGAAAAGAATCTAAAAGTCCTTACAGCGCTCACAGCTGAATGGAACACATATAAGGTGGTACACCAAAGTCGAAGTGACTTGGGTGATCTTTCAACTGAAAGATTATTCTCCCTGCTCAAAGCCAACGAATACAACTTGAAGATTACCATGAAAGAATCTTCAAGCAATCAGAATGATGGAGAGCTGACACTTGCGCCAAAGGAGATTGCATTCAGAGCTAACTCTGAAAAATCCGCTTACATGCAGTCAGCTGAGTCATCAAAGAA